>OX101788.1:38619095-39111595 GCA_944452715.1 Ophion slaviceki | reverse complement strand
TCATTTTTAGCACGTCGAAAATAAAAGAAATATTTCCATGTGTATGTATGGAGCATATTTTTATTTCTTTCCGCTAAATATTATGATATTAACCAACTGCGTTTATATGATTCTTTTTTATTTTAATTAACTAGATTTTTCATAGAACCAATTTTTCCTATTGCATTCCATTACTAAAATTATTGATTCCAAATATGTTTATTCAAATCAATCTATTGAATATCGTCCAATAACTAAATATTTTATTCGATCCTAATAAATCTGTGATTTGGTCTCATCAGTTCAACATTTTCGTCTGTTCAAAAAACAATTTAGTCTGGTTCACTGGATGGGTCTAGTTAATTTTTTTTAATTTACCTTAAATAGAATTTTCGTAGAGTTGACTATTTTTTTATTTGATTGAACTAATGCTCCATCTTTATTGCAACACTCATATCAAAGGGGCGTGGGGGTAGAGAAGGTGGAGAGAGAGAGGAATTATATATATATAATTCCTGCATGGCAGAAAGTAGACTTTTTGACTCAAAGGAGGTTAGTGAGGACCACAACTGAACGTACGGGACCTCAGGTGGGCCTACTTCGAGCGCTCCCGCAGAACCTACTGCACCCCTCTTTCGGCCTACTGTACACTGCTAAACAAAAAAATTAATTTCTATAGGATCTATTTAAATGAATTAGGTTTTTTCCTTGTCTCACAGCCTACTACGATCATATTTGTTTCAAAGATAATTATATATGTTAATAAAGATGAGATTCAAATGAATCTTTATTTGCTTACAATGTACACTGTAAAGCTAACAAGGGGACAGTACGGCAGTCGGATTTTTGTAATTTTTCGTACTCATGGTACGTGAAGTTCAGAGCTCGAATATTAATATCCCAAAGCAGTTCGACGCCATATTCAGAAATTTTCGAGAAAATTGACTTTGAAGTTTTCGAGCGCACTCTTATCCCACAAAGATGCAACGATATTCGAACCGGGCTCGTGGCGTACCCGATAGCGCTCGAGTCTAGTAATCGCGGGGTCGCTGGTTCGAGTCTCACTTCGAAATTTTTTTGGTTTTTTTTTTTTTTTCATTTTTTTTAATTCGCATACCTCCGTCATTTAAATATCCCGATAAATTTTTGTTGTATATAATCACATATTATTATATATAATTAATATAATATATCTATATATGTTTATATATGGACAAAATCCATATATAGTTATTTATGTACAAAATTCATTATAGTTATACATAATTATATATTTTCTCATATATAATCATATATTATTTATATATAACAATAGGTGATTATTTATAAAAAAATAAATAAATAATCCCGGGATAAAAATCATAAAATCTATGCTAATTCACATATACGTAATTATAATTGTCAATGATAAATGCAAGTCTTATTTTTTATTATCTCTTGCTTGAAATTGCGAATAGGCGACGTAAAAATATCCAGTAATAATATTTACATAAACTCCCTTGTAGATTAATAGGAATATAAATAGAAGAATAAATGTTGAAATATGTGAATATAACTCATTCGAGTGAATATAAGGTCATTCGATTAATCATGAGCCAAAACTCGACCGGTTTCAACAAACATTCACTGCTGAATACGAAAAACAGCTTTGTCAGCATATCAAAGATCTGGATAATCGTCTCATGCCTGTAACGAGAAAAGAGTTTTGATCGCCTCAGAGAAGAGACTGTCCGTTCGAAAAAGACGAACGCAAGGTAGTGAGATTTTAACATCATCTCCTTACCAAAATGAGCTAATTGAGAAATCAATAGTTCCAAAGAAGCAAAAGATCGCGGTGAAGAAAAGGAACGTCACGAAAGAAAAAGCAGCATCGAAATCGCGTGCCAAAAAAAAAGACACCGAGTGTATCATTTGTGGCGAAACATTTGACGAAGATTGGATCCAATGCCAAAAATGTCAAGACTGGGCTCATGAGGCATGTGTCAATATAAATCCAGGCGATTTGTATTACACATGCGGCGTTTGTGTCGCCAAAAAACGATTTTACTGTTAAATTTCGCAGTGGCCGGAGCTACTCGCCATGTTTCTTGAGAGGCCAAATTCAAACCAAAGATTAACATTTTTTTTTCAAGTTTTTGATAACTTATAATTTTTTTTGTACGATGTTCTGTTAAAATACATATTGTTTATCATAGTCGTGCATTTCCGATTAATTATCCACCCTTAATTTGCAGCGTACTTATAAAAATAGAAAACTGGCCGGGGCTGCCCCCCTTTCCCCTACCTATAACTATTTGTTGTATAACATAAACTATATAAATTAGTTAATATCATTGTGATAATTAGAGAGTTTTATCGAATAACATGCTATATATTTTTCATACAAACTCATATATATATACATACATACACTAGGCAAAAAATTAAAGGATATTGAAAAAGTCCGCCAATTTTAGGGTCATTTTCAAATAGCTGTAACTCCCCGAAAAATGGTCGTACAGCAAAATAAAGAAAGCAAATTGAAGGTGTGAATCTCTAGTTTTGAGATCTTGAGCTCCAACATTTTTCGCATCAGCCAATTTTTAGTAGCCATAAAAAAAAACAAAGTAAAAAAATTTCAAAATTTTTGCTCATCTTTCACAGTCTGCACGGACTTTGTATTTGTAATATTTTTTAAATATTTTGGTAATTATGCAGTTTGGCGCCTTTTCCGAAAAACGGCGGGAGAATTTTTTTTCGCCACAAACTGCCTCTATTAGTCCTAACTAATGATATTTCGTCGGGGGAGGCTGACATTTTCCATAATTACCATGAGTTATGGGGTTTTCAAGTTTGAGAAAACACATGATGGAATAGGGCATTTTCATGCATTTTGGCAGTGTGTGTCGGCTCTGGAACGACTTTCAACTCAAATCCACTATCCAACGCACCCTCTGGGGGGGTTCGGGGGGGTGACACCCCCCGGGGTCAAGGGGCGGCGCCCCTGCGGGGGCGGAGGGGGCGGAGCCCCCCCAAGATACTGGAAAGAGATTTTTAAAAGAAAAAAAGTCTCTTTTCCATAATTGTTCTACCAATAGCGTTTGTGTGTGTGTGTGTGTGTGTGTGTGTGTGTGTGTGTGTGTGTGTGTGTGTTATTTTGAATACACAGTCGAATGTACTGTGTGTAGATTTGTTTTGCTATATGTGCGTGCGTGTGTGTGTTACCTGTTTACAAGTTACCTACACAGCTATGTGTCTTCTTATAGGTAGTATAGTACCGAGGTAACAATCTACATGTTTTGTTTTGATTTCGGCGACCACATTGTCCTCTCCCACTACTATCGTATATGTCTATTTCGTCTCGAAATTCTGAAAAATAAACGAGAACAGCTCAGTTGCGATTGTATCGTGGATATAACACGTTTTCAAAATGAATTGTGCCAATTGCTCGTACGGATTGCGACAATTTCATCGTTTGTGCGAAGATCAGGAACAATTGTTGGAATTTCTTCGAGATCACGACGTTGTGTTTCGCACTGTACAATGCACAACTTGTGAGGAACTGGCTAAGTGGAATGCGAAGGAATTATCTTGGAGGTGTCAAAAGAAAAAAAAGTGTCGAGAGGAAAAAAAGTATTGATCACGCAGTGTTCCTTCAGACAAGGGATCCGAACACACACGTGGTTCAAAAATGCCACGCTGTCTCTGGAAGAAGCCTGCATATTCATCGGATATTTTCTATCATTGAAGCCTCCACGACAAGAGTTTCTCGAAAGAGAAATGAATTTGAGCAGTCATACTGTAGTCGACTGGTCAAATTTTATTCGTGAGGCTTTATTGATCTACTATATCGATAATTCCGAAAAGATCGGCGGCGCAGGTCGTGTTGTCGAGATCGACGAGACAAAGTTCGGCAAACGGAAATATCATCGCGGTCGAATCATTGAAGGGCAGTGGCTTTTCGGCGGGTTTGAACGGGAAACTCGCAAGATTTTCATCGTTCCTGTTCCGGATAGATCCGCGACTACGTTGCTGGATATTATCAAACAACGCATATTGCCGGGAACCACCATTATGCCCGATTGCTGGAAAGCATATAATTGCCTCAAAAACGCGGACTTTCAATATTTAAAAGTGAACCATTCACTTAATTTTGTTGATCCCGACACTGGCGCGCATACTCAAAATATCGAGCGCACGTGGAGGGAGGTCCGCGCAAACGTCCCACGATATGGTCGTCGCGAATATCACATGGATGGATATATCGCTGAATTTTTTTTCAAGCGTCAATATCCAGACCATCGTGATCGATTTCACGCGATTTTCAACATCATCGGAACCCTAAAGGAGCTGTGACCTTCGACACTGATATGAGTCTTTTGCAAGACTGTCAACTATATCAGTATTTTTCAAGATTTAAATCGGTCCTTATCAGGACTACCAAAATTTTGAACGTATTTCGACTGTTTACTAAACACACATATACACACATGCACACGCAAACGCATTCCCAACAAAAAAAAAAAAATAAAAAATCTCAAACTTCAAAACCCCATAACTTACGGAGTTTATGGGAAACGTCAGCCTCCCCCGACGAAATATCATTTGTTATGATGGAATAAACAACCCCATGGCGAAAAAAAAATTTCCCGTCGCTTTTTCGGAAAAGGCGCCAAACTGCATAATTACCCTCTGCACGATTTTTTCTCGCTGAGTTATCGATGTTCGAAGCAAAAATGACACTTTTGACTTTCATGATTGATTACTCGGAGACTAATGGTCACACAGAAAAAAACCAGAGGGTTTTGGAAACTTTGAAGTATTCTCTATTAGATGCTTTTATCATTTTGTTATCAAGATTTTTTTTTTGCGGGATATAGATTTTAAAAACGTGAAAAATGGCATATTTACAATATGCCACAATATTCTTTTAACTAAGGATTATTATTTAACTAAGGGAAATAGATTTGAAAAAACGTGAAAAATGGCTTTTTTACAATATGTCACAATATTCTTTTAACTAAGGATTATTTTGCCAATATCGAATAGATAAAAAAATTTTGGGTTTTTTTATGACCTCAAAGTATCCTAAAAAAGCCCTCAAAGTTTAAACTCCTGCGATTTTTTTTTCATTATGTTCCGAATGATCGAAATTGTGGTTTTTGCCAAAAATCGATTAAAGGCTAAATCTACCACCTTTTATTCGTCTTTTGAGAATCACAATTTTTTTTGGCACTGATCCGAATTTCCGGTGCTGAAAAATGTTGATTGTTGAACAACGGTAACAAATTTTTGTTTAATGGAAAAAAAATTTATTAAAAAAAGTTTTTTTTACAAAAAAAAATTAATTTAAAAAAATCGAAAAAAATTGTTAGATTTTTTTTATAGCGCTGAACGTTTATCATGATACGACGAGCGATTAGAATTGTTGGAATTCACAGTTCTTTGAATGTGTGCGTGTGGAACACACACACAAAGAAGCGTAAATCCAACCGAGCAACCTCTACGTGGTACGCTTTAGGTTACGCTAATGCCGGTGGTGAATAAAATGTTTATAAAAAAAATCTTGATCTAATGATCGTGGGACGTGTGCGTAGGGTGTCGTATCGTATCGTAGGGATGCAAATTGTACACACGTACACATTCAAAGAACTGTGAATTCCAAGAACTCCAATCGCTCGTCGTATCATGAAAAACGTTCAGGGCTGTAAAAAAGAATCTAACAATTTTTTTCGATTTTTTTAAATTAATTTTTTTTTTTCATTAAACAAAAATTGTTCCTGTTGTTCAACAATCAACATTTTTTAAAAAGACGAATAAAAGGTGGTAGATTTAGCCTTTAATCGATTTTTGGCAAAAACCACAATTTCGATCATTCGGAACACAATGAAAAAAAAATCGCAGGGGTTTAAACTTTTGAGGGCTTTTTTAGGATACTTTGAGGTCATAAAAAACCGATTTTTTTTATTTATACGATATTGGCAAAATAATCCTTAGTTAAAAGAATATTCGTAAATATGCCATTTTTCACGTTTTTTAAAATCCATTTTCCCGCATAAAAATATCTTGATAAAAAAATGATAAAAGCATCTTGTAGATAATACTTCAAAGTTTCCAAAACCCTCTGGCTTTTTCTGTGCGACCATTAGTCTCCGAGTAATCAGTCATCAAAGTCAAAAGTGTCATTTTTGCTTTGAACATCGATAACTCAGCGAGAAAAAATCGTACAAAGTTCTTCCACCGCTCAAATTAAAGGGGAAGAATCCAGCTAGACGATCCTTTTAATCCCATCATTCAAAAAAATGTATTAAAGTTCGTGCAAACTGTAGAATTTTTTTTTACTTTGGATTTTTGATAGCTACTAAAAATATGAGCTCGAAGAGATAGCGAAAAAATGTTGAGCTCAAGATCTCAAAACTAGAGATTCACACCTTCAATTTGCTTTATTTATTTTGCTGTACGACCATTTGTCGAAGAGTTACAGCTATTTGAAAATGACCCTAAAATTGGCGGGCTTTTTCAATATCCTTCAATTCTTTTGCCTAGTGTATATATAAAACTCCTTTCTATCTACCTTCTCTACCCCCACGCCCCTATGAGTGTTGCAATAAAGATGGACCATTAGTTCAATCAAATAGAAAAATGGTTAACTCTACGAAAATTCTATTTAAGGTAAATTAAAAAAAATTACCTAGATCTATTCAGTGAACCAGACTAAATTGTTTTTTTGAACAGATGAAAATGTTGAACTGATGAAACCGAATCACAGATTCATTAGGATCAAATAAAATATTTAATTATTGGACGATATTCAATAGATTGATTTGAATAAATAAACATATTTGAAAGCGATAATCTTAGTAATGGAACGCAATAGGAAAAATTTGGTTCAATGAAAAATCTAGTTAATTAAAATAAAAAAGTATCAAATAGACGCGGTTAGTTAATATCATAATATTTAGCGGAAAGAAATAAAAATATGCTTCATACATACACGTGAAAATATTTTTTTTATTTTCGACGTACTAAAAATGAAAACAAATAAAAATCGAACATTTTATTTGAACTCGAAGGTAATCGGCCATCGCCATTTATCGACTAAAAAAAACAAAAAGAACAAAAACAAAAAGAAAAAAATAAACAAAAAATCGAATGAGGTTGAATTCCAAGCCGACAATTTCTATCTTAAAGAACATGAAATAGACTATAATTGACACCCTAACTCTTCACATAGATATCAACATTATATGTTATTTAGATCTACACTGCCAGCCAAAAGTTTTCGGACACTCCACATGATCGCAAAACTTTTGAGCGCTGGATAATTGCCAAATAATGTTTCAGTAATATAATTTATTTCACTTATCATTTTACGAAGATACTACAAAGGTCTATATAATTAATTAATTATACAGAGCTTTATAGTATCTTCGTAAAATAATAATTATTCTACCATAAGTTTACAATTATCCAAAGTGTCCGAATACTTTTGACTGGTAGTGTATATTCGAATATATTAACGCAACCACATATTTCGAGTATAATATATATATATAATATATACCGTCGCTTGAAAGTTTGGATATACCAGGCGATATTTCTTGCTGCACTAAAAGTTACATAGCTTCGTAAAAAAAGATAACAAAATTTACCAAACGGCGTTTTGACGGGAACAAATTCAACTCCATTTTGCTTTTTTGAAATATTTTATGATTATTTTTTCGACCCGGTACGCATTTTTGTACTTGTCTGTTTTTCGGCTTTTTTTCGACCATCGAGATTTGGGCGCATGACTTACGAAAAAAAAATTGTCACGTTTATCCATGATAAACTCGAACGGGGTAGCAGGAGCTCCATTTTCGTTTTTTTTATAAAATTTCGTACAATTTTTTTCGCAATGGTATTTTATTTTTTGCTAAACAGACTAATTCTAGATAATGCAATGTAACTCAAGAACTAGAGGGTTTAAGAAGAAATGTCAATGATGTAAAAAGTTGCGTAAGCTTATACTGGATCACCTTGCATTTTTTAAGAATTTTCCTGTGAGATTGTTTCTCACAGGAAAATTCGTGACGCACATTAATCCGATAGAATTTGAGTAAGGCTGTATATACGAGCATTCTTTTATGAATCGCCTATAAAATAATAATAAATCGATATTGAGCAAATTTGATTGTTTTCGCATATTAATATTGCACTAATAATTTGATAAGGCGACGATGCATTTTTATTAATTGTGTAGTATTTATTCATCATCTGATAATGCATATTTACCTGTACCGTTCTTCGGGCGATAATCAGGGAAAACGTATTATTTTCGTCATCGAACGGGTGACCGATCAGGCCACAATGGAGTGATGATGGAGGAGATATCAAATTTGGGCCGAATACAGGTTAGGTGGGGTCGAGGCAACGGTTTGAGATTGAAAGCAGGTTAAGGAGGCCTGTGTTCTGCACGTTTCGCTGAAACTGGGGGTCGAAAGAAGGTTTGGGTGGTCTAACAGAGGCTACACTGGACCAAGAGAAGGTCTCTTTATGGCACTGAACTCGACAAATGGGGTTTCGTCGGTTCAACGGAGGCTGGCGGCTTATGTATTACAAAAGAAATGGGTCCTGCGAGAGTTCAGAGAAGGCTAAGAATTTTGACTCGGGACATCAGTTGATAGCGACTCTTTCTTGTAAAACACGGCATTGTTCAGCTTCGTCAGCCCCCGTGCACTTATGACTTGGTTCCCTGCAACTCCTAGCTGTTCCCGAGATTAAAACATTCTCTCAAAGGAAACATCCCAGATAGACGGATGTATCTCATATTGGCATCATATGTACATGATCACTGCGGCATAGAAAGTCTCACAACTGTGTATCCCTTGTGAGTGCTCCCGTTGAAGTCATATTTGCATCACATGATGATTCACAATAATACATCCAAATGAAGCAAAGTTGTTCTCACGCGAATATGCATGCAGTGAATTCATCAGACTAGCAAATTTGGCTCACGAATATCTAACAATAAGTGAGTGCATACGGCGCTCATATTAGCGGCATGGCGTGACGGAACTATGCTGTGCTCATACGGAGCTCATATTAGCGGCATGGCGTGACGTAACTATGCTGTACTCATACGGAGCTCATATTAGCAGCATGGCGTGACGTAACTATGCTGTACTCATATGGAGTCTATGACTCCATATGTATGGAGTATGACACTCATATGAGTGTCATAGCGTGAAAAATAAAAAAAATCCAGAAATATTCATTAAAAAAGTCTGGTAGGATTTTTATATCCCCATACGCTTTATTTATGTGCCTGCCTATATGATAAATGGAATAAAACGTATTCTGCCTAGTTAAATTTTATACCTACCTACGGTTTGAACCACATCTTCTAAGTCGATAGCTGAACGCGCTACCTACCTAGCCATTCTAACACTTGTGCAAACTTTCTTTGTGTCTGCCTATTTGTATCATTCTAGATTTGGATGCATATCGCCGTCATATTGCGCTTATGGGATGTATCACTGACGAATATACATATCGCCGTCATATTGCGCTCATCGAATGTATCACTTACAAGGAGAAGGCAGACCCTGGATGTCGCGAATCGGGTTCTCCTTTCGCGTGGTGAAAGTTGAAGACCTCCGAATTAACGTCGTTTTTTATTTTTGTTCCAATAGGCCTTAGTTGCTGAGATATCGCGATTTGAACATTTTGGAGTTCCGGCTCGCGCGTAGAGTACGTTGAGCGTTGACGCTTGAGACAAGAGCGGCCGTAGCTAATACGGTAAGACGACGGACTGGCACTCTGAAAGTTCACGGTTCGCGTCTACATGCTTTTTTTTAAATTCAATTTTTATTCCTTATTTTTTAATCTCTCATAAGACTTTGCATGTGCAGGTAAAGAAGTCGATTCGAAAATATGTATTACTAGTTTTATTTATCTATTATATTAAAATAATTAATGCAATAATGAAGTCACAATTACATAGCAAAATAATATTGTATAATAAATAATTAATCTATTCATCACGTCACAATGAGAAAGCAAAATAATATGGTATAAAAAATCAATAATTAATCTAATTCACACTTGCAAATTTCGCGGCAGGTAATTATTCTGATTCTTCTTCTATCAGATCAGTATGTTGACAAATTGGAGGGTGGAAACCATCGTAAAAGAAAGGGAAGCACAAAGGCTTCGATACCACGAACATAAAATGAACGTAATACCACCGCAACCACATTTAACCTTGCGGATTCTATCAGGAAAGCATATTTGAAGATATATATCTTCAAATATGCTTTCCTGTGAATTAGATTAATTTTTTATTTTTTATACCATATCATTTTGCTTTCTTATTGTGACGTGATTAATAGATTAATTATTTGTTGTACAATATTATTTTGCTATGTAATTGTGACTTCATTATTGGATTAATTATTTTAATATAATAGGTAAATAAAACTAGTAATGCATATTTTCGAATTTTCTTATTTACCTGCACATGCAAAACCTTATGAGAGATTATAAAATTTAAAAAAAAAATGGAATTAAAAAAAAGCATGGGGACGCGAACCGTGAACTTTCAGAGTGCCGGTCTGTCGTCTTACCGTATTAGCTACGGCCGCTCTTGTCTCGAGCGTCAACGCTGAGGGTACTCTACGCGCGAGACGAAACTCCCAAATTTTCAAATCGCGATATCTCAGCAACTAAGGCCTATTGGAACAAAAATAAAAAACGACGTTAATTCGGAGGTCTTCAACTTTCACCACGCGAAAGGAAAACCCGATTCGCGACATCCAGGCTCTGCCTTCTCCTTGTTAGAAATAT
The DNA here is from genome assembly GCA_944452715.1 of Ophion slaviceki. Taxonomy (NCBI): domain Eukaryota; kingdom Metazoa; phylum Arthropoda; class Insecta; order Hymenoptera; family Ichneumonidae; genus Ophion; species Ophion slaviceki. The sequence goes on along the minus strand of OX101788.1, from coordinate 39,100,810 downwards.
GCATATCGCCGTCATAGGATGTATCACAGCAACACGCATATCGCCGTCATATTGCGCTCATGGGATGTATCACTGAAAACATGCATATTGCCGTCATGGAATGTATTACTGAGAAACATGCATATCGCCATCATATTGTGCTCCTGGGATGTATCACTGACAAAATATACATATCGCCGTCATATTGCGCTCAACGAATGTATCACTTAGAAACATGCATATCGCCGTCATAGGATGTATCACTGAGAAACACGCATATCGCCTTCATGTTGCGCCCATCGAATGTATCACTGACAAACATGCATATCGCCGTCATATTGCTTGCATGGCATGTCTACTACCAGTGCTAACCCAGTGAATTCATCAACACAAGTCATTGGATGACTTCGATATGACGTAAAATTTGCAGATATTAATTGTGGACACTTGAGCACAGCGATATGAGTTCAACATGCTTCAAACGTACGATGCATTTGTAAACGACATATTGAGATCAAAATACTTTGTACATTCACTATACTAAATGAGTTCACGGCTTTGCATCATGACATGTAGTCAATATGCTGTAAAATTTGCTTCATCAATTGTATGCACGGTGTGATGATCACAACTGTCTATCTGGGCAGATACGATGGCATAGTGGTAATACAAAGAAATGTGACAAGCAGCTGTTAGCTACTCGAAAAACTGATTACAAGGAGTGTTGCTGCAAGTGAGAGGATCGCTGGAAAAAGGTTGACGTTGAAGAGAACTACTTCAAAGAGGATATTATCGCCGTTGACCAGAATTAACGCTTTCTCTCGCTGCAGCACATGGTTGGATACTTTCCGGACCGACCGCGTATGTTTTTCGGAAATCCCAAAATATTCGTCGGAGCTTCATCGATAGCGGGCAGTTAGCATTGAGAAAATCATGACATTAAAACTGACATCTTTGGAGTGCAACGAAAATTAAGTTTTTAAACACATCATTTTTTTGCACGTTCGGCGCCAAGGAAAATAACTCAGACTTTTTTTCGGATCGGCATTGAAGATCCGCAAGCTACCATTACAAAACCAACCCATTCGGGTCACAGTAAAGATTAAAGAAATCAAATGAAAAAGAATTTTCGTTATATTCCAACGTTGTGCAAAATTTTGTTGCGTACTGAGTAATTCGTATATCTCTGCGAATTTTTCTAGGCGTGAACGCCATTGTACAATTTTTTTGTTATACCAAACAGGGCTATCTAATATGGAAACATTATGGCAATGCACAGATAGGAGCAAGCAACTTTTACAAAGCGTTGTACAAGTATCAGGCAATATGAGTAATTAATCGAAACGAGGCACAAGTCATGGAACGCCTGGTTTGCTTGCTTCCAACAGTTCGTAGTTAGGCAACTTTCTTCTTTTGTTCGAGAGAGTAATTTATCTATTTATTTGGGTACCCACACAGTTTTTTCGCTCCCCATCTGTCCTTTTTACTCGACTTTCCTACTTATATCAAAGTACTTGTAGTAAATGAAACGAAGGCAGCAATGACGACCAACAGAATATTTGATGTCACATCATTCTAGCAAGAACAGTAAACGTCAACTCAAAAAGGAATGTTGTTTTATGTACCATTTGATCTTTCTTTGTACTTACGATGTAACTATATGAATTGTCGAGCAAATAGAAGCACTTGCAGGTCCAATAGAGCACGAACTCATTCGTGTGTGCGTGTCTGTATCTAATGCATTAGATAAGCTTAGGAAAGGACGAAACGATTTAAACTAATTAGCTAAGCTACACAAAAGTATCTCTCTAATATCGGTACTCTTTTACTAAGTTACATCGTACTCTCTCGTTGTTCCCACCTCTTTTATACGGTTTTCAATGGTGTTGTATTTATTTGTATACGTGGGTATGATGGTTTAGAACTGTGGTATGATTTTTAAAAAAATTCTGTACGATTTTTCATACTTTTCGCCAGTTGTCGTATTCAATTCTTATTTGAGGCTTGTTTGCGTGATACTGGGCGACTGTTTACAATAATATAAGATATAGTATGATCCCATGTGGCGGTATAATTTTTCTCGCTATTTATTGTTCTATAATGGAGAGAGCGGAAATTGTAATCCATTGTGCTCATACCACTTTTACCCCGAAGGTATCTAACTAAGGCATAATACATAAATGAATAAGTAAATCAATCCATCAATCCCTCTACTTTGCTTCGACAGTTCTCTATGAATTTGAAAAATTCTGCCACCACACTTGATTATGTTGCTCCGCCGGTATTTTCCGTGGCGTGGGTGTCGGAAATTCGATCGATCAATATTCAGAAGAACCGAAATTTCGAATTCATTAACGACAAACGTTCCAATATCGATAGATCGATCTTATAATAATCTGTAAAATAATTAATAAAAATTGTGAATACAAGTATCTCGAAATTGATTTATAGCAAAAATCAATATAAAATTTAACAAAATAATGAAAGATATAATATTGACTTTCTGGTATAAACACACTAAACAATTCGAGACGACAAATCATCGAATTGTAAATATTACGATGGTTTACAATTTCGAATTCATTAAAGCGAAGGGCCAAAAAGTCGATCAGTAAAAATAGCGATAGTCCGAAAAGGGGAAGGGTCCGGATAGCGAAAACTTATGATCGAGCAATACGTTACTTGCGCTTTAGAGTGAAGCTTGGCCGATGGTGCTGGAGGTCAGTCCGGTAAGGCAGTCATCCCATGTTCGCTATTTAGGTATTCGCTATTTTGAACCATCGATAATTTGGGTAACGAAGATCTACACATTCGTAGTTTGTATTTTCGATATAGGGTAAAAGCCGGATAGTTGCCCCACTTTTCAAAAAAGCTCTATTATTAAAAAATATGTACTTACTAAGAATAATGCGATATGTATATTAAAACATAGGTCTTCGATCTTTTATAGTAGCCTATTTTTGTAATGATAATTAATACTGATTTTGAGTAAATCCTGTTTTATTTGACCTCTCAAGAAACGGATAGTTGCCTACCGTGGCGGATAGTAGCCTAACGTTAAAAATGCTTCAGGGGATACTTGCCTCGTGCGGGGATAGACGCCTCACTATGATTTTATTAGATAGAAATAAATTTATATCAATTTAAGTAATCAATCTTTATTATTTACTGAGATCCTTTATTAAGTACTAATTATAATATTAATCATCATGATAAAATAGTATTAAGTTTTAACGTCTTGGACTATGAAGATACAACAGAAATAGCCTCCAAACTTTAAATCAGTTAAGTTATTAGTAAAATATTATTATTTATCTTAACGATAGAACAACATGGCAATTAGGTTTGGCATAAGCATTAATTATATCAATTTACCAGATATTCAGAGATAATTATATCATTATACCAGAAGCCAGGGTTTTAAATTTTCCACATCTAATGCAGAGGCTTTTGAATGGTGTGCAAGTTTCATGCAACCACATTCGACATATCGGACATTGAATCCAATCTGATTTCGATGTAGTTAAATTATAATTCTCAAAACATTCTGCGCAATAATCATCAACTGAAACCTATTTATTTGTATTTTCTATTTTGGAATTAGCGTTTTTCACCTGTAATATTTTTTCAGTGTCTCTTATCGATTTTTCGTCCTTTTTTCTTTTAGTTGGTAGTCCTTCGGTGGTTTTTCCTTTAGATGTTTTTGACCCTATAACATTTTCTTCGTTTTCACTGTCAGGATTGGAAATTTGTATTTTTCTCTTTCTTAAAGCGCTTCCTTTGATCAGTTCAATAAAATCTGTGTTATCGGATTCAGTTTCAATGCTGGTAATATCGATATATTTTTTGGTCTTTTTTTGCAGTTGCCCTCTTTTCTTTACAATACTTTTCCTGCTACCAGCTGGTTTGTTTTTTACTGTCTTACAATCTTTTTTTTCGCTGCCCTAATTTTAGTTTCCGTTATTTCGGTTGTTTTCTTTATTTTCTCTTCGATAGCTCAGTACAATGAAAGATGTAATTTTCAATGTCGCCATCTCCTAGGGCTAAACAGTCTTCAGAAAGATTCAAAAAGCTTGAAGACGGCATAGGTGGCGTGTGATCTTGGTTCACGCTATTCTGCTCAGCCTCATTTAAGACAGTTTCTAGTTTGTTTTTATCAGCATCGTTTGGGACTTGATCGCCTAGTCGAGGCACTTTGTTCTGTTGATTTAGTGCAAAACCTCGATCAGACTTACATTCCTGTACGCGATCTCGTAACGCAGGCTCTCCAGAAATGCCTGGTACTTGATAGTTTTGACAAATTATAGTCACAACAAGTTGGGAAAATTCACCAAAAGAACAAAATCTGCCTTTGCTCGCTAAAAAATTTATAGTTGCGGATAGTTGCCCTAGGGCGACCATCCGCCAAAGTAAATGGGGCGACTATCCTTTTTGATACGGATACTTGCCCTTGTTATTTGCGAAATAAATAAAAACTATTCGACAATAAAACCGAGTAAACAGAGTAACTTAAACTCTAATGCGTGCTGAGAAACAAAAAGTTGACTGAAACAACAATCAGTAATAAAGATATTCAATCGAAATTACATACCAATATAATTTCGACGGCCGTCAAACTTGTGCCGCGGAAGATTTTTGCTCACACGGACAAAATGCGTGCGCCTACTTCGAAGGCTTACATGGCACCGAGGCCTGCAGGAGGGGCCCTTCCAATTACAGTCAAACGTTAACTCCCCCAACATCCCTAAAATAGTGTATTCAAAACCGGGCAAGTATCCCCCTGGGGCAACTATCCGGCTTTTACCCTATAGCTTTTTGTTATAGATGGTATTACCAATATTAGATACTCACTTTTTAGAGATATGAATGTCGTAGATTGTTCGAATCTATATTTGTAGGACTCAAACTGCAGACTATCTGAATACATGTTCCCGAAAAAATAAGCTCTCGAATGAGTACTATGGTGTAATGGTTTTTCGATTTCGTCATCGGTCGAAGGATGATGTTTCGAATAATTTAACCTTCATTATTTTGAGTTTATAATTCTGTCATTTCGAAATCTTTGCCGGTGTATAATATTTGGCTATACGACGTTGTCACCGCCACCCTTTCCGTGTACGCGCAAAATGTACCATGCGCTCCGCAAACGCATTTTTTTCTTCCTAATACCGTATTCCGAGAAGGTTACTCAGACGGAACTCGATAACGAATTCAAACAAGCAAATTCTAATGGAATGTGATAAGAAGTTTATGAAACAATAACAGAAGTGCAATTCCCTAAAGTTCGTGAATACACTCGTTATAAAATGATTTAAACAATGTTTGAGCCAAGCGCATTGCCGATATTGAGCGCACGTATATGTGAGCTCCTTGGCTTGATCACGGTAGGTGAATGATAGCAATAACGGTGCTATCCAAAATTACATTTAACGTTGACGTTCCCCCGGCCATTGGCACGAAAAGTGTTGTCGAGAATTATCCCTTTCCCTCCCTCTCTCGACCCGTGGTTGCAATGCGAGGCGGGTAATTTAACCGTTAACGAGAAGCGAATATTACAGCAGGAGAAACGAAGAAGAACGCGACGATTTTCACAATTGTTCGTTTACGATGCATATACACAAGCGGAAATTGCAAATCATAAGCGTCGCTGGAACGTTTGGCTGAAACAAATGTGCTGAGGGGGAAACACCCGGGAATGGAGTAAATATATATAGAGCGATCCGTCGAGGAGACGAGAATGGCGAGAGAATTAACCACCTAGTTGGTTATTAATTTCGACGCGTTACATACCGGACGATCAATCCATCCACCAAATCCCCGTATTTTCGCTTCTGATTGAAATTACACATTAACACGAGGACATTGAGTGATATGCAAAGTACCTCAGTACTGTTCACGTTTCACTGACCACCGCCCAATAACCAATCAATAATTAATTAACAATAATACGCCCTTACACTCTTATAATGGGAAAAAGGAAATGCTAATATAGTTGCTGCCAAAAAATGCATTTGGCGATATTGAAAATACATCTGATACGAGAAATAATCGGGGGACATTGTACATGACTTTTTTAAAAACAATAACTGTTAGCTCAAAAGAATCGACTCGCATGTTAATTAACGATTTTTGTCAAACTGATAATCGCGTAGAAATGCAATTTGTCAGAAAACGTGAATACTCTTGGAAGCATTATTTATGTAGATTACGGGGATTGTTGATCAAACGTAATTCTTCTCCTTTCAATATGTTCGTAGCTCGAGAAAATTGACCCGACGGAATCCGCGAATCGTTCAACCGAGAAATGGATATCGATCAAGCCGAATGGAAAATGCACATTTGTTGCAAAACAAAACTTGATTCTAAACCAACGTAAAAAACGGAATAATAATGAGAGAAATGAGCAAAACAATCCAGAAACTAAGACGAAAAAATAAAACTACAAAGCAAAAACGTTGTCAACGAGTGATAAATGTCTATTTGGCTTTTCAGACGAGACGTAAATGTTCATTTTTACGGAAAAATCGTGACGCGATGCAGGTGAATAACAAGTAAAAGAAAATACCCAAAAATGCGAGGCATTTCACTTTGTTCTCTCACTGTGTGCGAAATATATTTCATTTCGGTGAAAGTCGTGATGCGACTACATCGAATAATACCATCAGTTGCTGCCGAGAAAGAAGTTGTACCCACCAGTTTTCAACATGCTGAAACTCAGCGGACGTGGCCTCCTTGTTTGCAAACAGTCCATGAATTTCTTAAGGGCTATCAGATGGATAGAATTGCTGCAGAAAACATACGCGTTTGGAATATCTATGTAGATGTGTGTGTGTGTGTGTGTGCGTGTGGCATGAGAAACGATACCAGCGCATGAGCTCTTTTTTTGGTAAAGACCCGCGTCCCAGATAGAACAAAACGTCCAATGGACGTACTTTTTCTATCCATTGAGCCCGAAAATGTCTAAGACCATACGGAACATCAAATGAATGTATATAATACATCCAATCATAGTTCATATAACAGCCAAGCGCGAGTCACAATTAGTACATTCATTGGACGTCCATCTTTCGGCTACTTTAACACGTTATTGGGTGTATATTAACTGGATGTTTACTGTATGTCTAAATACGTACATATAATATACGTTCATGGAATACATTCAATGGACGTCCATTTTTCGGCTTTTTTAACACGTTATTATGTGTACATTAACTGGACGTATATTGTATGTCTATGTACGGAGATATAATATGCATGCATGGAATACATCCATTGGACGTCCACCTTTCGGGTACGTTAACACCTTTTTCGGATTACATTAAGTAGACATTCATTGTATGTCTATATGTATGGACATACACTGCCGGCCAAAAGTATGGATACACCCTACGAAATTCCGAAGCGCACTAAGAGTTTGATCGTTTGGTGAAAAAAAGAGATATTCGAATTTCCAAAGCGGCGTTTAAAAAAAGATGAATCAGGCTTCATTTTGCTTTAAAAAAAAATGTTGCGATTTCTTTACAGCCCGGTGCACCTTTTTGAAAAAGGCAATTTTTTTTGCTGTTTTCAATCAGTTGCAGAACTTCCAAAAAATTTGTGCGCCAATTTTTTTGGAATGCATTTGAAACGGTGATCAATCGCTTCAATTTCATTTGTTAGAAAGTTCCGTGCGATTTTTTTTAGGGAGTTATGATTTTTTTTCCTGAAAAAGACCATTTTTGAAAAAGTCTGCGCAACTAAATAAATTTGAGGTTTAAAAAAAATTGTGAAGAGGGAAAAAAGTTGCGTACAATCATGCTGAATCAACTAGATTTTTTTCAAAATTTGTCTTCGAGATTTTTTTCACTATTTTTAATCGAATCTCTGATAATTGAAGTGGCTCAACGTCCTAAATGATGAAGTTTGTGCTCAAGTATCAAGAGAGAGACCCTTCTTATTTAAAAATGTTGAGTCCTTTAGAATTAAAAAAAAATGTTATGCAACATTTTTTTTGGTCAAAATTCGAGAAATTGGGGAAACAAGATCGGATTTTCATTTTGAACGAGTAACGAGTAAAGTAGAAGGATGGAACATCCGACCTAGCTGACGCGCCGTGATAGAGAGACTAGTCTACTCAAATTATAGGTTTGAATTCATAAAAAAATTGGACGAAGCTTTATTTTTTTATAGTAGGTCTGTTTGACTCTATAGAAGAACCTCTGAAAGTTTGTAGTCCCTAGTTCACCCCATTTACAAAAAAATAAAGTAAAATACAAACCTTAAATCGATTGCTTTGCCTGTAACTTAAAAATTATAAACCTTTCAATTTCTGTTTAAACTATTTTGCTCTATTGTTTATCATTGTTTAATTACAACATTATTGGCGGTCTACATTTCATTTACTCTCGCAGAAAAAACCCTGAACTAAAACTATGGCCTCTGAAAATTGATTCATTTTAATGAGTTGCAATCGATTCTGGCCACGACGTTTCATCACGCATTCGATCTGACAGTTTTTGTATATGTTTTTTAAACATCAACAAACGTGTGGCCTAAATTGTGACTACAACTATTTTCTAAAAATTAAACTGTGTCCTCCCCTAGTAACATGTGTTCCCTCCTCCCGTGCCCACAATTCTTTAAAAAAATGTATTTTTTTACTTTTCTCATAAGTTATTTTTAACAATATTAACGACTCTACTTATGCAAAATTATTTCACATAAGCCAAATGTGATAAAAACGAAACGCGATTTGAAAAACTCAATTAATTTATCTTTAACGAATTTCGATATTTCGACCAATCATATCATTCTACCACAGCGCCAGTAGTGTCTTGTAGAGTAAGTTAAAGAATTCCGCCATATTGAACTTTCTCACTGTTACCGAAAGCCCTACCGCTACGTATCGTGCAAGTGTAAAATTATGTATTAAGGTAAGTTTTCCATTTTATTTTATTTTTTCGTACAAACATATTTAACTTTGCATTTAACTTCTCTTTTCAAAAGATTTTATCAACTATAAACAATATTTCATGATTTAATAAAAGAGTCTTATTCTATGTTGAGGTTATGTGGCCACGTGTTGCTTGTGCTGGGTTTTTTTTCTAGAGAAATCTTAAAAAATGTGTTTCTTGCATAGTTTTTCTTCACTCTTGGCCATCTTGACTGTCGCTTGTCTCTTTTCAAAAGATTTTATCAACTATAAACAATATTTCATGATTTAATAAACGAGTCTTGTTCTATGGTGAGGTTATGTGGCCACGTGTTGCTGGTGCTGGTTTTTTTTTCTAGAAAAATCTAAAAAAATGTTTTTCTTTCATAGAGTTCACTCTTTCATAGTGTTCTTCATAGAGTTCTTCACTCTTGACCACCTTCGCTGTCGCTCGTCTTCGACTCTGTTGTTTCGTCGAACAGATAACCAGTGATCGAATATCTTGGTGAGTTTCACTTCTTATCTTATTTATTTTATATACATATTTTAATACTTTAACATAAATTGTAATCTTACTTTCCATTTAATTAATTACGTTTACAATTTTTACAAACATTTGTTTAAAAGATTGTTAGATAGTACTTTTCGAATATTTCTGGTACCCTGGAGTACCCCCAGAGGCTTTTGTAGTGTACTTGTGGCGTTTTCGAAGAATTGTTTTCAATCTATTTCCTGCATCTTTTGTAAATGGTCTTCGCAGCCCCTTTTCAGTGCCTCTGGAAATATTTCTAGTGCCTGTGAAGAGTAGCTTTCACTGTGTACTTCTGGTGTCTTCGAACAATTGTTTTTAGTCTACTTCCTGCGTCTTTTGAAAATTGTCTTCGCAGTCCTTTTTCAGTGCCTCTGGAAATATTTCTAGTGCCTGCGAAGAGTTACTTTCGCAGTGTACTTCTGGTCTCTTCGAAGAATTGTTTTTTGTCTACTTCCTGTGCCTTTTAAAAATAGTCTTCGAGTGATTATTTATATATTATTTCTATCCATCTATTATCACATTTATATAATCGTCTTTTCACTTTTACTTATTTGTTTGATACCACCATTTTTGAGGTAGTTCCTGCACGATAATATGTTGCCATAAAAATTATTCGAATTTGCCGGATAATTGTTCAGCGTCAAATGAAAATTCGCGTGAAATTTACAACAACTTAACTTTGTAAAAATTGAGATATTTACTGTTGACAATCGTAACTCGCGACTTCATAAAAGCCCATGTTAAAAGTAACGATTTTTAACAATAATTATCTCAGTTTCTACACAGCCAAATCTTTAAAAATGTTATACACATTTCATATAATAATAAAAAAAAGTATACGCAAATTTAAAAAAATCTATACGAACAATTTTTTACATATTTTATTCTCTACACAATGATTTGAGTCACCACCCTCCTTAAAAGCTACGAGAACTTTCTAGTATGCTCATAAAAACTTTACAATTCTGATATCGTTTGTAACTACATCTAGTATATTGTGATAAAATTATTTCTTTACAGGTCCATCTACTCACTAAATGTGGTGGTACAAGTGTCGACGACTCCATTCGTCGCGTTTTAAAAGAGATCTTCAGCAATGACCTCGCTTGCGAGTATTCGTGGAAGGGCAGAAAAGGAAAAAAGATCTGTCGTCCATGACGATCGTAGGAGTTATGTATGGTATAGGTCTATCTTTTTCTAACTCTCCTTATCCTTTCTTTCTCTCCTCTCTGTCTCTCTATCCTTCTTAATCACTTACAAACCTTACTCATTTAGCTTAAACTTAATCATTTAGCTGCCGTTAAAAATGTCCCGTCGATGACCAAAGAAAAATTTGAGACGAGACTCAAAGAGTGGTTCAGGCGGGCTCCAGCTCGTGTTGCCAACGCGAAAAAGCAGTGCCAAAATCCACTTCCACTATATGAAAAATACGTACTACTACTATATGTAATTGTATTCCTAATGATAATATTCTTCATCCTAATGATAATTGCATTTCTAATAACAATAATAATAAACATTGTTTAAATGAAAAACTTTGCCTTGTATTTTTTACCCTTTGTGAATATTCATACAGTGTTCGATGTGCATCCTTTGGACGTATACTATAACGATCAACGGGCATACACTATACATCCCTTGGACGTACAACATAACGATCAAAAGACGTACACGATACACTCTTTGGACGTACACTATAACGGTCATTGAACGTTCATAAGACGCATAACTGCAACACATTCGCACCTTCTATGGTCGATTTATATACGCCCATAGATGTCCGTTGGATATTCGAATGTCCCAAAAAATACGTCTATTACACGTTTATTGAACGTTTTGTTCGATCTGGGGTAGTATCCATACATCGGATCCCAAATCCTGTGGATATGGTCTCGAGCACGTACCGAGTTGTCGCGTAAAAATACGTGTTATATATCTATGCATGCGCCATACTCTACAGGGTGTCCAAGAACTGAATGCCTGAATGAAATGGGGGGTTGGGGGGTGAAATTCTGAGTCGATTGATATGAGCATGTGTGGGTCTTAGATCAACCCCTGAATTATTATTAATTTTTGAAGTCAGGCCAATCAGGTGCGCCCGATGAGCCGGCGTACGTTGGTGAGCGATACGCTGGTTCATCGGGCGCACCTGATTGACCCGCCGTCAAAAATTAATAATAATTGAGGGGTTGATCTAAGACCCACACATGCTCATATCAATCGACTCAGAATTTCACCCCCAACCCCCCATTTCAGGGAACGCATTCAGTTCTGGGACGGCCTGTATATACGGGTAATTCTACACGAACTGCAATGACTTTCCGACTGAGTCAACACTTTTCAATGCCAATCAAACGCATGAAAAACTCCACGAAAAAGAAAAGTTAAAGGAAGGAGAATGCATTGAAGATTTTATACGTAAATTGCAGGTATTGAGTTCACATATCTGCAAAGACATCATCTCACAGAATGGAGACGACTAAGTCACGTTTGAATGACGAATCGTTCCACGCCCTTCATTACCTATATAAATATGAACCTCATTAGCAAGCAGAACTATACCATCTTCAGAAAGTCTACCGTTTTCACCCCTTTGGAGAATGACAATCAAAATTCTCGCCATATATGTACGTTTCGTCAAAATTTCGATAAAAATTATTTCACCCACATTTCATACTTTGAGATGAAAACATTTTCGAAAAGAAAAGAGCCGAGGCCGAAGAGATCTATCTGAAAATTGGTCCAGGCGTTCGGAGACTAGGCGTTGAATATGAATATGTCAGTGAATCAGTGAGTTAGTTATATAGATATACGAGGGTGGGGTGAAAAGTTTCCGGCCTGACCAAGAGATGGTGCCACTAGGTCTAGTTTTGGAGCGGCGTCCTACAGTACCATTCCTACCGAGCTTGTATGTACAGTTTCAGCCCAATCGCTACGTTAGTTTGCGTTTGAGAGCACATTGCGCGAGACGCTTCCGTTGTTTTCGTAAAAATGGAAAAATTGGAAAAACGTGCTGTCATCAAATACTTCCATTTGAAAGGTTTTACACCAAAACAAATAAAAGAAGAGATGGATTCAGCACTAGGAGACTCCTCCCCATCATATTCAACTATTAATCAGTGGGTTTGTGAATTTAAAATTGGTCGTGTGAGCACCTCTGACGAGCTTCGCTCAGGACGGCCCGTTGAAGTCACAACTTCAGAGATGATTGAAAAAATCCATAAAATAGTGTTGGAAGACCGCAGGTTGAAAGTGCATGAGATAGCTGAGACCTGTAGGATGTCAGCTGAACGTGTGCGAAATATTTTGCACAACCATTTGAACATGGAAAAGCTGTGTGCAAGGTGGGTGCCGCGTTTGCTAACGCTCGACCAATCGAGCGTTTGCTAACGCTCGACGCTACCGACAATTTGGCGCTGTATAGACGTAATCCAAACGAATTTTTGCATCGATTCATAACTGTTGATGAGACATGAGTCCACCACTACACTCCTGAAAGGAAAGAACAGTCAAAACAGTGGGTTGGAAAAGGGGAACCAACCCCAAAGAAGGCAAAAACAATTTTATCGGCAAACAAGGTTATGGCTACTGTTTTTTGGGATGCGAGAGTTATGAGAAATGTATCAGTGTTGATGGAGATTATGTTGAAAAATAAAGCAAAAAAAAATTTTTAAATATCGTTTTTCTTGGTCAGGCCGGAAACTTTTCACCCCACCCTCGTACATAGATTCGTCTAAAGATGATTTACAATACATTGGGGTTTACGTAGAATAGAGTATGGAGACGATAGGCTATAAGAACGTTCCGCGAAGCCATCAAAATCACCCTTCTTCACGTACATACATTTGTGTCTTCATATGTGTTCTTGTATGATCGAAATCGCAAACACAATTTAACACGGACGTAGAATCGTGTGTTATGTCCACATTTGCATATAAACTTTACAGATATATTTATGTCTGTAAAATTTATAAACAAATGTAAATATATACATATATTGGTACGATGTAGCCGAAGAGTGAATAGATCGTGCCATTCGTGTAGCGTATCTCTCGTGTACTATCGCATATACTACAGTAGATATAGGGTGTCTCATATTTATAAAACACTCCAAAAAATCGCGGAAATGCAGTTGAATCCAAGTTAGTCACCTTTTTTTATCGCCGCGTTTACGATATCTTGCTATAAGAAGTATTATTTTTTAATTGAACATATAGTTTCGTTCCACAAAGAACTGGTGGATCTCAAAACGAAACTAACGAAGAAAAAAGGGCACCATTCCAGTACACAACACACAAAAGGTATTTTGAGGTCTTTTGAACATTCCATTTTGTCATCGCGAGTCTCATAGGTGCGTCGATAAAGTTTTTATTTTTACATTCCCGGCGAATTTGCCCATTAAAACCATTAAGGTTTTCAACGAGCTTCTTTTTAGTGGTTTCTTTCATCCGACTTCATTTTCTCAATTTATTTGGTCTGTTCGATTAAAATTGAATACCCTGTATATATAGTGTGTAGTGCAAAACAGGCAAAGTATCGTACGTACTATCGGTATACATATTGTGCGCGTAGTTTAAGCACCGCGAGGATCATTTATGCAAGACCACGAGCGATAATGCGTGGGTTGTTGCTCCATGATCACGCGAGGTGTTCGTCCACAGTTTATGCTTGTCGGGGCAATGATTCAGACTCAAGATTGTCGGCCGTGTACATATATATATAGTCATACATATATGTACACACTCGAAAAAATGTAAGTCCAGACTTTAAGGGGGTACGGAATAGATGTAAGAGCGAGAGAGATCACAAGAGTGGCGCTGACAGCAATGCGAAAGACAGACGGAGGTGTTTCATATTCCTTTAAGGGACGCGCGCGGTCGTGACGATCTCTCCCTCCCTCCCTCCCTCCCTCCCTCTCTCTCTCTCTCTCTCTCTCTCTCTCTCTCTAAATAAATAAATAAACACTCACACACACACGCGCGCGCGCGCGTGTATAAAAGCTCAAGAGCAACAAAACACACAACGTTCCGAAGCTTTCATACTTCGTTAAGTTCACTATCCGCACAGTAACATTAACGTGAAGCATATGTAGCTAAAAGGAACGAGAAGACGAACGAGCACGAGAGGTACTGCCCAGTCGGCGTTATATTAAGCAGAGCTGACGGCTCTCCTCGACTGCCCAGTATCGATGTCAATAAAGAATTGACGACGCGCACATGTACGAATTCAACCTGCCATTTCAGTAGTTTTACTGTACAAATAGCTGAACAATTCACTTGCACATATTGGTGCCAAGGTACCGGAGTGCCCATCGTAATTTTCATTCACAAAAAATTGAGCATTTGGGAAATACAAACATTTGAGCAATTTTCGACGCCTACATTTGCCAAAAAATCTTGCAAACCTCAACATCATAAAAATCTTTATCCTGAATAATGAACTGTTTCTCCAAATAAAAATATTGTGCAGAATTGTGGAATAATAAAATGTAAGAAATAAAACTTAATTTACGCACCTACCACAGTTTTTATCGCTTCGATTTGTTAAATCTAACATATTTTTTAAAATTTATTTTCGGAACGTATAATTTTCATGCTGTTTCTGCTTTTTTTTAAATATCAAAGCCGTAAATTTGAAAATGGAAACTAGAACTTGTCGATTCCCCTCTTTTCCGTGATCTGGAAATTCGATATTTTTAGGCGTGCCATAAATGAAAGACAGTGTTTTATGGAACACTTCGATTCGAGGAATTTGGGTATATCGATCACGGCGCGGCGAGGCTTTCTCGGGCTCTCATGAATATTTCAAACACGGAAGCTGCGAGGCTAGAATACGTTATAGTGATGAACGAACGGGACGTTCGTTCGTTCGTATTTCGTTTGTTTTGCAACATATAATATATACTAAATGCGTAAAGATTCAAATTTTTAAAAAACTTGTTAATGGAATAAAAATGTCTAGTGTTGGAACGTAGTAGCGAATAGACATTGACACAGTTTCAGATTGTATTGAGAGGGCTGCTAATCAGTCAGTTATAATGATTCACAGATGAATTCAGTGCATTTAGATTAATATATAAATTCAGATTCGACACATCCATATTTTGTCAAAAAAAACAAACAAAAAAATTCCTCCGTATTCATTTTCTTGGTGGATGTTTCGTTCGATTAATCGATAAAACCGTGCTAAATCTACTGCTTAACATGTAAATTCGCAAGAAAATTAACGGGCAAACTTTCGGAATAAATCGTGTGTAACATTTTATACGGCATATGGTGCATTGATGTGTTATATGCCGAATAAGGCAGTGGAATAAGATAGTGAGTGAGGTGTCAAGGAAGTATTGGGGTTCTGTCGAACCGGTGTATTCCCCTTTTCATTTCTTATTCCTGGCACGTATCCTTATCTCTAGTTACGAGATGTCACCCAGAAAGAGAGTGAAAAAGATCAAGAGAACGACAGAGGGAGAGAGGGTTTCGATTTCGCTTATCTAACGTCCCAGCAGTACACTATCGCTTCCGTGAATCCGAGCGGGAAAATCCTTTCTTGAATATCCCTTTCCTCAACCTTCTTACCGATCGCCCTGTGGCCGTCATTCTGGCAAATCCTCTATTCCCCAAGGTTTCTCGTCTTTATATGAGCTGATAAATGCAAGGGCACATTTCCGCGGGACTGCGGGCTCGTGTCAAGTGTCACAACGACGTCGGGATTCGAAGGAAAAAAGTTCGAGCAGGGGAGGAGAAATAGTATGGAAGAGGGGAAGAGAGGGAGGATCGAATGGCATCCTCTTTCGAACATCTCCCGTTCGAAGTCACCGAAACACTCTAGCGCTGAATCGGAAAATCTCCTCAGATTTGTCTCCTCGATAGGTTTATACAGACGGGAAAGCGTCCATAGAAAAAATGTTTGCAACACATATTCTTCATTTTACTAATGGACACGCCCCCCCCCCACACACACACACACGCACGCACGCACGCACACACACACACACACGCGCGCGCGCACACACACGCACACACGCACGCACGCATGCACGCACGCACGCACGCACACGCGCACGCGCACGCACACACACACACACACACACGACTTTCACGCTTATATATTTTTATGCACTTATTTTATTGTATTACACAAGCATGCATCATAGCGTGTAGAGAATTCATATAAACAAATAAAGAGACGCGCTGGCGTCGCGGCACTAACTAATTTGGAGAAAAAAAAAACGTATTTGCGAAGGATATACCAATGTGGAACGATGAAGTCTCTCAAAAAGCTTTCACTCCTGAAAAAATCTTTATCCTCGAGAAAATATTCGCACAAATGTTATAGGGATTCGAGGGGGAAATGTGACGATCAGTTGTCCAGTTAGCCGCTGGAAGTGTCGGCGTCGAAAAAAGATCACCTCGAAAATCAAGGACAAACAGATGAAAGAAGAATATCTCTGGCTCAAAGATTTCTGGAATTATGCACGTCCATATAAATACTATTCTACCGATCTAATCGTTCATCCACAATGTTCAATTTCCATTACGTATAAAACGCGTACAAAAATGAACATAATCGCGTGATATATAAAGTGGCGTGCAAAACTGTGGAAGTAAAGAGTTTTTATTGCATATTACATATCTATATAACAATCATGGAGATGTACACATTTATGAACAAAAGGGTTCTATATGTTTTTCAATCATATGAATTTTACAAAAGTATAATTACTCAAAATAAGTAACGTTTTGGTACAATTATATTATCAACGGTTCGGAAGTATTGCGCCAAATATTTTTGAGCACAAAAGGTAATTCATTTGGTTTGTAATACTCAAAAAACATTTTTATCTGGGTTTTTGAACCGAGCACTTCGTCGCCATGCTCCTAGAAGGAATGCGAGCAGCGCAACAGAGGGACATAGGTGCAGTTAATTCAGAAATGCGATCCTGGGGTATTTCCAACCATTGATATTGAAGATCTTGACATCGTTTCCTCGTATTTGAGTGTTTCCTGTTCATGACGCTGAAGCTGGCAGACAGACCTAGCAGACGCGCGCCGCCCGAACCCAGTACATTTTTATCGTGGCTGTACGCGCTCGGGTCGCAGCGTAGCGAGGCAGCATAGGGCCTACCCCCACCACTTAGCCGCTCGTGAATGAGCCGCATATATCCGCCTGGCGGAAATAATGTTTTTTTTTTGCTTAACAACAACCGTTACCGGGATGAATCATGAATCGATCGTTTCGTCTATTCATATAGATTAAGCATGTAAATCGTCAAGTCGCAATTGTCATGCGTGTTGACGGCAGACGACTTTAAACAAAAATTTTGTTCGAGTACGGAGACCCGAATGGCGGATAACTTTTCTATTCTTAATTAACAAAAGCCGTCACCGGGATGAAACATAGGGGGATCGATTCGGCAAAGTATATAGAATAAGGACGTAAATAGAAAAAGTCGCTACTGTCATGCGTGTTAGCAGCAGACGGCCTTTTGTGAGATTTTTCGTCCGAGTAAGGAGGCGCGATTCGCGAATAACAATTTTTTAATTAACTTAACACAGTCGGCCACGGGATAAATCATAGGTCAATCGATTCGTCTCATTAAAAACAATAAGCAACTGAATTTAAAAAGTAGCTGCTGTCATGCAGGTTGGCAGCAGACGGCCTTTTTTGAGATTTTTCGTGCGAGTGAGGAGGCGCGATTCGCGAATAACAATTTTTTAATTAACTTAACAAAGTCGGCCACGGGATAAATCATAGGCCAATCGATTCGTCTCATTATAAACAATAAGCAGCTGAATTTAAAAAGTAGCTGCTGTCATGCAGGTTGGCAGCAGACGGCCTTTTTTGAGATTTTTCGTGCGAGTAAGGAGGCGCGATTCGCGAATAACAATTTTTTAATTAACTTAACAAAGTCGGCCACGGGATAAATCATAAGTCAATCGATTTGTCTCATTATAAACAATAAGCAACTGAGTTTAAAAAGTGGCTGCTGTCATGCAGGTTGGCAGCAGACGGCCTTTTTTGAGATTTTTCGTGCGAGTGAGGAGGCGCGATTCGCGAATAACAATTTTTTAATTAACTTAACAAAGTCGGCCACGGGATAAATCATAGGTCAATCGATTCGTCTCATTAAAAACAATAAGCAACTGAATTTAAAAAGTAGCTGCTGTCATGCAGGTTGGCAGCAGACGGCCTTTTTTGAGATTTTTTGTACGAGTGAGGAGGCGCGATTCGCGAATAACAATTTTTTAATTAACTTAACAAAGTCGGCCACGGGATAAATCATAGGCCAATCGATTCGTCTCATTATAAATAATAAGCAGCTGAATTTAAAAAGTAGCTGCTGTCATGCAGGTTGGCAGCAGACGGCCTTTTTTGAGATTTTTCGTGCGAGTAAGGAGGCGCGATTCGCGAATAACAATTTTTTAATTAACTTAACAAAGTCGGCCACGGGATAAATCATAGATCAATCGATTCGTCCCATTATAAACAATAAGCAACTGAATTTAAAAAGTAACTGCTGTCATGCAGGTTGGCAGCAGACGGCCTTTTTTGAAATTTTTCGTGCGAGTGAGGAGGCGCGATTCGCGAATAACAATTTTTTAATTAACTTAACAAAGTCGGCCACGGGATAAATCATAGGTCAATCGATTCGTTTCATTATAAACAATAAGCAGCTGAATTTAAAAAGTAGCTGCTGTCATGCAGGTTGGCAGCAGACGACCTTTTGTGAATTTAATCGTGCGGCCAGCATGACTCTTTTTACGAAAAACAATTTATTTTTGTTGGGGAACAAATGCCGTCACCGGGATGAAACATAGGGGGATCGATTCGGCGAAGTATATAGAATAAGCACGTAAATAGAAAAAGTGGCTATTGTCATGCGTGTTAGCAGCAGACGGCCTTTTTTGAGATTTTTCGTGCGAGTAAGGAGGCGCGATTCGCGAATAACAATTTTTTAATTAACTTAACAAAGTCGGCCACGGGATAAATCATAGGTCAATCGATTCGTCTCATTAAAAACAATAAGCAACTGAATTTAAAAAGTAGCTGCTGTCATGCAGGTTGGCAGCAGACGGCCTTTTTTGAGATTTTTCGTGCGAGTAAGGAGGCGCGAGTCGCGAATAACAATTTTTTAATTAACTTAACAAAGTCGGCCACGGGATAAATCATAGGTCAATCGATTCGTCTCATTATAAACAATAAGCAGCTGAATTTAAAAAGTGGCTGCTGTCATGCAGGTTGGCAGCAGACGGCCTTTTTTGAGATTTTTCGTGCGGGTGAGGAGGCGAGATTCGCGAATAACAATTTTTTAATTGACTTAACAAAGTCGGCCACGGGATAAATGATAGGTCAATCGATTCGTCTCATTATAAACAATAAGCAGCTGAATTTAACAAGTGGCTGCTGTCATGCAGGTTGGCAGCAGACGGCCTTTTTTGAGATTTTTCGTGCGAGTGAGGAGGCGCGATTCGCGAATAACAATTTTTTAATTACCTTAACAAAGTCGGCCACGGGATAAATCATAGGTCAATCGATTCGTTTCATTATAAACAATAAGCAACTGAATTTAAAAAGTAGCTGCTGTCATGCAGGTTGGCAGCAGACGGCCTTTTTTGAGATTTTTCGTGCGAGTGAGGAGGCGCGATTCGCGAATAACAATTTTTTAATTAACTTAACAAAGTCGGCCACGGGATAAATCATAGGCCAATCGATTTGTCTCGTCATAAACAATAAGCAGCTGAATTTAAATAGTAGCTGCTGTCATGCAGGTTGGCAGCAGACGGGGTTTTTGGAGATTTTTCGTGCGAGTAAGGAGGCACGATTCGCGAATAACAATTTTTTAATTAACTTAACAAAGTCGGCCACGGGATAAATCATAAGTCAATCGATTCGTCTCATTATAAACAATAAGCAACTGAATTTAAAAAGTAGCTACTGTCATGCAGGTTGGCAGCAGACGGCCTTTTTTGAGATTTTTCGTGCGAGTGAGGAGGCGCGATTCGCGAATAACAATTTTTTAATTAACTTAACAAAGTCGGCCACGGGATAAATCATAGGTCAATCGATTCGTCTCATTATAAACAATAAGCAGCTGAAATTAAAAAGTAGCTGCTGTCATGCAGGTTGGCAGCAGACGACCTTTTTTGAGATTTTTCGTGCGAGTAAGGAGGCGCGATTCGCGAATAACAATTTTTTAATTAACTTAACAAAGTCGGCCACGGGATAAACCATAGGTCAATCGATTTGTCTCATTATAAACAATAAGCAGCTGAATTTAAAAAGTAGCTGCTGTCATGCAGGTTGGCAGCAGACGGCCTTTTTTGAGATTTTTCGTGCGAGTGAGGAGGCGCGATTCGCGAATAACAATTTTTTAATTAACTTAACGAAGTCGGCCACGGGATAAATCATAGGTCAATCGATTCGTCTCATTATAAACAATAAGCAGCTGAATTTAAAAAGTAGCTGCTGTCATGCAGGTTGGCAGCAGACGGCCTTTTTGAGATTTTTCGTGCGAGTAAGGAGCCGCGATTCGCGAATAACTATTTTTTAATTAACTTAACAAAGTCGGCCACGGGATAAATCATAGGTCAATCGATTCGTCTCATTATAAACAATAAGCAGCTGAATTTAAAAAGTGGCTGCTGTCATGCAGGTTGGCAGCAGACGGCCTTTTTTGAGATTTTTCGTGCGGGTGAGGGGGCGCGATTCGCGAATAACAATTTTTTAATTAACTTAACAAAGTCGGCCACGGGATAAATCATAGGTCAATCGATTCGTCTCATTATAAACAATAAGCAGCTGAATTTAACAAGTGGCTGCTGTCATGCAGGTTTGCAGCAGACGGCCTTTTTTGAGATTTTTCGTGCGAGTGAGGAGGCGCGATTCGCGAATAACAATTTTTTAATTACCTTAACAAAGTCGGCCACGGGATAAATCATAGGTCAATCGATTCGTTTCATTATAAACAATAAGCAACTGAATTTAAAAAGTAGCTGCTGTCATGCAGGTTGGCAGCAGACGGCCTTTTTTGAGATTTTTCGTGCGAGTGAGGATGCGCGATTCGCGAATAACAATTTTTTAATTAACTTAACAAAGTCGGCCACGGGATAAATCATAGGCCAATCGATTCGTTTCATTATAAACAATAAGCAACTGAATTTAAAAAGTAGCTGCTGTCATGCAGGTTGGCAGCAGACGGCCTTTTTTGAGATTTTTCGTGCGAGTGAGGAGGCGCGATTCGCGAATAATAATTTTTTAATTAACTTAACAAAGTCGGCCACGGGATAAATCATAGGCCAATCGATTCGTCTCGTCATAAACAATAAGCAGCTGAATTTAAAAAGTAGCTGCTGTCATGCAGGTTGGCAGCAGACGGGGTTTTTGGAGATTTTTCGTGCGAGTAAGGAGGCACGATTCGCGAATAACAATTTTTTAATTAACTTAACAAAGTCGGCCACGGGATAAATCATAAGTCAATCGATTCGTCTCATTACAAACAATAAGCAACTGAATTTAAAAAGTAGCTGCTGTCATGCAGGTTGGCAGCAGACGGCCTTTTTGAGATTTTTCGTGCGAGTAAGGAGCCGCGATTCGCGAATAACTATTTTTTAATTAACTTAACAAAGTCGGCCACGGGATAAATCATAGGTCAATCGATTCGTCTCATTATAAACAATAAGCAGCTGAATTTAAAAAGTGGCTGCTGTCATGCAGGTTGGCAGCAGACGGCCTTTTTTGAGATTTTTCGTGCGGGTGAGGGGGCGCGATTCGCGAATAACAATTTTTTAATTAACTTAACAAAGTCGGCCACGGGATAAATCATAGGTCAATCGATTCGTCTCATTATAAACAATAAGCAGCTGAATTTAACAAGTGGCTGCTGTCATGCAGGTTTGCAGCAGACGGCCTTTTTTGAGATTTTTCGTGCGAGTGAGGAGGCGCGATTCGCGAATAACAATTTTTTAATTACCTTAACAAAGTCGGCCACGGGATAAATCATAGGTCAATCGATTCGTTTCATTATAAACAATAAGCAACTGAATTTAAAAAGTAGCTGCTGTCATGCAGGTTGGCAGCAGACGGCCTTTTTTGAGATTTTTCGTGCGAGTGAGGATGCGCGATTCGCGAATAACAATTTTTTAATTAACTTAACAAAGTCGGCCACGGGATAAATCATAGGCCAATCGATTCGTTTCATTATAAACAATAAGCAACTGAATTTAAAAAGTAGCTGCTGTCATGCAGGTTGGCAGCAGACGGCCTTTTTTGAGATTTTTCGTGCGAGTGAGGAGGCGCGATTCGCGAATAATAATTTTTTAATTAACTTAACAAAGTCGGCCACGGGATAAATCATAGGCCAATCGATTCGTCTCGTCATAAACAATAAGCAGCTGAATTTAAAAAGTAGCTGCTGTCATGCAGGTTGGCAGCAGACGGGGTTTTTGGAGATTTTTCGTGCGAGTAAGGAGGCACGATTCGCGAATAACAATTTTTTAATTAACTTAACAAAGTCGGCCACGGGATAAATCATAAGTCAATCGATTCGTCTCATTACAAACAATAAGCAACTGAATTTAAAAAGTAGCTACTGTCATGCAGGTTGGCAGCAGACGGCCTTTTTTGAGATTTTTCGTGCGAGTGAGGAGGCGCGATTCGCGAATAACAATTTTTTAATTAACTTAACAAAGTCGGCCACGGGATAAATCATAGGTCAATCGATTCGTCTCATTATAAACAATGAGCAGCTGAATTTAAAAAGTAGCTGCTGTCATGCAGGTTGGCAGCAGACGGCCTTTTTTTAGATTTTTCGTGCGAGTAAGGAGGAGCGATTCGCGAATAACAATTTTTTAATTAACTTAACAAAGTCGGCCACGGGATAAATCATAGGTCAATCGATTGGTCTCATTATAAACAATAAGCAGCTGAATTTAAAAAGTAGCTGCTGTCATGCAGGTTGGCAGCAGACGGCCTTTTTTTAGATTTTTCGTGCGAGTAAGGAGGAGCGATTCGCGAATAACAATTTTTTAATTAACTTAACAAAGTCGGCCACGGGATAAATCATAGGTCAATCGATTCGTCTCATTATAAACAATAAGCAACTGAATTTAAAAAGTAGCTGCTGTCATGCAGGTTGGCAGCAGACGGCCTTTTTTGAAATTTTTCGTGCGAGTGAGGAGGCGCGATTCGCGAATAACAATTTTTTAATTAACTTAACAAAGTCGGCCACGGGATAAATCATAGGTCAATCGATTCGTTTCATTATAAACAATAAGCAGCTGAATTTAAAAAGTAGCTGCTGTCATGCAGGTTGGCAGCAGACGACCTTTTGTGAATTTAATCGTGCGGCCAGCATGACTCTTTTTACGAAAAACAATTTATTTTTGTTGGGGAACAAATGCCGTCACCGGGATGAAACATAGGGGGATCGATTCGGCGAAGTATATAGAATAAGCACGTAAATAGAAAAAGTGGCTATTGTCATGCGTGTTAGCAGCAGACGGCCTTTTTTGAGATTTTTCGTGCGAGTAAGGAGGCGCGATTCGCGAATAACAATTTTTTAATTAACTTAACAAAGTCGGCCACGGGATAAATCATAGGTCAATCGATTCGTCTCATTAAAAACAATAAGCAACTGAATTTAAAAAGTAGCTGCTGTCATGCAGGTTGGCAGCAGACGGCCTTTTTTGAGATTTTTCGTGCGAGTAAGGAGGCGCGAGTCGCGAATAACAATTTTTTAATTAACTTAACAAAGTCGGCCACGGGATAAATCATAGGTCAATCGATTCGTCTCATTATAAACAATAAGCAGCTGAATTTAAAAAGTGGCTGCTGTCATGCAGGTTGGCAGCAGACGGCCTTTTTTGAGATTTTTCGTGCGGGTGAGGAGGCGAGATTCGCGAATAACAATTTTTTAATTGACTTAACAAAGTCGGCCACGGGATAAATGATAGGTCAATCGATTCGTCTCATTATAAACAATAAGCAGCTGAATTTAAAAAGTTGCTGCTGTCATGCAGGTTGGCAGCAGACGGCCTTTTTTGAGATTTTTCGTGCGAGTGAGGAGGCGCGATTCGCGAATAACAATTTTTTAATTACCTTAACAAAGTCGGCCACGGGATAAATCATAGGTCAATCGATTCGTTTCATTATAAACAATAAGCAACTGAATTTAAAAAGTAGCTGCTGTCATGCAGGTTGGCAGCAGACGGCCTTTTTTGAGATTTTTCGTGCGAGTGAGGAGGCGCGATTCGCGAATAACAATTTTTTAATTAACTTAACAAAGTCGGCCACGGGATAAATCATAGGCCAATCGATTTGTCTCGTCATAAACAATAAGCAGCTGAATTTAAATAGTAGCTGCTGTCATGCAGGTTGGCAGCAGACGGGGTTTTTGGAGATTTTTCGTGCGAGTAAGGAGGCACGATTCGCGAATAACAATTTTTTAATTAACTTAACAAAGTCGGCCACGGGATAAATCATAAGTCAATCGATTCGTCTCATTATAAACAATAAGCAACTGAATTTAAAAAGTAGCTACTGTCATGCAGGTTGGCAGCAGACGGCCTTTTTTGAGATTTTTCGTGCGAGTGAGGAGGCGCGATTCGCGAATAACAATTTTTTAATTAACTTAACAAAGTCGGCCACGGGATAAATCATAGGTCAATCGATTCGTCTCATTATAAACAATAAGCAGCTGAAATTAAAAAGTAGCTGCTGTCATGCAGGTTGGCAGCAGACGACCTTTTTTGAGATTTTTCGTGCGAGTAAGGAGGCGCGATTCGCGAATAACAATTTTTTAATTAACTTAACAAAGTCGGCCACGGGATAAACCATAGGTCAATCGATTTGTCTCATTATAAACAATAAGCAGCTGAATTTAAAAAGTAGCTGCTGTCATGCAGGTTGGCAGCAGACGGCCTTTTTTGAGATTTTTCGTGCGAGTGAGGAGGCGCGATTCGCGAATAACAATTTTTTAATTAACTTAACGAAGTCGGCCACGGGATAAATCATAGGTCAATCGATTCGTCTCATTATAAACAATAAGCAGCTGAATTTAAAAAGTAGCTGCTGTCATGCAGGTTGGCAGCAGACGGCCTTTTTGAGATTTTTCGTGCGAGTAAGGAGCCGCGATTCGCGAATAACTATTTTTTAATTAACTTAACAAAGTCGGCCACGGGATAAATCATAGGTCAATCGATTCGTCTCATTATAAACAATAAGCAGCTGAATTTAAAAAGTGGCTGCTGTCATGCAGGTTGGCAGCAGACGGCCTTTTTTGAGATTTTTCGTGCGGGTGAGGGGGCGCGATTCGCGAATAACAATTTTTTAATTAACTTAACAAAGTCGGCCACGGGATAAATCATAGGTCAATCGATTCGTCTCATTATAAACAATAAGCAGCTGAATTTAACAAGTGGCTGCTGTCATGCAGGTTTGCAGCAGACGGCCTTTTTTGAGATTTTTCGTGCGAGTGAGGAGGCGCGATTCGCGAATAACAATTTTTTAATTACCTTAACAAAGTCGGCCACGGGATAAATCATAGGTCAATCGATTCGTTTCATTATAAACAATAAGCAACTGAATTTAAAAAGTAGCTGCTGTCATGCAGGTTGGCAGCAGACGGCCTTTTTTGAGATTTTTCGTGCGAGTGAGGATGCGCGATTCGCGAATAACAATTTTTTAATTAACTTAACAAAGTCGGCCACGGGATAAATCATAGGCCAATCGATTCGTTTCATTATAAACAATAAGCAACTGAATTTAAAAAGTAGCTGCTGTCATGCAGGTTGGCAGCAGACGGCCTTTTTTGAGATTTTTCGTGCGAGTGAGGAGGCGCGATTCGCGAATAATAATTTTTTAATTAACTTAACAAAGTCGGCCACGGGATAAATCATAGGCCAATCGATTCGTCTCGTCATAAACAATAAGCAGCTGAATTTAAAAAGTAGCTGCTGTCATGCAGGTTGGCAGCAGACGGGGTTTTTGGAGATTTTTCGTGCGAGTAAGGAGGCACGATTCGCGAATAACAATTTTTTAATTAACTTAACAAAGTCGGCCACGGGATAAATCATAAGTCAATCGATTCGTCTCATTACAAACAATAAGCAACTGAATTTAAAAAGTAGCTACTGTCATGCAGGTTGGCAGCAGACGGCCTTTTTTGAGATTTTTCGTGCGAGTGAGGAGGCGCGATTCGCGAATAACAATTTTTTAATTAACTTAACAAAGTCGGCCACGGGATAAATCATAGGTCAATCGATTCGTCTCATTATAAACAATGAGCAGCTGAATTTAAAAAGTAGCTGCTGTCATGCAGGTTGGCAGCAGACGGCCTTTTTTTAGATTTTTCGTGCGAGTAAGGAGGAGCGATTCGCGAATAACAATTTTTTAATTAACTTAACAAAGTCGGCCACGGGATAAATCATAGGTCAATCGATTGGTCTCATTATAAACAATAAGCAGCTGAATTTAAAAAGTAGCTGCTGTCATGCAGGTTGGCAGCAGACGGCCTTTTTTTAGATTTTTCGTGCGAGTAAGGAGGAGCGATTCGCGAATAACAATTTTTTAATTAACTTAACAAAGTCGGCCACGGGATAAATCATAGGTCAATCGATTCGTCTCATTATAAACAATAAGCAACTGAATTTAAAAAGTAGCTGCTGTCATGCAGGTTGGCAGCAGACGGCCTTTTTTGAGATTTTTCGTGCGAGTGAAGAGGCGCGATTCGCGAATAACAATTTTTTAATTAACTTAACGAAGTCGGCCACGGGATAAATCATAGGTCAATCGATTCGTCTCATTATAAACAATAAGCAGCTGAAATTAAAAAGTAGCTGCTGTCATGCAGGTTGGCAGCAGACGACCTTTTTTGAGATTTTTCGTGCGAGTAAGGAGGAGCGATTCGCGAATAACAATTTTTTAATTAACTTAACAAAGTCGGCCACGGGATAAATCATAGGTCAATCGATTGGTCTCATTATAAACAATAAGCAGCTGAATTTAAAAAGTAGCTGCTGTCATGCAGGTTGGCAGCAGACGGCCTTTTTTGAGATTTTTCGTGCGAGTAAGGAGGAGCGATTCGCGAATAACAATTTTTTAATTAACTTAACGAAGTCGGCCACGGGATAAATCATAGGTCAATCGATTCGTCTCATTATAAACAATAAGCAACTGAATTTAAAAAGTAGCTGCTGTCATGCAGGTTGGCAGCAGACGGCCTTTTTTGAGATTTTTCGTGCGAGTAAGGAGGAGCGATTCGCGAATAACAATTTTTTAATTAACTTAACAAAGTCGGCCACGGGATAAATCATAGGTCAATCGATTCGTCTCATTATAAACAATAAGCAACTGAATTTAAAAAGTAGCTGCTGTCATGCAGGTTGGCAGCAGACGGCCTTTTTTGAAATTTTTCGTGCGAGTGAGGAGGCGCGATTCGCGAATAACAATTTTTTAATTAACTTAACAAAGTCGGCCACGGGATAAATCATAGGTCAATCGATTCGTTTCATTATAAACAATAAGCAGCTGAATTTAAAAAGTAGCTGCTGTCATGCAGGTTGGCAGCAGACGACCTTTTGTGAATTTAATCGTGCGGCCAGCATGACTCTTTTTACGAAAAACAATTTATTTTTGTTGGGGAACAAATGCCGTCACCGGGATGAAACATAGGGGGATCGATTCGGCGAAGTATATAGAATAAGCACGTAAATAGAAAAAGTGGCTATTGTCATGCGTGTTAGCAGCAGACGGCCTTTTTTGAGATTTTTCGTGCGAGTAAGGAGGCGCGATTCGCGAATAACAATTTTTTAATTAACTTAACAAAGTCGGCCACGGGATAAATCATAGGTCAATCGATTCGTCTCATTAAAAACAATAAGCAACTGAATTTAAAAAGTAGCTGCTGTCATGCAGGTTGGCAGCAGACGGCCTTTTTTGAGATTTTTCGTGCGAGTAAGGAGGCGCGAGTCGCGAATAACAATTTTTTAATTAACTTAACAAAGTCGGCCACGGGATAAATCATAGGTCAATCGATTCGTCTCATTATAAACAATAAGCAGCTGAATTTAAAAAGTGGCTGCTGTCATGCAGGTTGGCAGCAGACGGCCTTTTTTGAGATTTTTCGTGCGGGTGAGGAGGCGAGATTCGCGAATAACAATTTTTTAATTGACTTAACAAAGTCGGCCACGGGATAAATGATAGGTCAATCGATTCGTCTCATTATAAACAATAAGCAGCTGAATTTAACAAGTGGCTGCTGTCATGCAGGTTGGCAGCAGACGGCCTTTTTTGAGATTTTTCGTGCGAGTGAGGAGGCGCGATTCGCGAATAACAATTTTTTAATTACCTTAACAAAGTCGGCCACGGGATAAATCATAGGTCAATCGATTCGTTTCATTATAAACAATAAGCAACTGAATTTAAAAAGTAGCTGCTGTCATGCAGGTTGGCAGCAGACGGCCTTTTTTGAGATTTTTCGTGCGAGTGAGGAGGCGCGATTCGCGAATAACAATTTTTTAATTAACTTAACAAAGTCGGCCACGGGATAAATCATAGGCCAATCGATTTGTCTCGTCATAAACAATAAGCAGCTGAATTTAAATAGTAGCTGCTGTCATGCAGGTTGGCAGCAGACGGGGTTTTTGGAGATTTTTCGTGCGAGTAAGGAGGCACGATTCGCGAATAACAATTTTTTAATTAACTTAACAAAGTCGGCCACGGGATAAATCATAAGTCAATCGATTCGTCTCATTATAAACAATAAGCAACTGAATTTAAAAAGTAGCTACTGTCATGCAGGTTGGCAGCAGACGGCCTTTTTTGAGATTTTTCGTGCGAGTGAGGAGGCGCGATTCGCGAATAACAATTTTTTAATTAACTTAACAAAGTCGGCCACGGGATAAATCATAGGTCAATCGATTCGTCTCATTATAAACAATAAGCAGCTGAAATTAAAAAGTAGCTGCTGTCATGCAGGTTGGCAGCAGACGACCTTTTTTGAGATTTTTCGTGCGAGTAAGGAGGCGCGATTCGCGAATAACAATTTTTTAATTAACTTAACAAAGTCGGCCACGGGATAAACCATAGGTCAATCGATTTGTCTCATTATAAACAATAAGCAGCTGAATTTAAAAAGTAGCTGCTGTCATGCAGGTTGGCAGCAGACGGCCTTTTTTGAGATTTTTCGTGCGAGTGAGGAGGCGCGATTCGCGAATAACAATTTTTTAATTAACTTAACGAAGTCGGCCACGGGATAAATCATAGGTCAATCGATTCGTCTCATTATAAACAATAAGCAGCTGAATTTAAAAAGTAGCTGCTGTCATGCAGGTTGGCAGCAGACGGCCTTTTTGAGATTTTTCGTGCGAGTAAGGAGCCGCGATTCGCGAATAACTATTTTTTAATTAACTTAACAAAGTCGGCCACGGGATAAATCATAGGTCAATCGATTCGTCTCATTATAAACAATAAGCAGCTGAATTTAAAAAGTGGCTGCTGTCATGCAGGTTGGCAGCAGACGGCCTTTTTTGAGATTTTTCGTGCGGGTGAGGGGGCGCGATTCGCGAATAACAATTTTTTAATTAACTTAACAAAGTCGGCCACGGGATAAATCATAGGTCAATCGATTCGTCTCATTATAAACAATGAGCAGCTGAATTTAAAAAGTAGCTGCTGTCATGCAGGTTGGCAGCAGACGGCCTTTTTTTAGATTTTTCGTGCGAGTAAGGAGGAGCGATTCGCGAATAACAATTTTTTAATTAACTTAACAAAGTCGGCCACGGGATAAATCATAGGTCAATCGATTGGTCTCATTATAAACAATAAGCAGCTGAATTTAAAAAGTAGCTGCTGTCATGCAGGTTGGCAGCAGACGGCCTTTTTTTAGATTTTTCGTGCGAGTAAGGAGGAGCGATTCGCGAATAACAATTTTTTAATTAACTTAACAAAGTCGGCCACGGGATAAATCATAGGTCAATCGATTCGTCTCATTATAAACAATAAGCAACTGAATTTAAAAAGTAGCTGCTGTCATGCAGGTTGGCAGCAGACGGCCTTTTTTGAGATTTTTCGTGCGAGTGAAGAGGCGCGATTCGCGAATAACAATTTTTTAATTAACTTAACGAAGTCGGCCACGGGATAAATCATAGGTCAATCGATTCGTCTCATTATAAACAATAAGCAGCTGAAATTAAAAAGTAGCTGCTGTCATGCAGGTTGGCAGCAGACGACCTTTTTTGAGATTTTTCGTGCGAGTAAGGAGGAGCGATTCGCGAATAACAATTTTTTAATTAACTTAACAAAGTCGGCCACGGGATAAATCATAGGTCAATCGATTGGTCTCATTATAAACAATAAGCAGCTGAATTTAAAAAGTAGCTGCTGTCATGCAGGTTGGCAGCAGACGGCCTTTTTTGAGATTTTTCGTGCGAGTAAGGAGGAGCGATTCGCGAATAACAATTTTTTAATTAACTTAACGAAGTCGGCCACGGGATAAATCATAGGTCAATCGATTCGTCTCATTATAAACAATAAGCAACTGAATTTAAAAAGTAGCTGCTGTCATGCAGGTTGGCAGCAGACGGCCTTTTTTGAGATTTTTCGTGCGAGTGAGGAGGCGCGATTCGCGAATAACAATTTTTTAATTAACTTAACGAAGTCGGCCACGGGATAAATCATAGGTCAATCGATTCGTCTCATTATAAACAATAAGCAGCTGAAATTAAAAAGTAGCTGCTGTCATGCAGGTTGGCAGCAGACGACCTTTTTTGAGATTTTTCGTGCGAGTAAGGAGGCGCGATTCGCGAATAACAATTTTTTAATTAACTTAACAAAGTCGGCCACGGGATAAACCATAGGTCAATCGATTTGTCTCATTATAAACAATAAGCAGCTGAATTAAAAAAGTAGCTGCTGTCATGCGGGTTGGCAGCAGACGGCCTTTTTTGAGATTTTTCGTGCGAGTGAGGAGGCGCGATTCGCGAATAACAATTTTTTAATTAACTTAACGAAGTCGGCCACGGGATAAATCATAGGTCAATCGATTCGTCTCATTATAAACAATAAGCAGCTGAATTTAAAAAGTGGCTGCTGTCATGCAGGTTGGCAGCAGACGGCCTTTTTGAGATTTTTCGTGCGAGTAAGGAGCCGCGATTCGCGAATAACTATTTTTTAATTAACTTAACAAAGTCGGCCACGGGATAAACCATAGGTCAATCGATTTGTTTCATTATAAACAATAAGCAGCTGAATTTAAAAAGTAGCTGCTGTCATGCAGGGTGGCAGCAGACGGCCTTTTTTGAGATTTTTCGTGCGAGTAAGGAGGAGCGATTCGCGAATAACAGTTTTTTAATTAACTTAACAAAGTCGGCCACGGGATAAATCATAGGTCAATCGATTCGTCTCATTATAAACAATAAGCAGCTGAATTTAAAAAGTAGCTGCTGTCATGCAGGTCGGTAGAAGACGGCGTTTTATAAGTTCTATAGTAGGAACAGCGCGTCTCGTCTGACGGATAACTTTTTTTTTCTTGTTAACTAACAAGAGCCGTCACCGAGATAAGTCAGAGGTCGATCGATTCGTCTCAGCATAAAGAATTAAGCATCAACATCGAGAAGTCGCTATTGTCATGCGTATTGACAGCTAGCTAATGCGCTATCGTCATTCGTATTGACAGCTGACAAACTTGAGAAAATTATAGCACGTGTATAAAATACGTAGTAAGTTTCAATGCCAGAAACGCATCGCTTTGGCATATATAGTTATTTGTCCTAAAGAATTAGCGTTGTGGCAAGCGTAGAAGTTGCACCGACTGGTCAGAAAGAACGGCGCCCTGTTCGCTGACAATGTAATCCGTCTACGAGAACACTGCGTTTTTTTCGATCAACCGTGCTATCCATCGATCGATATAGAGGCGTGAGTATTACCGTGAGGATTTAACATTAATACATCTATAGGCGGATTAAGGACCTGACGCGCGACGCCGTCAAGGCGCGAGCCAAAGATGATTAACCGTAAGCCGCACAATACACGAAACGGCATGTATTTTGGCAGATTGAAAGGCTTATTTTCAAACGATCGATATTGCGGTGAAACTAAAAAACTAGCCGCCGTACCGCGGATAAGAAACTGCGTTTGTCTACCCGTTTCCTCTGCATGTCACCGGAGTGGACTAAGAGAAGACTTCGTGGCTGGGTTTTTATCGATTAACGGTGAGGTACATCGATATAAGGGCGCGTCTTTCAACGTAAGCGTATAACATTAATACATTTCCGGTCGTCCGACCATAAATGTATTAATGTTCACCTACTGCACGTAGTCTTCAGACTTTGTACTAGGCTTATAAACTGTACCCGAGCGTCAGACACGACTGTTGCATTTAACGAAAACGCTTGAGATGGGAAAAATTTCGTCCGTTGAGTTTTTTTCACGTGCAAGTACACCGCATATCTGTCTATACCGTATAGACAGATTATAATATAGACAATGTTCGTTTTCAATGGTGGGGTTAGCGTCATAAGAGAAACAAGAGTTTCTGTCAATCGTGAAGAAGTCGTCGTACCCGCCGTATCTGTAACCTGCTGCGCGTTTTCATCGTAAAGCGACGTAACTCTCTTGTGCCATTGTGCCTTGTCATCTTGTGCTCTTGTGCCTTGTCATATTGTTAGAAAGTGTGTTTCAGTGTGCATTAGTGTGTTGTTGTCGGAAGGGTTGAGTGAAAGGATTACCTACAGCGTTGATAAGTTAGCACCATTTCCGGCTAATGAATAATTTCTCGTATCAAGACTATCATCCTTAATTTATTTCATTTCAATTATTCGGAGGAGTATGAGTTTTTAATTAAGTACACTAGTACCACTACCTTTGAAGAAAGTGATTTTATTTTAAACAGGTATTTTAGATAAATTTTTGTACATCAAATATAATTAAGAAAAAATATAATCCAATTACTCAAAATGCACCTTTTTTAATTTCCTGCTCAAGATGAAGGACGTTCCACTAAGGACGAATACAACTAATGGCCTTATTTGAATCGTTTTAATTAGTTCTGTATCCTATAATAATTTGATGAATTCGGAAAGATATTAATGCATGTGTCTAGCATAAAGCATGTATATTCGTAAGATGAAAACTCTATGTACGAAATAACGATAAACAAGGAATATGGCGCGCGATCCTTCAGCAATCGGAAAAATACTTGCGCAATTGTATCCCAACCGCGATTTTGATAGCTTTGTTAACGATCCGAAATTTACATCTGTCGATATCCATCGTAGCGTATGGTCTGAAATATGTAAAAAAATATTACCGCATCGAGATGAAAGAACTTTGAGAAAAAACATTCGCCGATGCTACGATACTTTCCGCAAAAAATTCGCAGAAACAAAATTAGCTTATACAAATGGATTAATCCGAGGTGGAGCACATGCCAATTCCGATGTCGTTATAACTAATGTAAATAGTAACGAGATTGGAGAATCTGGAATTGTCGGAAGCTTGCATAGAGAAGATAATAAACCCTTCTCCTGTGAATCCAGTGAGACCATTATCTACCCGGAAGAATTGATTACTGTCTCAGAATTAGAAGTTTCAAGAAATAGCGTCTCCGACCAATCAATTGACAGTTTCGCTTGTGTCGATCTTGTATACAAAAACGCGGACTTTAATGAAAACTATTTGGCACCAATATCTGTAGATGCTTTCGAAAAAAAAAAACCGCCACCCGACGAAGTCAATTCCCCGACAGAACGTTTACATTCAAATAAAATCGACGAACATGACAACTATCCTAAATGGATTCAGGACGAACGTGTAATTATACCAACAGATTTTTGGCAAAAATATTGGACATTCGATAAAACCCTCCGTAACGGCTGGGCAGACGCTTTCTTACAGATAGTTAAGACTGTTGAGACGTACAGCTGTTGCGTTTTCAAAGTTAATTATCACCGTTGTTACGCAGACGATAAAAGAAGAAAAAGATATTTTTATGCATCGATGCAATGTAAAAATTCTATGTGCACAGCTTTCACTTTCGTAGCCGAAGAAAAAATAAAATTCCCCTTCAAAGATGTTAATATTAAAGTATTTCGGAATAAAACGATCAAACATGATAAAAATGACATACATCGCAGGTTTATAAGAGGTGAAGCGAGAGAAAAGTACAAGCATGAATTACAGATAAACAAACCCAGCGTTGTTAGAACGCTCAAGATACAACAAGTTCCTATTCATATTTTGGAGTCCGGTAATCGCGATGATGCACCGAGTAGTGTAATTTTACAAAAAATATCTTCTGAAATTGAAACAAATCACGATCTAGATTCGAATCCGATTGTACACATGTCGAAACTTGCACAGTTGTATCGAGAAAAGAGGAAAGGGCGGATTGTCTCAGGTTATATTCAAGACAAATTTTCGAGCATGGCTTTTACAGAAAACCAAATCTTGTATCTATTATCATTAGCAACAAGAAAAGATGTATTTTGTTACTTAGATGCCACTGGTTCCATCGTCGCGAAATTGCCAGATTCCCAAAAACGTATTCTTTACTATGCGCTGGTTCTTCCGGGAAGTAAAGAATATGGTCCAATGCCCGTTGCTGAATTTCTCTCTGATACGCACACAGTACCACAGATTACATATTTCTTATTTACTTTCAATCACGCTATAAAGCAATACACAACTCGAAAAGTTGCAATAAAAAAAATAGAGACCGATTTTAGCTTGGCGCTAATTGCATCTGTGCTAAAAGCTTTTAATGACATGACAATTTCCGCATATTTGAACTTGGCGAACAATTTTTTAAACAGAAATTACAGCAAACTACCAGAAATTACAATAGTTCACATATGCTCCTCTCATACATTGAAAACGGTGTTAAGAAAGTGCAAAGCATTGTTCCGGGATAAGCGCCGCTTAAAGGTTGTGGCACAATTAATAACAAAACTGATTCACGCAGACACAATGATCGCTGCAGAGAAAATATTTAGAATGCTAGTTCTAATATTTGCATCGCCGCACGAAACTCCGACGATAAAATCATGCTTGTTGAATCTCCAAACAACCGATTTACCAGAAGGGGAAATAATTGTAGATTTCGGAACCGATAAAGTCGAAAACACAGATGACCTTGTAGGTGACCTTGCCGACATTGAAGTAAAAAATGATATTGAGTATTACGATATAGATTCTAGTGGGCGCAAAGGATCACCTTTTTTCAAATTTTTCGAGTCGTTATATACCTCAACAATGACAGAAATTTCAGAATATACTGCAACACAGCTAGAAAAAAAAATAATTTTAACTGAAAACTATTATCATTCCGGCGAATTTGTTAATTACATGTTAACGTATATACTTCCATACTTCCCCCTCTGGTCGGCGATTGTTTTATCAAAACTAAATCTACTGCGGGATAGTAATGCAACAGTGGAAAATTATTTCAAAATCGTAAAAACGAACGTTTGTCGGAAAACGCTCAATATTCCCGCTCCGCGATTCTTTCGAAAAATGGAAAAGATGATCGATGGTTGGTTGCTTGAACGAAAATACACACTAAAAACTAGTAGACAATTAGAAAAACGAAAAAAAATATGTATTCGCGAAGCATCCAACGACGATGAGAATCTAGCCTTTGAAGTTTGGAAACCCGAAAAAGTAAAAAGAAAAAACCAAAATATATATTTTCCATCAAACAAACATCCAACGATCACAAATCGTTCTCAAAATTCAAATCAGAACACAAAAAAAAACTTTCTTGCATCCAATAAAACAGCCTCTTCATATGAACCCTCACAACCTCTGCAAACGGACGCGTTGGACGCCAAAAGGTCGACCGTTACGAAGACGCAACGAACCCAATCCCCAGACAGTAACAAAACCACCGATACAATCGATTATTTATCGTTTGATGGTGACGCCAATAGTAGATTTTTTGACGAAAAAATATCGTATCCTCCCAACTTCCCACATTACGAAAGAGATTTTGCTGGAATAAAAATAGATCCTACATTATTTAGCAGATTAAATTCAGACAATTGGTTAGACGGAGAGCTCATCAATAGTTTTTTCATAGCCCTCCAAGAAATAGCTGCAATAAACCGGTTGAAACTTTTATCATTTGATACGTATTTTCTACAAAAGTTATTGGTGGGGAAAACGTCGATTGGCTTTATTAATTGGGTGAAAAGGGTTCAACCGTCACAATATGACATATGGCTTCTGCCAGTCTTTCATGCGGAGAGAAGTCACTGGACGCTTCTCGTCATTATCTTTCCTTTGCGGTGCATGGTATATTTTGATTCCTGCCACAATAAGCCTCCCGAAAAGTTGATAAATAGAATATGTAGCTTCATAGCAAGCTCCCGGGGTGCTAGATTCTCGAAAATGACCCAATGGAATACGTGGACATTATCCGCACCTATCGATATCCCTGAACAACGGGACGACAAAGGAAATATTACCGGGAATTGCGGAGTCCACGTATGCATGTGGGCATACGCAATGGTCAGTAATTCACGCGTGTGTTTTACGGAAAACGATATGGCGATAGCTCGAAAAGGATTAGCTCGGTTCCTTATTGAATATCCAATTACAAAAAAAACGCTTGAAAGAAATAACACATTTGATGCTTTGTTAAATTCCTGTGATACAATACCGGATATTAAAAACATATTCAAACTAATTCCATTAACAAGAGATCCACCCCTATCATTCGAATCAACAGCCGACTTTATAGCATCAACAAAAGTTCTGATAGAGGCAACAAAGAGTCAATAGGTTTAGGTGATTTTATACAATGTGAAAAATGGGGTATCTGGTTTTTCAGTTAGACACACAGCTGACATCGTATTAATGTAGAAATGTAAATAAGTGGATATCTTTAAAGCATGTGTTAAAGATGTACGCGTGTAAATATGTGGAAAAATGTACAAATGTAAATATGTACAAAAATGTACAAATGTAAATAACTAAAAATGTAAATATGTAGATATCCGGATAGGGATATAAGATATGATGAAGTTTAAGTAAAGGAACATAGAAAATAAGACTATTAGGAGAAAAATCATGACTTATTGAATCGGATATGTAGAAATTAAGACTGCTAAAATTAATAAGACTGTGAAGCTTTAAAGTAACATGATTATTTAGGGCTTGTGTGAATTGGTGACAAAATAATTGTGTACATTGTAAGCTTAAGAAAGCTTACAATCTACAACGTAACGACGTGACGGCTTGCCGTCAGAGATGGCAACAAGATATTTTCAACAGATTCTGCTCGCGGATCGGAACTTATCCCCAGCTACATGAATAATTGAATTGAGGTTGTTCGAGTGCATGACAAATGTACACGCATAACAATACATACTTGTCACTTTTGATAATTATTCTCTACCGCAAAAATCATCGACCGACTAACGATTCGGTCATGTAACGTATTTAAAAAGAAAATCGAATTAACAAAATTCCTATGCGGGCGGAGGCTGTCGGCAGTGAAATATGTCAGTGCTTGAGTTTACTGTCAACGCACATTACGGGAAGAATGCCGCAATTTACACAGCTCAATCTGAGTATGAATGAATCGACGATATATGGCGGTGACGGCATTTGTTAATCAACATAAGGCGGTCTGTTGTCGACACTCATGACAATAGCGACTTGTCGATTTTTATGCCTAGTTCGTAATACCGAGACGAATCGATCCATCTATGATTTCTCCAGGTGACGGCTTTTGTTAGTTGACAAAAAAAAAGTTATCCGCGAAGCGGATCTCTACCCGCATGATAAAAATCATGTAAGTCTTTGTGCTGTGAGCACGCATGACAATAGCGACTTGGCGATTTTTATGCCTAGTTCGTTAGGCCCAGACGAATCGATCCACCTATGATTTCTCCCGGTGACGGCTTTTGTTAGTTAACAAAAAAAATAGTCACCGCGAAGTGGACCTCTACCTGCATGATAAAAATAATGTGTCTATGTGCTGTTAGCACGCACGACAAGAGCGTGCCTCCTTACTCGCACGAAAAACCTCAAAAAAGGCCGTCTGCTGCCAACCTGCATGACAGCAGCTACTTTTTAAATTCAGTTGCTTATTGTTTATAATGAGACGAATCGATTGACTTATGATTTATCCCGTGGCCGACTTTGTTAAGTTAATTAAAAAATTGTTATTCGCGAATCGTGCCTCCTCACTCGCACGAAAAATCTCAAAAAAGGCCGTCTGCTGCCAACCTGCATGACAGCAGCTACTTTTTAAATTCAGCTGCTTATTGTTTATAATGAGACAAATCGATTGACCTATGGTTTATCCCGTGGCCGACTTTGTTAAGTTAATAAAAAAATTGTTATTCGCGAATCGCGCCTCCTTACTCGCACGAAAAATCTCAAAAAAGGTCGTCTGCTGCCAACCTGCATGACAGCAGCTACTTTTTAATTTCAGCTGCTTATTGTTTATAATGAGACGAATCGATTGACCTATGATTTATCCCGTGGCCGACTTTGTTAAGTTAATTAAAAAATTGTTATTCGCGAATCGCGCCTCCTCACTCGCACGAAAAATCTCAAAAAAGGCCGTATGCTGCCAACCTGCATGACAGTAGCTACTTTTTAAATTCAGTTGCTTATTGTTTATAATGAGACGAATCGATTGACTTATGATTTATCCCGTGGCCGACTTTGTTAAGTTAATTAAAAAATTGTTATTCGCGAATCGCGCCTCCTCACTCGCACGAAAAATTTCAAAAAAGGCCGTCTGCTGCCAACCTGCATGACAGCAGTTACTTTTTAAATTCAGTTGCTTATTGTTTATAATGAGACGAATCGATTGACCTATGATTTATCCCGTGGCCGACTTTGTTAAGTTAATTAAAAAATTGTTATTCGCGAATCGCGCCTCCTTACTCGCACGAAAAATCTCAAAAAAGGCCGTCTGCTGCCAACCTGCATGACAGCAGCTACTTTTTAAATTCAGCTGCTTATTGTTTATAATGAGACGAATCGATTGGCCTATGATTTATCCCGTGGCCGACTTTGTTAAGTTAATTAAAAAATTGTTATTCGCGAATCGCGCCTCCTCACTCGCACAAAAAATCTCAAAAAAGGCCGTCTGCTGCCAACCTGCATGACAGCAGCTACTTTTTAAATTCAGTTGCTTATTGTTTTTAATGAGACGAATCGATTGACCTATGATTTATCCCGTGGCCGACTTTGTTAAGTTAATTAAAAAATTGTTATTCGCGAATCGCGCCTCCTCACTCGCACGAAAAATCTCAAAAACGGCCGTCTGCTGCCAACCTGCATGACAGCAGCCACTTTTTAAACTCAGTTGCTTATTGTTTATAATGAGACGAATCGATTGACCTATGATTTATCCCGTGGCCGACTTTGTTAAGTTAATTAAAAAATTGTTATTCGCGAATCGCGCCTCCTTACTCGCACGAAAAATCTCAAAAAAGGCCGTCTGCTGCCAACCTGCATGACAGCAGCTACTTTTTAAATTCAGCTGCTTATTGTTTATAATGAGACGAATCGATTGGCCTATGATTTATCCCGTGGCCGACTTTGTTAAGTTAATTAAAAAATTGTTATTCGCGAATCGCGCCTCCTCACCCGCACGAAAAATCTCAAAAAAGGCCGTCTGCTGCCAACCTGCATGACAGCAGCTACTTTTTAAATTCAGTTGCTTATTGTTTTTAATGAGACGAATCGATTGACCTATGATTTATCCCGTGGCCGACTTTGTTAAGTTAATTAAAAAATTGTTATTCGCGAATCGCGCCTCCTCACTCGCACGAAAAATCTCAAAAACGGCCGTCTGCTGCCAACCTGCATGACAGCAGCCACTTTTTAAACTCAGTTGCTTATTGTTTATAATGAGACGAATCGATTGACCTATGATTTATCCCGTGGCCGACTTTGTTAAGTTAATTAAAAAATTGTTATTCGCGAATCGCGCCTCCTTACTCGCACGAAAAATCTCAAAAAAGGCCGTCTGCTGCCAACCTGCATGACAGCAGCTACTTTTTAAATTCAGCTGCTCATTGTTTATAATGAGACGAATCGATTGGCCTATGATTTATCCCGTGGCCGACTTTGTTAAGTTAATTAAAAAATTGTTATTCGCGAATCGCGCCTCCTCACCCGCACGAAAAATCTCAAAAAAGGCCGTCTGCTGCCAACCTGCATGACAGCAGCCACTTTTTAAATTCAGCTGCTTATTGTTTATAATGAGACGAATCGATTGACCTATGGTTTATCCCGTGGCCGACTTTGTTAAGTTAATTAAAAAATTGTTATTCGCGAATCGCGCCTCCTTACTCGCACGAAAAATCTCAAAAAAGGCCGTCTGCTGCCAACCTGCATGACAGCAGCTACTTTTTAAATTCAGCTGCTTATTGTTTATAATGAGACGAATCGATTGGCCTATGATTTATCCCGTGGCCGACTTTGTTAAGTTAATTAAAAAATTGTTATTCGCGAATCGCGCCTCCTCACTCGCATAAAAAATCTCAAAAAAGGCCGTCTGCTGCCAACCTGCATGACAGCAGCTACTTTTTAAATTCAGTTGCTTATTGTTTATAATGAAACGAATCGATTGACCTATGATTTATCCCGTGGCCGACTTTGTTAAGTTAATTAAAAAATTGTTATTCGCGAATCCCGCCTCCTCACTCGCACGAAAAATCTCAAAAAAGGCCGTCTGCTGCCAACCTGCATGACAGCAGCCACTTTTTAAACTCAGTTGCTTATTGTTTATAATGAGACAAATCGATTGACTTATGATTTATCCCGTGGCCGACTTTGTTAAGTTAATTAAAAAATTGTTATTCGCGAATCGCGCCTCCTTACTCGCACGAAAAATCTCAAAAAAGGCCGTCTGCTGCCAACCTGCATGACAGCAGCTACTTTTTAAATTCAGCTGCTTATTGTTTATAATGAGACGAATCGATTGGCCTATGATTTATCCCGTGGCCGACTTTGTTAAGTTAATTAAAAAATTGTTATTCGCGAATCGCGCCTCCTCACTCGCACGAAAAATCTCAAAAAAGGCCGTCTGCTGCCAACCTGCATGACAGCAGCTACTTTTTAAATTCAGTTGCTTATTGTTTTTAATGAGACGAATCGATTGACCTATGATTTATCCCGTGGCCGACTGTGTTAAGTTAATTAAAAAATTGTTATTCGCGAATCGCGCCTCCTTACTCGGACGAAAAATCTCACAAAAGGCCGTCTGCTGCTAACACGCATGACAGTAGCGACTTTTTCTATTTACGTCCTTATTCTATATACTTTGCCGAATCGATCCCCCTAGGTTTCATCCCGGTGACGGCTTTTGTTAATTAAGAATAAAAAAGTTATCCGCCATTCGGGTCTCCGTACTCGAACAAAATTTTTGTTTAAAGTCGTCTGCCGTCAACACGCATGACAATTGCGACTTGACGATTTACATGCTTAATCTATATGAATAGACGAAACGATCGATTCATGATTCATCCCGGTAACGGTTGTTGTTAAGCAAAAAAAAAACATTATTTCCGCCAGGCGGATATATGCGGCTCATTCACGAGCGGCTAAGTGGTGGGGGTAGGCCCTATGCTGCCTCGCTACGCTGCGACCCGAGCGCGTACAGCCACGATAAAAATGTACTGGGTTCGGGCGGCGCGCGTCTGCTAGGTCTGTCTGCCAGCTTCAGCGTCATTTCCTGTTCCCGACAAGTAGTTTGCGCTCTTGCCATAAATGCTCAATAACATTTAACTCCGGTGATTGCGAGGGCCAGTCAAAAACACGAACTTCCTTGGGAAAAGACCACTGTTTTACTAGTTTCGAAGAGTGTTTCCGATCATTATTCTGTGGAAAAATTCAACCGCAAGCCATTTGCCGTGTTGCATACGGTAGCATATGCTGAGTTAATTAATTCCGGTACATTGTGGCGTCTATAGTAACCTCGATCTTGACTAATGGACTAACGCAATTGGTCGAACACTCTCCCCAAACCATGACATTACCCCCCGCCATGTTTCACGACAGGAACTTGATATCTTTACCTTCACTATAATATATTGACCTTTTGGAAGCCCTACGTACTTTCTGCCATTACTTCCGAATAGGTGAAACTTCTAGTCGTGAGAAAATAGAACTTTTGTCCACCTCGGGCTTTCAGTGACAACATTTCCCTGCGAATGTCAATCGCGCCTTTTTACTTTCTGCACTGATCGATAGTCCTTCAATACTAGCCTGCCGTATGGGTCCTACTTCTTTAGGACGTCGAGTTATTGTAGGTCTACTGACATCAACAAGATTTCCATCTCGCAGCTCTCGAGAGCTGTATACAGCAGTTGTCTCAACGTCCACGATATCCTTCTACTTAATCACACAAAAACCCAGCGTAATACTTTGGAACACGGATCAATATCTCTTACCGAAATGAATAGAAAATTATTTTATTTAAAAAGTCGGCAATTGCTGCACTATCTATGTGGTAGTGTGTTCAAAGATAGTACATCATACATTTTAGAGCAATTAAATATTTTATCAAATAGAGGAGGTCGGGGTTCAAAGTGCCGGAGGTAAGTTGTTCTTCCAAGCGGCAACAACTCTTACTCACCGTCCCGGGGTCACTAAAATGGCTGTCGAAACAGCGGGTGGTATGACCTTTTGTGACGCACTTGCCACTTATTGCTATCTCTATTCTTCGCGAAACTATGCGTATTGGATCAACGTGCCCCCAGCACTTTGAACCCCGGCCTCCCCTACCTCGAAAAAACTGTTTGGCTCAAAACTTTGGCACCCCCCTGTTTATATCTGCACCCTGATATCGATGACGGTTTAGGGTCAGGAGGCGAGATTACCTGTCCCATAAGGTCCCTAGGTGTTACGGCAAAAAGTGCAAGATGTGCCAAGTACCG
This sequence comes from Ophion slaviceki, assembly GCA_944452715.1. Classification (NCBI taxonomy): domain Eukaryota; kingdom Metazoa; phylum Arthropoda; class Insecta; order Hymenoptera; family Ichneumonidae; genus Ophion; species Ophion slaviceki. The sequence continues at coordinate 39,057,486 of OX101788.1, read as the reverse complement.
ATAATTGGGAACTCCTTCCTTGACTTATCTCAGAGACGATCAATATTTCGGAAAAATTTTATTCGCCGTCGTATTCAAGACGAGAGTTTTTTTTGTCGCCAAATTTTTTTATTTTTTTACACAAAAGTCCGCAACAGAATTTTTGCCGACTTTTACGTTTCCCTTAACACGAATTTATTCAATTCCGAGATTGTTTCGAGTCGATCGTATGTCGAGTCAAGTCAATCGGCTTCACAACGATATGACCAAAAAATTCCAAATTCCTGACAGTTGGCTTGATTTCTGTACAGGGACTCCCTTCTGTGCCGTCGAGAGTCATCAACTTTACTTGGCCAGAGCCTCGACGGTTGCGCGTCTCTGAATATATATTCCGTTTGACGCGCATACGTAGCGTCGCGACGCTTGACCTTTCTTGCACTCGCAACGCACCTCTGAATGCAAAAAAAACGACATGCAAGTGCGCAGATATATCTATATATTTGCCCGCGCACAAAAAAGTCTATCAACATGCACGTGCGTACGAAGAGCTTGGCTCGCTTCGTTCGTGAGCCAAGCACTGCGCGTAGCGTTGACACGCAACGCGAGCAACGCGACGTCTCACTCCAATTTCGTTCTCGCCCCGTATTTCGTTCCGTTCGGAGTCGCGTTTTCTGTGCCGCGTCCGGCTTCTTCATTTTTCGTGTCACGTTGACGACGCGTCTTTGGCGAATCGCCACAACGTGCCTTCACGGCAAATAGAAACAACAACGAGACTCACTGTGCATTCACCACCGCCGGTACTTCTGAATTCTATCGTTTCGTGGTGTCAGTCTTGCGCCACTCGAACGAAATTAATCGGAAATAAGAAAAAGTGCTGGATAGGAAATATCTTTCACGTAGATATATCACATCGCCCGGACGATGAAAATCCTGCCGACAAGTTTTCTTTGGACGAATTGGACTTCGAGCGAAAACAAACAATCCTTTCGTCTTATAACGACCGGGTGGTATTTTAAAAATTTTAATTTTGTCGAAATTTCAGTAACCCAAAACCATCTATCTCACACACTTACGCTGGTTCGGTCGACGTCGGCCTTCAACTTTAGGGATTTGATCTAGGGGCTGTATATTGACAGTTTGCGAATATGAGTGCTTATATTTAAAATGTAAAAGCGCATGAAATTAAAGATAATCATTTCCGTTGTGTTGTGCACCCCCCCCCCTTGAATGCCTACATCCGAGTCGTTTAAAGATTTTAAACGTCAACGTTTATTTCATATAGAGCCCCACCATACTACATAGATTTTTCACTATACGTGTATCTTATTATTATCCTTATCATCACCTTATTATCATTTTATTATCCTCATCATCGCCATTATCATTATCTTATTATTAGCCTTATTATCACTTATAATTATTATTTTTTAATTAATAGACTTCATTGCGCCAGGCAACGCACTTTCTCAGTTTGCACTGGGAAACATTCACCTACCCCCGGGGGTTAGGCTCGGCCTTAATCTAGACCGGAACAATAACGCTGGGCGACACTCGAGGGTTCCGACACCACCTCGGCTGCCGCCTAGTCAAGAAGGCGCGCGAAAAGTCCAATATATCGCTCTGCGATAGCCGCTCCCTCAAGCCAGAGGGTGAGTGGCTGCCGCAGTCCACAATCGTGTTGCCCGAGTAAACGGAGGGATCCAAGTATGACCACCTTCTGCATCCGACTCGCTAGCAACCGGACACCGGGTTTGCAAACCGGTATGCCAGCGAGGCCCGATACAAAAGACTTTCATCCCCCCTAGTGCGCCGATGATGAGGACAACGAGAGTCACCCTGAATCCCCGGTGCAAACGACGCAGCTCGGCCAGGAGAGGCTGATACTTGAGCCGTTTCTTCTCTTCCTTTCGCGACACGTCCACTTCGGCCGGAGCTGAGAACTCAATGACGTATATCGTTTTGTCGTTGAAATCGAAGAGGACAGCATTAGGCTTAGTCGCTTGGAGCAGCCCGATGGTCGCGAACGAGAAGTCCCCATAAATCTTGCACCTCTCGCCCACGACAACGGACTCAAGATTTCCTGGTAAATAAGGCGGTACGGGCTCCCGGTCTATCCCGTAAGAGTGCCGCAGATGATAGTAAAACACCCTTAGAGCCGCGTTATAGCGATGGATATAGCCGGAGACTGCATATACCGGGCAGGCCGACAGAGACTGACCCATAACGCGACTGCGATAGACCAGGGTATTGATAACTCCGTCTTGGCTGGCGCAGATAAACCCCTCGGTCTCGGACATCAATCCAGCTGACCTCAAGAAGGAAAAGTTCAGCTGGGTGGACAGCCCTTTCTCCTGGATGTGGTGGAACAACACACCGTGCATGGATCTGTCCATATGCTGCCGAATCAAGACAGTCTGCTCGGCAGCCCTGATTGCCCGCCGATGTCGGGACTTGGGCAACCAAGCGACAGAGTCTGTTGGTAAGGCGCCACGCTGGCGCCGGCGGAACCCCAAGCCGAGGGTCTCTACCGCCTCATAGAAAAAGCCCCCGCCCCATGAAGCTCATGCTGGTGCACAATCTCTAGGAGCGAGAAAATGGAGGAAAAGACCCGCGTGCAGAGGAATATCAGCACCGTGATCACAACAAACATGGCCCGGATTAGGGAAGCTGCGGACAAGGCATGACACGAGTCTGACAGGATGCATGTGCTCGGGACTGCCAGCGAAGAGGGTGACGTTGATAAATAACAGACGCCACAGGCGAAACGCAAACGCGAGACCACGGGCTCGAGCCCGGATCTCGCGCCGGCCAAAAGACCGACGGAGGGAGCGGAGCTTACCCCGTGGAAAACAGTGCTCGCAAAGAAGAAGAGGAAGGCGACAGACCCACAGGACGGACAGAAGACGAAAACGTCTACAGAAGCGACAGTGACGCCGGCCACGAATAAGGGAGGTGACGCCCGCCCAACTCGGAGACCCGGTGCTGGTGTGGTCCTAATTAAGCCGACCAGTGGCAAGACAAACGCGGACACACTGCGACGTATGAAAGCCGTTGATTCTGCAACCGAAAGGGTGCAGGTCAACGGCTACCGAAGGACGGAAGTGTCCCGCTCCGTGTCAAAAGCGGGGCGAAAGACAGACAAAACTTCCAGGATAAGCTGCGGCAAGCCCTGTGAGAAGACGCACAGATACGGGACATGACTTCCAGCGTACAACTGGGCATACTGGACCTGGACTGTGTGATGGACAAAGAGGAAGTAGCGGAGGCACTACGACGAGAGACGAACGATACGAGGGACCCGAAGGTTCATATCTTCGGCCCAAACAGACATGGACAGTGTATGGCTGTCTGTGACCTTGAGGAGGGCGCCGCAAACGCCCTACTCAAGAAAAGGCGTCTGAAAATCGGATGAATGAACTGCCGTGTCAGGCCTAGGACGACTGTGCCAAGGTGCTATAGGTGCCTTGGGTACGGACACACTAGGACGAACTGCAACGGCAAGGGCAGAGAACAGTGCTGCTACAAATGTGGCAGGACGAACCACGTCGGCAAGAATTGCAAAGACACACCGACGTGCTTCCTGTGCGACGAGGCGGGCACGAGAGTACCGCGCACCTCCCGGGTTCCGGGGCCTGTGCGGTCTTTAGGGCTGCGCTAAAGGAGTGCAGGAAGAAGACGAAGACGTGACAATTCTACAAGGAAACATGCACAGATGCGAGTACGGACACGTCCTGCTTCCCCAAATCGCGACTGAACACGACGCTGACGTACTGATACTTAGCGAACAATACAGGGATATGACGACCCCGACGTGGTTCCCAAACGGGGGACGACTACGTCTGGATGAGGGTGGGTGTCCTGATTTATGTCAGCGTCTACCTGACCCCAAACTGCTCCGCCAGAGACTTCGAGGACAAGACAGGCAGACTGGAGGACGCATTGAGGGAGCTGCCGGGTGACTTAATAGTTACCGGTGACCTCAATGCGAGAGCGATCGAGTGGGAAATGACCGGGACGGACAGACGTGGACACCTGCTGCTGGAAATGGCAGCAAGACTTAACCTGACTGTAGCGAACACGGGACACGTACCGACGTACATCAGACCGGGGGTGGGCTCCTCGATACCGGACGTGACGATGATCTCGGACGGTATCGTGCCGCTGATGAGGCGATGGGCGGTGATCGACGACTATACAGCCAGCGATCACCAATATATCGTCTTTGAGGTGGCGGGACCCACAATGACGCGACGCAACAGGTCGGCGTAGACACTGCGGTGGAACACACGAAAACTGGACATCAACAGGTTCTCGAGGGCGCTGCTGGAAGCAGTCGCACCCTCGGAGATCGTACCTGACGAACTGACGGGACGTACAAGGACCGAACGACTTGTGAATGAGACACTAAAACTGACGAAACGGCTCTGCAAAGCTTCAATGCCGCGCAAGAGCAGCCGACACGATAGACGAGCGACGTACTGGTAGACAGAAGACATCGCCGAATTGCGGAGGCTCTGCATTCGGCGAATGTACCGGGCTCGGGAAAAAGATCGGCCGAACGCGGCTGCTCTTACGGCGGAGTACAAAACGGCACGGAGAACGCTGACAAACGCGGTAAAGGACAGTAAGAAGCGCTGCTGGAGACAGCTATGCGAGGACGTGGACAAAGACCCCTGGGGTCTGGGTTACAAGATTGTGATGCAGAAGCTAGGGGCCCGAAGTCCGCCGGAACTTCAAGACGCGACGACCATGGGACAAATAGTTAACGGGCACTTCCCGACTCACCCGACGAGGAAGAGCCCTCGGACCCGGACGACAGACGAGACGCCCCGGTCTTCACTGAGGAAGAGCTTACTAAAGCTACGACCACTCTGAAGGGGAGGAAAGCACCAGGACCGGACGGCATACCCGGGGAGGCCCTCTGGCTGATGGCACGCGTGGGGCCTGGGATACTCCTACGTAAGTACAACGAATGTCTTATGACAGGGACGTTCAGCACGCGCTGGAAGACGGCTAGACTGGTCCTCCTTAGTAAAAGAAAAGGAGAACCGCATATGCCGTCTTCCTATAGACCACTGAGTCTACTGGACACGACGGGTAAAGTTTTTGAACTTCTACTGAGACCGCGACTGATAGACGCAATAAGAGCGGCCGGGGGCTTGTCCGATAACCAGCACGGCTTTCGCAAGGGACGATCGACTATTGGGGCAATCCGCAAGGTCATTGAGACCGTCAGGAGGACGGACGAGGCCTGTCACGCGGCAGGGCCCTTAGTGATACTGGTAACTCTAGACGTGAGAAATGCCTTCAACTCGGCTAGGTGGGGGGGGGGGGGATATCTTGGGGGCGCTGGAAGGCACTCTCCGGATTCCTCCTTATCGTCTACGGGTACTGAAGGACTATCTCAACGGCAGACGCATCACGTACAAGACGACAGATGCACAGGTGACTAGAAGTATCACCGCGGGTGTCGCGCAAGAATCAATTCTCGTACCGGACCTACGGAACGTGGCGTACGACAGCCTGCTGAGGCTGGAGATGCCGCGCAACGCATCGCTCCTCGCTGAGAAGTGACTTCGCTCAGCCGCCTGATGGCGAATACGCACGGACCGAGACCGTCTATACGGAGACTACTGATTACGACGGCCCACTCGATCCGCCTGTATGGCGCCGAAGTCTGGGCGGACGCGCTGGCCATTAAAAAATACAGGAAGACGATGACGTACGTGCAAAGACAGGGGGCACTGAGGATAGCGTGCGCCTACAGGACCGCCTCGGCAGAGGCGATCCTGATGGTGGTGGGCGTAATTCCTATATACCTACTAGCCACAGAACGATAACGAATATACAAACGCGATGGAGGGACTGAACGGGCTGACGCGGCAAGGCGTGAAAGAGTAAAGACCCTGACGGACTGCCACGCACGCTGGACAACCGAGACAACCAGACGATGGGCAAGACGGCTGATAACGGACCTTAGACCGTGGACCGAACGGCGATGGGGGGAGGTAAATTTTTACCTGACCCAGTTCCGCACGGGACACGAATATTTCCGAAGACAACATGTAACGAGTACGGACGCCGGACTGTAAGTACTGCGGACACACACGAGATGATGCGGAACACACGTTTTTTGCGTGCGACAGATGGACGGCCCGGAGACAACAATTAGAACGGAGGACTGGATACATCACGCCCGACAACATAATCGGGCTGAAGCTACGGGACGAAGACCACTGGACAGACATCGCCACTTTCGTCGTGGCAGTGCTGAGGCGTAAGAAAGATGATGGATGCCTGGAGGATGAATGAGGGAGACATGACATGTAAACGGAAGAGACGTAGCGACGGGCAAACGAAACGAGACGGACGAAGGACAGGACCCGCGGGGGTGAGGTTATACTAACGTGGTGCCACTCCGCGGGGCGGACAGTGGAGGGGGATGTTTTAGTCGGTGTATGACCATTCCGACGGCACCGGCGTGTGTGGGAGTCCGACACACGAGACAGCCCACGGGACCGACTTAAGGTGCGTAATTTGCGTTTTTACCCCCTCCTAAAAAAAAGAAAAAAAGGTTGACTCATTATGTTGGAGCGCTGATATCATTGATCTGGGAATAAACCTGGACAATTTTTTTGTTATTTTATGATGTTATAATACATATACCTAGAAGAACAGAAGTTTCATATTCATCTCAGTTACACACACACACACGCGCGCGCGCGCGCACGCACACACACACACACATATCTGTGGAGACGATGGCAATAGTGGCACAATTCCGACATCGACATGGTCGGTGCAAGAAAAAAAGAACACCGGGCCATTTCACACGCCAGCGAACGAGGAAGCTTGAATGGCCCCCGGGTACGAAAGCCCCCCCCCCCCCCCCAAGCCGGATACTGTGTATCGAACGGAAACGGCACGCACGCGCGCATCTCAATTCTCATGTACATAGAGTACATCAAGTATACATTCCGTAACGGTAGCGCAATTCTGTACGAGGCCCCTTTTCTTCTCAAAACTATTTCTTGGCTCTCACTAATTAGTTGAAAATGGAGGAAAAGATTCGTTCAAATTAGACAAGTTCGATCGAAGGGAGGATTACATCGTACCGGCTAATTGTCTCTTGGGGTCTTTATGAAGACTTAAGTAAGTCAGTAAGTTACTTTGTCATGAGATGCTCTTCTTTGTCCGAATTATTGTTTATAACAAGGCCGCGCATGAGTACAACAGTTTTTCTTTTTCGCCCTATCTCTTATAATATTATCAAACACGAAAATCATCCGAGCATTATTCCCAGGTAAATAATAATGAGTAATGAGGCAATTTATGTAGGATCCGGTTTTACCAGGATATCTCCAAAAATGCTGGAGATATCAACTTGCCATGCATACAGGTGTCGTTAAACTCTATGAGGCATCGATTGTGTCTGACATCAGACTCAAAAAACAAAAATTATTTCACTTTTATCATTACAAATAACTCTTTTTTTCTACATTTTTTGCTAAGCTGCCGCCGTTTTGTCGATTTTATTTGCATTCGACATTTTTCAGGTACAGGGAACAAAGAAAAGCCTAAGAGGACAAAACGTCCCTGGGTTTTTCTAAAATCTTCATCCATTCGACTGCCATCGTCGTAAAACCAAGTTTGGCATACTTGATTCATTACCTTGTAGAATGGGTAAAAATAGGCGACACGTATTTTTTATATCGGCGGAACCCGATTTTTAAGGGTTGAAAAGCACCCTTGAAAATTAGGGTGTTTTTCGTTTTTCGTCGATAACGTTTTAACGGTACGCGATATGAAAAAAATTTCAAATTGCAACAATGTTTATTTTTTCGTGTACTATACACTGGAGATGAGAACGATGCAGATAGTAACAAATTTCATATTGTTTATTGCAAAAATGCAATTTTTTCAACCGTATCTCCGAGAATTTTTAATCGATTGGGATGTAAATTTGCATACATGTAGAGAATGGAAAAGTGCGGATACGGGTTTTCTCTTTTTCCGATATCTCACAATTAAGGGGTTGAAACTGCCCGTCGATTTTTTTGCCGAAAGCATCGTATAATCAGCTAGTCTTTTGGCATTTCGGTCTAAATTCACGTCAATATATGTCCGTGTTATGACGCAATTGCATATTTGTAACATTCCAGCCCCCCCCCCCCAACGTTTGCCGTCTCTCGAAAGGCAAACGTTCAAAGTTCTTACCGTGCGGCATGGACGAACATTTCTAGAAATAAAAATGGGTTACAAAGAAAGTACAATCAGTCAAAATAGTTGATACACATTTTCCCGTTGTCGAAATCAAACTAAAGTTCGAAGGGAAAAAATGTTGTATTTTTCTACTACTAGACGTTCATGATGATAATGATGAGTACAGCAACAAATGGCGTGTTGTTTATTGCAATAATTCGTGAATTACTTGTGAAAAATCACTCTTCAGTTTCTCACTCATATGGGCAGAAGCAAAGCTCGCAATCAGGGACTGACTTCGTGCTTCGGAAAGCAACTAGATTACAATTGTATATTTACGAAGAAATTCCACTCCGCTCACTGTATCGAAGGCATTATCTGCAGAGGTTACAGCGTTTTTGGGTTGCCGCTGCAACTCATGAACAGAATGATGCAAACATTTTTATCAGCTTATAACGCAGCATAATTTAATCTTTATCTTTAACTTTAATTTCACAAACAGCGGAACCAATGAACGAAAGAAATAAATCTTCGCAAAGAGCGACTACGGTGCGAAGAGCGGCTCTCATGATAACCTTGAAATCGCCTCATTAAATATTAATAGCAGTTCTGGTAATAGCGTGTGTCGTCGTTGTTTTTTTCGTGCGTATTTATCAACTGGGTTTCAAGTCATATAAATTCACTAACGATCATTATTGCTGCAGTTACGACGGAGAAGCCAGCCATACATTTTGAGTTCGAAATACAAATAAAAAGATACGTTAATCCGGTGAATGTTATTCAACTTCTATCCATAGCGATAAGTGCTATGAATTTGCCTCGCACTCCAATGACCGAACAGGAAAAACAGTTCAGTAAGAATCTAGAAAGCATGATCATTGAAGCGATGGATCAACCTATGAAAATGGAAGTCGAAACTGGTTTGGATTTTCTGTCACCAAATGAAATTCATGAAGCAGCCGTAATAGAAGATGACAGTGAAGGAGATTGGCACGGACAACGATAACTAGATCCAAAAATTGATGAAAATGTATGTACCCAAGATATAGAAGAATTGAGTTACGAATACAAGACAAGAGCTGTAGATTACTGGAGATCCAGGGCAAATAGGAATAGAAAGTTATCATCTGTTCAAACGAAATTCAAAAAGGTGAAATCAGAGCCGCAGTTGCGCCGGTGGGCCCATAGTATAAATAAGGGTGGCACCTACAAAGAAAAGTTAACAAAGATAGCTCGCTACACGTTAAACAACTTTAATGATGCTTTGATGCCTGTCCATGATATAGATCTTCGACGATGGGCCTTACGTGCACGAGAAATTGTAGAAATACCAGCCGTAAATTTCCAAGCATCCGCTTCTTAGCTAAGGACATTCAAAAACCAACATGGAATTGTGCCACGGAAGATTATTAAATATGTAACAAAACAACAATTATTAAACGCAGATACACTTCAAAACAAAGCTATCGAATTTATAGAAATGGTGAAAGTCAACATAGCCAACGTTGGGGCTGAAAACACATTTAATTCTGATCAGAATGGATTCAATTTAGAGCTACTTACAGGCCGCACATTGGCGAAAGAAGGGCAGAAATCCGTTGAGGCAGTCGGCAATCGAAAACATCAACAACACACAGTTATACTATACAGCCTTTGGTTTCTGCGAGTGGCAAGCTTTTGACACCTATGTTGATCGTTTTAAACAAACCTACTGGCAAATTTGGTCCTCGAGTGGAACAAACTATGTTCAGAGCCAAAAATATATTTCTATTGGCTTCGAAATCTGGAAAATTGACGACTAATCATTTCAAGCGATGGTTCCAAGAAATATATATTCCCAATACGGGTCCAAAATCGGTAATACTTCTGGATTCTTGGAGCGGTCAATGTCCAACTGCATTTAAAGAAATGGATATGCAAGGGAAAGATATTAAAGTTTTAACCATTCCAGCAGGTAAATATATTGCATCAGTTTCATTAGTTCTGTAAACAATTAGTCCATATGATAATTAGTAATTCCTACAGGTACGACTGGAATGATACAGCCCCTTGATGTTTATGGTTTTCGTGTATGGAAAAACTTCGTCAAACACTTTTCTGAAACAGTAATATTATACAATTACGATGTCAATCTGCATTTGAGAGACAATATTGTTAAATTACAATCTCTTATACACAACCAGTTTTCTTCTCCACGGTCTACAAATCGTTTCAAATATGCATGGTACAAAAGCGGGTACGAAGAAGAAAGACCACCAAACTTCGAAAATCCGGTAGAATTTTGCTTTTCACAAAATGTACCGACATGCGATATATGCGGCGAAGGAGCTATTATCACTTGTGCGTGGTGTAAGAAATCTCTTTGTTTCAAACGCTTTTATCATGACTATCATTATTGTAATAAGTATAATCCATAAAAAAACATTTCCTAAATTAGTAAGCGTGAGAACACTTTTCCGATTGTGTTGTAATCTTCAAAGACAGTACGTGGCGGGGGAGAATTTCTTTGTAAATATACAATTGTTATCCAGTTGCTTCCCGAAGCACGAAGTCAGTCCGTGATTGTGATCCTTGCGTCTGCCCATATTAGTGGAAAACTGAAGAGTGATTTTTCACAAGTAATTCACGAATTATTGCAATAAACAACACGCCATTTATTTCTGTACTCATCATTATCATCATGAACGTCTAGTAGTCGAAGAATACAACATTTTGTCCTATCGAACTTTATTTTTATTTCGGCCCGTTCACGAGCTATAGAAAGAACAAAGTTGTTAAGGGTGCGTTGACCTCTTAAGAGTGTCGTTCCGCCAAAACGAGAAAATGTGTATCGACTCTTTTGACTGATTGTACTTTCTTTGTAACCCATTTTTATTTCTACAAATTTTCGTACATGCCGCACGGTAAGAACTTTGAACGTTTGCCTTACGAGAGGGGGACCGTTGGGGGGGGGGGGGGAGGGGCTGGAATGTTACAAATATGCAATTGCGTCATAACACGAACGTATATTGACGTGAATTTAGACCGAAATGCCAAAAGGCTAGCTGATAATACGATGCTCTCGGCAAAAGAATCGACGGGCAGTTTCAACCCCTTAATTGTGAGATATCGGAAAAAGAAAAAATCCGTATCCGCACTTTTCCATTCTCTACATGTATGCAAATTTACATCCCAATCGATTAAAAATTCTCGGAGATACGGTTGAAAAAATTGCATTTTTGCAATAAACAATATGAAATTTGTTACTATCTGCATCGTTCTCACCTCCAATGTACACGAAAGTAATAAACCTTGTTGCAATTTGAAGTTTTTCCATATCTCGTACAGTTAAAACGTTATCGACGAAAAACACCCCAATTTTCGAGGGTGCTTTTCAACCCTTAAAAATCGGGTTCCGCCGATATAAAAAAATACGTGTCGCCTATTTTTACCCATTCCACAAGCATGCCAAATTTCATCGAAATCGGAGACATCGACCTCGCAACGTTTCCTTGTGAGATAGAAAAGGTTTTATATTTATCGGCGCCCTTGTTTTAAATAACTACAGCGAAGGCAATTTGTTGAAATTCAAACCGTCCTAGTCTCCCTGACTTGCGTTGTTATTGAAAAATCGGCAAAACTGCCAACAGTTCGCTGGTTGGCGCACAAGCTGGTACGCGGAAAGTGGCCACCCATCCAAGTATTGGCAAGGGCTGCGCCGCTCAAACATGAGATATTGCCGAAGCCATACACTATATATATATATATATATATATATATATATATGTATGTATAAGTCCGCAATCTTCTTTATCAACGTTGCAATAGTGCAAACTGAAGCCGTCCACATTATCAACTTTGCGAGCGTGCAGCTGGAAAGCGTGCTGAGAGAGCGAGGGGAGGAGTGGTCGAGGGACGGAGCGGTGGAGGGAGCCCGAGGACCCCTCGGTTAGCAAGACAAGTCAGCATGCGATCCGGGAGAACCCCATAACGGACTCGCGTGACTCTAATGATTACGAATTAGCTATAAATTGTGCGATCAAGTAAAGCGACTGCAATTTATAACGGAGCAAGCGCGGGGATCGCTCGCAAGCAGCTACTTCGCTGCGCGCGTATATGCTTTATTATGGGAATGGAGTACAATAAATAAAAAGGTGAAAGGACGATGAAAAAAGGGGAGCGAGAGAGAAAGAGAAAGAATAGCGCGAGGTGGGGGGGGGGGGGGGGGGGAGAGGGAGTAGGGATGAGGAGGAAGTTATTGTTTTACTCGGCGATACTCAGCTTCTTCGCACCCTTATTGCCACGTTTATCAAGCTCGTTTCACCTGCTCATATTCGCCGCGGTATAAGTACGATTTTATGATTAGTTTGCGAAGTCGTTTGTACGCGATAAGCAACCGTCGACGAATCATAACGGGCCTACGACAATTGTCTGAATCTCACCGCGTAATTATTTACAAGTGCTGTCAAGCTTAATCAATGTACGCGTCAGATTCCGGGTCGCTCCGAGTCTAACGAGATGCAATTGTTTCTTAACTGATATCCGAATGATCGGGCTAGTCAACTAAATGGATAAACTACTAGGTGCGCGATGAATAAGGCGTACGATAAAAATGACCGGTCAAAAAAAGTTAAACGTCGTAATCTTGTGCTCGTGAGAAGAGCTTTCGGATGCACGTGTTAGACTAACGGTACACGGGTATTTAAAAAAATCCTGTTTTGATTTGCATTTGTTTCTCTTTGCATAGCTCCAAGCATTTTCTAATACCACTGCGAACCTATCGATTTATTGCGTTACGCGAGATAAATGAGAGGTCACTCGAGCAGCATACTTTCGTTCACTGTTCGTGCAATCAATCGTTACCGACGGTTGCAACATTTTCGCGAAAAGAGAGAAACCGACAGAGAGAGCGGGTTTTAATATCATTAAAAGTGTTTTGAATGTCGAGCAACAAACCGTACGAAAGCTACCAAAGCAACGGACAAAAGGTGAGAAAAGAGAGAGAAGTTGACATTGAAGAGAAGGGTGTCAAAGGATGGGTTCTCAGTGGTGGTGAGGGAACTTCGCGGCTTGCGAGCTCTTTGGAAAATCCATGAAAAACGAGAGCGGATACTATACTCTTTACGACTTTCCTACAAGGTACCGCACAGCCCTCTGCACGTACCAAGTATTTATATATCAGCAGTTATGAAACGAAAGGACGTAAAGGCTGCGATTCAGGCGGCAAGGCTACGCTGCTTGAGACCAGCTCCGTATTAACAGTGAATACGAGACACGTGCACTCGTACGCCTTGTCGATGTGGGATATCTATATACACGTACACACGCGCGCGCATGGATTGTACGAAAGGAAGAGCAGGTATAGTGTGCGCTTACGAGGATAAGCCGTACTTGGAACGAGGCCCCTCTACCAAGCTTAAACCCAGCTCCGTGAGGGTCGAAGTTCGCGAGCCATCTTACAGAAGGGAGGGCCTTGGTGTAAAAGGGTGCGGACGTGAGGTCTGCTACGGCGAAGCCAGATGAAGACTCTTTGTGGGATCTCGGGCGCAAAGAAACATGTGACGGGGACGAAAAAGGCTGCGTGAAGAAGTCGTAATCTTTTCGTGCGATAGTGAGCAAGAAGAAGAAATAAAAACTGTGATACAGAAGGAAAAAAAAATTAAAGACGTTTGGATTCCTTATTTCTCATTGGAGTGCGGATACGCGACATGCGTATTCTCTTCAGACTCTTTCAGACGTTTGTCGCGAGATCAACATCGCCTGAAGCCACCTGGCGGAGCATTGCCGAAGCGCCCGTCATCTCCGTCGTCTAGCGCGTTGTGGTATGGATTCACAATACGCGAAGGAAAATGAGAAATGGGAGGAAAGTAGAAGTAGTGAGTGTAAAATATATAATAGTCATGTTTGGTCAGTGTACAGAAAAGTAATTCGTTCGTTGATTAACGAATTCAAATTATCTGAATATCCAGTATTTAGTGGTTCGTGCGGGCGGGAAAATGCTCGATAATAAATTAATTTTTCGTTCGGTCATCCTCCAGTCTCCCACTCGTAAACTGCACAAAAATCGGCGACGACTACGGTTCTTTCGTTGATTTATACCTTCCCACGTTGGCAAACGCATTCCCGCCCGCCATATCCATCCCACCGTGCATTGCTCTGACCTTCGTTGGATGAGGGTACGCACGGGTATATACAAACGTTTACACACGCGCACACGAAGCCACCGAGATATGAGAGTGGTTTCGGCGGGGGGGGGGAGGATACGCCAAATATATTGGGGATGAAAAAAGTATGGTGGATTGGATACCGCGGGCGGGTGTATTGATCGAAATCGAAAAAGGGAGCCTATCACGATATACCGAGCTTCGAACAGTAGGAGAAGAAGGCAGAGAAGGGAAAAAGGCCGAAATTGTCATACCTAATTCATACTGCGCGAGAGTTTTCCCTGCTGTGCTAGGTAATACGATAACTTTGTCCAGCGAGAATGAGGATGAAGGAGGGGAGATTTATTCTCGTCCGTGAACAATCCTCCGCAAATAACGCAAATAAAAACAAAATATATTGATGTAACTCCCAAAGAGCCAGAAATATATCATTGAAAAGTATACAGGATATATGATGTTGAAGTTTGCATCGTTGCTCCGCAACGAAAATTTACTATTTTTAGTTGTTCAATTATTTTGGCGCTTTCAAGCTCTGAAAATCAGCAGACGTTTTTACGTATTCTTATTAGAGGTTCACAAACTCAATTTTTTAAAAAATACTGGATAATGATAAAAAATAACGAAAAGAAAAGGGCACAAAACATCGTTGCATTCCAATTATGCAAATAACAACGTCATATAGGATATCCACTAAGCTTTGATACACCAATTGCAGATATTCAGCGCGGGTGGCACCGTTGATGTGATATTTGACCATAGCTGAGGCTGATGAGTTTCGGTAGGTTTAGTCATGTTTATGAAGTTGAAGAGTCACCCAACGCCCATGGCCAGGTACGGCTCGAGGATAGCGCTCATCCGCGGTAAGTTTCTTCAAAACTGATAACGAGGCCAGTGAAAGACCCCTTGCGACAATGATAATCCAGGCATTCAGCATGTATGATGGTAGACAACATGAAGGTATGTATGATTGTCGATAGCACGATCAACAAGATCTGCCACCGTGCTTGTTGGATAGCTGGTCATCTTGATGACAACAGAATCAAACTAGGCAGCCGCCTCACGTCTTTCGCCTTAACTGCCGTGTATTCATTTTTACCAACAGCCAATCAACCTTCACCAATTCCATCACGAGGTGGAATAAAGATGGAAAAATAAAATTGGAGTCTGCGTAGCGTAGACTCCAATGACTTACAATACTTCATAATTAGGACGGTACGGCCATACTACCGTCTACTGCTAAGTACTATGCCGGCAAATCGGCCTGACATATGGAATATAAGTATACAATTTTAGGGCGGATGTGATAACTCGTAAACAAGAAGACGACTGCCGTTCCGTAAAGCAAAACCTTATGTCAAATCACCGAACTTCACCCTTCCCTAAAACTCCAACAGCCGTGAGAATACTTCATTAAAGTTTTTCATACCGATAGTTCGTGCTCTGCCTTGCTCTAACACTGACTCGCAGTTTGCAGCTCATAGCTGACAGTATATAGCGGTATTGCATAGATCCACATGCACCTTGGACGTTCAACCAACTGGCAGCTGTCTTACCATGGTCCGCTTCAGAGACGAACAAGCAAAAGGAGAGTAAAATTTGTATCAAAATCCAAGGACTAATAGTATACAACGGCTGATTCACGAGCGTAATTGTTACGGGGGTGGTTCTTTTCGTACACAATAACGGTTGGGCTGCGTACGTGTCTCAGCTGACAATGTCGTGTGCACCCGATCGTGGTGTTGTGTTCGCAAGATAACCGGAAGCCAGACACCGCGTCTGGCGGCAATGTTCGTGCTCCGTGATCCGTACTCCCGAGGGGCAGTAAAGCACCACTTCCGGTATTGTTTCCCGCCGCTCGTTCGTGTGACAAGGGTCTCTCTCGTGTACTTACCTCATCGCCCCCCCCCCCCACTCTCTCTTCCTCTGCTGCTCTCCTCTCAGTCATCGTTATGTGCATCATTTGCGATAATAACAACGGGCAAGTTTTACCGTAATGGACAATGCGGAGGTAGGAAACATGCTGAAAGGAATAATATCGCGAGAAGAACGAGAAACGACAAACGAGAATAGTTGTGTTGAAGACAACGACTGGGCGCGGTAACGAGGAGCAATGTCGCCGGTTTGCTTAATGTACCGGCAAGTGATGGCGATTCGAGCCACCCCTTAGAGTGCCATAACCAAGTTCCGCGTGTGACCGTGCATATATATATATATATATATATATATATATATATATATATGCGGTGTATATATATACGTATATATTTCTCAACGCCAAGAACTTCCAGGACTTTGCACAATTATCGGTTAACCATTAAGTCTCTCACGCGTAAATTTACAAACGCGCGCCGGCACTCGAGTTTCTCTCGTTTGTTCCCATCGCGATTATTGTCTCCCCGACATTGAACATCGTATCTTAGAAAGGAACATTGTTTCGATCAAAATTATTCGTTATAGGTAGTATACGACGGTTAAATACGAAACGACAACAGATCTTGATCATAATACGAATGCTATTTCACGTGCGTGTTGTCATGAGCAAAGATTTTTTTACAACTAGGTCCCATACACGTGCAGACTTCGTCGTACGAAGAAAAAAAAATGGGATTAAAAAACTGTGTTTTGGCAAATCGTTCCTGTTGTCGAGCTTGACGGCGATACGATCTTTCTTTCTAATACGCAACGCGAGAGCAAGGTAACTCACGGGCAAAGGAAAAAAACAGAGGCTCGATAAGAATACATTGCGTACAAGACGAACGCAGGTACCTATAGTACGTGCGTAATCCAGAAATCAAACGAGGGTTTCATGCGGAAGAGAACACGAGGGTTGCGAGCTCACGACACCCGAGAGAGTATTCTCTCTTCTCTCCCTTCCTGTCTTTCTCTCGCTCTCTCGTGTATTAACGATAAAACAACTTCTGTGCCGCTAGACAAGCGCTGAGGGCTGCAACCCTACATTTTCGCGCTTGCTTGTTTGACAAGTCCTCCACATACACAGAAGTCCGTCGTCCCACGTGACTGCCTTTAAATGTACATATACATTTGCATCTTGGTAGCCTGGCAAGGAGAAGGACGTTAGTCACCAGATTTAAGATGCAAAGTGGTTTGGGCCGGGTCCCCCTGTTTGCTGGCGTTCCATGCGAACGTGTGCGGTACCTAAGTTAGTCACGTCGACAGAATATGCTCTTCGGCGTACCAGACCTCTCCAAAGCATGCATATTACATGGGAGGTACGTCAAGGTGTCGCACGGACGCTCGGTGCCGAGGGTACAATTTTGACGAGACTGGGTGAGAGAAACGCAGAGAGAGGAAGACGAAGAGAGAAAATTAGAGATACACAAAATGAAAAAGAGGGAGCTCGAATGTCAAAGTAAAGGGGTTAGAAAGACTAACACTAAAGAAGCTTTAAAAGGGGTGACATGTATCTGAAAAAGGTGCCTCCCATATTAAAATAGCTTCCCTTCGAGCCGACATACGGTTATTCATCCTCATCGCGTGTCGCTGTTTTGTCGTGTAACCGTAGCAAAATGCTTCGGTGCTGATGTATCGCTGTCAATTGGAATATGTGCAGCAAGCACATTCTAACCCGAGAACTGATTGAATAAGAAATTCAGAGCGTCCAAACAAAATTACTTCCGGTCGATTTCGAAGAACTTTAGAGGTGTCACGACTAGAAGGCAAGGAACTTGTAAATGCGATGGGAGGTGACAAGAAAGGTGCTCATGAATACGACAGAATTCTCAGCAACAAGGGTGAGACCGAGCGAAGATGAGAGGGAGCTAATATCTTACATAGACGATCTTTGGACTGGTAGGGGTAGAAGTTCCGGTACACAGGAACGCTCCGTAAGGTAACGGTACCAATGCTCAGACGGACCCCACTGGTCGGACAGTAGTTCGAATATTTCACTATATTAGCAATATAATCTACAGGTAACGAAAAGTGATAGTTGTATCCTATTTATCCTTCAATTATTAATTCATTTCAGAAAACCGTACGCTAATAACAAATTTTAGTAATAAATTTGACAAGTCATTTTAACGAGTCCGAGTCAGTCATATCATGAATGCACGTTTGTAAACCGAAAAGCTAAACCGTTGCGGCAATTTGTGATAGTAATAGCGGTTTATTGTTTATCGATTTCTCGACTAGACTTATGGCCTGTAGAAAGCGAATTTAACAAACTTTTCGACTCCGTCGCTACAATTCGGCTTTAAAAAGATTTTATATAATCATTTCAGCGTCCCATTCATTGGGCCATCCATCACACATCTCATGTCCGATTACTGGTACGAGGGCACGTAGCCACAGAGACCGAAACACCGGCCACCAAGCGTTGTCTGTTTCGTTTCGCTGCGTACCACGCGATAAATTATTTATTCAAGTACTTATTACTTACTTAGTGCGCGATTTTGCCAAATGAAGAGAAAATCAATTGGTGTACATGTATTCCACATTTAGATTATATAATGGATAAATTATTTAATATAATGTAAATAGTTGAGATGCAAACAAAGTTTGAGGTTATGTAGCCGGTTTTCCGCGAGGTTATACGGCATCGACGCCTTATTTTTTCTTACTTATATATGTGCTCAGAGGATTACTTTCTTAATTAATATATCAAATTATTGCTTAATGGGGGCAAGTCACCAAAAAAAATAATGAAAATAACACTATGATGCAATGACACAAATAAAATGTTGATACTTTGCAAAAACTATTACTGAAAGAACACAAAAATAATAAAATATTCTCGTGCCGAAAAAATATTTTTGTTGCCCAGTTGACTACTGCAAATATTGCTCTATTCTTAACTCCTCGTAAGATCCGGGTCGCATCGATGAAACAAATTGTATGTTTAAGGGGTTACCCCCACTTGCGATTTTGAAAAAAAAAACGATTTTTTTTATTGTATTTTTTTGAAGTATAAGTATCCGGGCCCATACTTCTGTATGGGCCCGGAATAGATGACTCTATGTAAGTTTACAAAAAAAAATATTTTCGTGGTGTAAATTGAAATTGAAACTTTAAACGCGTTTTTCTCAAAATGGCATTTCTGAAGTCGGTGACCAAGATTACTCGAACACTAATGAACCGATCTTCTTGAAATTTTGCAGGCTTATTTAATACATAAAAATGTAGTCTTTAATCGTTCGATTTTTTTTTCGTTTTATAGTCAAAAAACGACCGTTTTTTTTTGTTAAAATCGAACCATTAACTTTGACTGTCCGCCATTTTGTGAAAAATGAATACTTTTTAAAATCCTTCGATTAAAGACTAGTTTATACTTATATTTGACTAAATCCATCCGCATTTTTTTTTCTTCCGATGATCCACTTCGCCGCAATGTTGGTCACTGCAAACCGTGTATGTAAAAACATTATTTCATTGACGGCCATTTGCCACTAAACAATGTAATATTTTTCAATAAAAAAATTACTGAAAGTTCTTCAAGACGTGTTCTTTAAGATGGTATATTGATCGATTAAAAAAGTTTTGTAGTTTTCTTTTTAAAAAATCATGAAAAAGGCCTTTTTTTGCGGTACAAGTGGGGGTAGCGCCTTAATGTATACGCAAATATATATATATTCAAAGTCTATTTTGTTGCATAAATATATTCCGTATTACTTATTGTTCATATACTGATGAATAAAAGAGATCTTAAGTACATGTCAATTTAAATCATGTAACTTTAATTAATTTCTGGATGTCCGAAAACTAGTACCTCATAATGGACAGTTATAGGGACGTGTGTGAAAATTGGGAATTCGAATGCAGGGACGTAACGCTAACTGTCCGAAAATCGGTACATTTGCGTTTATTCAACATTTAAATGCATAAAAATAAAGCTATTCAACTTTCCAACAGTTAAACCTTGTGTTTTGAAAAATACAACTTATGAGCTTGACTTCAGGTCCAGTCATTTTCTAAAAAGAGGGTCCTCAAATGAGTTAGAAATCATATAATCTAGGGACGCCCTTAACATTCCGAGCATTGGTACCGTTACTTTACGACCTCAGAATCGACAACCAATCAGTAGCTATTTTCGTCCGTTGATCGTCAACTTGCGAGTCACTTGTAGCTGAGCAATTCGCTTCGTTTCGTAAAAGTTGCAGGAACGTAAAAGTCTCCGCTTTCCTTTCGTGTTCTGTGAATTGTCAATGTTTGCTTTGACATAGCTTGTCTGATACAATGTTATTTACTATCAATGACCCGTTGCAATAATTGCCCCGCGCACATGATGAACCCAAGTATGAGGGGAATTCATGGTGCATGAAATGAGAAAGATATCACGAAAAGAATGGGAGATAAGCGAAACGCAAGAGAGGGAGAAAAAATAATGAAAGAACGGCGAGAGTGAAAGAGATCGAAGGGCCATGGACCGCGCTTAAAAAAGGGCTCAAAATGGGACAACAAAGGGTTGTTCAAACAGCCCTTTGTCGCGAGAGCGCCACGACCACGGGAACAGGAAGAAGAAAAAGTAACGTTGACCTCTGGTAGCTCGCAATTATTTAGCGGCCCGTGAGGACGAGTGGGACGAGCGAATGCGAAAGTGCCGCGAGGGAGATGCAACGGCTCTAAGCGAACTTGGGAGTGAGCGCGAGAGAAAGGGACGACCAAACGAAAAAATGAGAGAAAAGGGCCCAGGGCGAGGACGGGGTGATCCGAGGGCGGTGGGGAACTCAAGAACGATGTGGAGTGAACGAGCGGCAGAGATTTGAAGAATGGGCATGACCGAGACGACGCTCCGGGACAAGGCCTCAGACAAAAAGGTATGGCGAAGAGACACGAGAGAGAGAGAGAGAAAGAGAGAGAGAGAGAGACCGAGAGAGGCGGGAGGGAGAGTATGAATAAGAAATACGAGTTGACGCTCGCGCAGGTAGCTGAGAAGCAAAACGCGCTCACAAGCGCCATACTCTGAGAGCCAAAATAAATGTAAATAAATAAATAGGAAGATGTGCTGCTGGGGTTGGTTGCGGAGGCTGCCGGAGAATGGAACGCGCAATTCGGTAGGCCTCACGGGCGCGTGTTTACGAGATTCAAAAGAAGGGCGAGTAAGAGAGACAGAAGGGAAGAGAAAAAAGAGCGAGGGGGAGATATAAGAATGAAACAAGAGAAGAGACGGAAAAAGAACAAGAGAAGAAAAAAGAAGAAGAGACGAGATGGATACCGCGTAATGGGTTTTATCGGCGAATAGGCGCGGACCCGCTTCGTACAAGACGATGGCCGACCTTACCTCCTATTTTTTCGTCACTGCTTCTTCTTTTTCTACTCCTTTTTCCCTTATGTGTGCCTTCGAAGGGTGTACGGGTTTTCTCTCTCTTGCACTTCCTACTCTTTTCCCTAATTGTCCCCGGCTCGTTTTTACAGACGGTTTCACTTCGTTACGGCCACCATTGGCCGACGCAAAGTTCCTCACAGGGTTCATCGAGCGGGAAAAGCGCGATACAGAACGAGCACCGGTTTCTGGTTCTACCAGTGCTCTATACAATCGCTTTGGTTACACGACGAGTGCTCTTTGGACACCAGTACGTGATACCTGCTTTAATTATTAATTACCCGCCGCTTTGTTACGTCACCTCTCCTCATCATTATTGTCGTCGCATTTCCATCATTATGTGGATTGCGATGACGGTCATTAGTGAAATTGAAAATTAGTCATGGGGGCTTTGAGGGACGATTACTGTGATCATACTTTTTTGGCCTTTCGCCCTCGGCTTTAATTGCCTACGCGTCTCAAAGGCGTACGTTGTTTTTCAAGCACGACAATGCTGAAGGGAACGAAAAAGACGTGTGTGCGTTCGACAAGTTGTGTAGTTAACAAGTTGCGCGCAGATGTTGGTGAAACGGTCCTAGTCGAATTCTTCAATGGAATTACGTTCACAATCTCGTACACGGGGCGAGATAAACTCTCTCTCTCTCTCTCATACATTTCGGTTCCACGTATTCGAAGGCTTGTGGCCCTTGATTCGTCAGCGTTAAAACTCGGAACGCGATTGCGCATGACAACGCGAGGAGCTCTGAGACGGCTAATAGAGAGCTGAGACTTCCGAGAAAAATAATAAATCTATCTTCATCCCATTCGGAGAGAAAGAGAGAAAGAAAGAGAGAGAGAGAGAGAGAGAGAGAGAGAGAGAGAGAGAGAGAGAGAGAGAGAGAGAGAGAAAGAGAGAGAGAGAGAGAGAGAGAGAGAGAGGGAGAGAAAGAGAGAGGAGAGCTTCCGACGACAGACGACACCATCTGTCATATCTCGCCGAGGCGTTGTACGGCTTAATGAACTTACCCGACAAATAAAAGATTAAGTCTCGCGTACACGGTTGACTCACCGAGCCAAAAGATATAAGAGAGTACACAACGTTATCTTCGCTAAATATGCACAATTTGTGTGCCTTTTATAATTGGATTTTAATTATGTACACAGATGCATACCCCTGGTGTATTCTCGGCCACATCGACGCGTCCGTAACTCAATAATCCCTCTTTTTTTTTTACCAACAACACTTCTCTCTCCAGAACACTTCTGGATATTTTGGAGCCTCCTTTCGAGGGCCCCAAAACAGTAGTGACTTTTTTTGTAAAGTAATTTTCCACGAACATACAAAAATGGACTACTACATTATTTTTCGTTATTCGATGAAATTACCAAAAACACTGTCGAATAGAATTTCAGTAAGATCGCCAGCTTTATTTATCATCAAAGACTGGCTAACTTGAAAGCGAAAATAAATTGCACTTGGTAAAACTGTAGGTTGTGGTTTAGCGGTGTTGTTATCTACGCTAGAATATTCTTTCCCGCCTCGACTTTAAGTGAAAGTTCTTGAATTGGAAATTTTTTTATAGTTAATTGTTCAAGCTTTATTTTTTTTATGCCGATGTGACACAATGCCGAGTGAGTCGATATCAAATTTCACATATTTACATTCTAATCGAGTTTGTCGATAAAAGGCAACAGTTTCTTCCGCGAATTACACAAAAACGTGATCAGTTCAGAAATACAAAAAAAATTCTCTTCTAAGCTCCAATAAAGTCTGTCAATGCGGTATACACACATGCAACGGATATATATATATATATATATATATATATATATATATATATGCACAGTGCTCCAGATGAGTGATGACATTTACAGTTATCAGAGAAACACTTGTTGAACGCCGCAGGTATGGCATATATGAAGTCAGGTACAACGAAAATGCCATATGTACCAGAGCCACAAAGCGATGCCCTCTGTACATTCATCTCTTTCTGTCTCCCACCTATCCTCTCCGATCTTCGTCTCTGTTATTTCAGCTGTACGAAACGAAGCCGCGAAAAAGAAACGAAAAAAAAACAAGCAAACAAAATACTGATAACTTGAAAGCTCATGAAATCCCGAAATAATGGAAAGCTCGTGAAAATCGTTTTGGGTCCTTTCATCGAGAGAAAGAAGAAATGGAGTCCATGATTTTTGTTGAAGTAGTTTGTGACTCGCGGGTATGCAGAAAAATATGAGGAGTGGGGGCAGCGAGATAGTCAGAGAGAAAAACCGGTCCGGATTTTCGTTGAGTGCACCCCGGCTGCCGGAAGTCGCCATTACTTTGTGGCACAGTTACCTTCCGGCCTGACTCACGCGGTACTTGTCCCTCGCTCGTTTTACCGCACGACCTCATCGCGGTCTCCCGTTATCGTCCCACGCGAACAATTTTCCGAAAAACGCGGTAAAAACTTTTCTCCCTTGCTTGTCGCTAAACAAAGATGTTCGCCCACAGTGAGATTTCGTTCGTCTTTGAGGCTAGCTCGCTTAAGCCTCGTACCTACTTGAGAAAAAAAAACCCCGGTGTACAACTACAGATTGTCGAATTCGGCATCTACACGGATGGGTGGAAAACCAAGGTTTTTTGCGAATCAAATTTCACGAGAAAAAAAAAGAGAAAAGTGGCTGTTGGACGAGAGGCGGATGATAATAATGTGCCCAACCAATTTTTTTCATTAATCTTTCATTACCCCGTCTGCCTAGGTTAAATCGCATATGCAGATTGGAACAATATTTTGCCAGAAAAAGATTGCGGCGTATCGAGTTCGTGATATTTTTCAAAAGTCATAAGCAAAGGAAAAGAACAACGACTTATTTTTTTATAAAAGAATGCAGAGAAAAGTTATGCTTTCACATCGGTAATTGCAATATTGTGATAATATTCTGCTTCCATTGACATAAACATGGATGGTGCTATTGGGAATACCCGAAAAGTTTGGAATTCACAGACTTTCAGGCGTTACTGGAACAATAACTTCGTTGATTGATTACTTTTTACATCCCACAAATAATCAGCGATATGATATACGGCATTCTTTTACGCTTTTTCGAAAACTATACCTGGCCTGTGGAACAACTGAGTCATTGAAACAAGTTAGGTATTTTAGCAAAAAAAAGGTATGAACAAATGTTCTAAGTAGTATTTGAAAGTAGAAAAGCCAGTCCATGATCCTTTCTTGAATACTATTGGTACTTTTTCACTCCTAATGTCTCTACGCATGACCTTGCGGACTTTTATGACTTGATTTTCCTACTTCCATAAAGTCACGTATAACCATTTTGAAAACGTTAAATGAAAATTAAACTTAAAATAGTGTCAAAAAGGCGTGGGGGGAGGGGGGTAGAAAGTCTTTTTTGTGGTGTTAAGGTGTTACATCCGAGTACAAAAAAAATTCACCGTTTTTTATTGACTTCAATGATGTATACAAACATTACAACAATGATATACAACAAGAATTATACGCAATTTTCTTTTTTTTCTCCATTTTTAGAGCTCATTTTCCGAAGCGCCTTTGATCATTCCGAAACGCACGAAACCGTCCAGACGGTTAAAGTAGCAATTTGAAGTCGTTTAGTCCATTCAGTGTACCAAAAATATATAACGACCTAACAACTGAAGACCTACTGTCAAAATGCCTCGTTGGGTACACGCAGAATTCAAATCAGAGCTTCAATTCCTTCCCGTGGACGATAGAGCCTAAATCAGTTTTGAAACATTAAACGCGTTTTTATCTCGAAACCGCATTTTTGAAATCGGTATAACACATAATTCCATCAGTTTTCCTCCGATTGACTTGAAGTTTCAAGTGCAGTTTCTTAGATAGATTCTCTGAAGAAGTACACGCGGTGTTTACGACTCAACAACAATTCTCGTTTTTATAAACCAATTAAGGCCGATATTGTAGCGAAAAAATGTATTTATAATGACGCCATTTTGCGAAAATATCCATATTTTTTTATAATCGTGTGTACTTCTTCAATAAAACTATCGGAAATGACGAAATTCTTTTTTTTATCTAGGTGCCGATCTACAAAAGTTCTGTCCTCCCGCGGAGCACCTAAAGAACGCTCTCAGTGTAGCTACGACTGAGCCGCCCTCGGGTACTTATTTTCATGATTTTTTTTATACGTCAACATATGTAGAATAAACCCTCCAAACATCATTTCAATTGTTTTTCTAGTTTTCGCAAAAAAAAATGCGCAAAAAAGTCTCACTTGTCGGTAAGGCACATAAATGTAACATATTAATGCTCCCGACTTTTTTTTTATTACAGATTTTTTTAATGAACGTTTACGGTCAAAATGTGATTCGAAAAGTCATACGAAACTTTTGGACGGTGCTGTATGAACGCGCGCATTTGTGTCGTCAAGTCGCTGACGTTTCACTAATACAATGACGTTCGCGTAAGCCCGACTCAGTTAACTGAGCATGTAAAGTCGAAAGGGGTAGTCGGCTAATGCCACTCATCGTTATGTTCGTCTTATCAATGAAGCTGGTATTAAAGCTTGTTCACGTGTTGGACATCTATTGTAATAGATGAGATTATAATTTGAATAGTTGATAACTTAAAATCGTTTCAGACGTCGCGAATGTTCGCACATGGCAGAAGATTATTTAACTTTACGTATGTGCGTACATCACATCACATATATATTTAAAACCTTATATACACTGCTGCAAAAAATGTCTTCAATTTTTTAAGTGTTTTTTGAAGCGCCGTATCTATGTGAAAAATGGTAGTATCGAGATGAAAAAAAAGCAAGTTGAACCTTCAAGTTTCTAGTTTCGAGATTATTGGGCAACAAATTTTTGTGAGCTACGGTTATCGCGCAATCATAAGAAATAGCGGGAGAATTTTTTTCCAAATTTATTTCTTTTTTTTTCAAGGGTCCAAGGGCTCGGGAATTTTTTTTCAGATGAATCAATGTATACATCAGTTAGCTCGTTTATTCAGCTTCAATTTGGTTTTTTTGTTTCTCTACGTCACTTTTTGCTGAGATATCTGTCTTTGAATGAAAAAATATCCTTTTGTCTTTGATAATCGATATCTCAGTAACCAATGATCGCTCAGGGAATTAAAGGGCAGCTTTGAAAACTTGAATAAATTTCCTACAAGACCCTTTCTAAGAAAGACTAATGTTGCCAGGTTTTTTCTCAGCTTAATGCACTCCCAATAGCCCTGTACATTTTCAAATTGATCCATTCTTTACGTAAACCTCTGTATTTTATGCTTTAGTGAATTATTCGGCCCTCTCAGTGTTTGCACGTTTGTCTAAATCAAACTCTGTTCTCAAAGGATCGACAAATCATACGCATTAAAGAAATTCCACATTGCAGGCGAATTTTGTGGCAACATTTTTCGAAGTGTTTCTCGCGATTTCTTCAACGTTCGAGCTGTCGATAACAATAGTAGAAATTGAGTGAACAAATTGTTGTCGAAAGCCCCATATATATGGTGAGGAGCAAAAGTAAAAAGTTTGATATTTCAATTGGGATAAAAAAGAAACGGAGTACGTAGTATGAAGTACAATCTTATTGCTCTTAAAAAATATTAAACAATCTTTATATCTCTATATATTTTAGATGAATACGAATGTTTCTCATGTAAATCCGTTGAGCACTTCAGATCAGTCAGAGTAAACAAATCGATTTTTTAGGCATTTAACATTTCGTCCTCAGTCCCTTCGCTGTAATAGTAACTCGAATACGTTTGAACATACTTGTTACTACACTTTCGCAGTACTCCGGTGTAATCGAGCCCCTGTTCTTACACTCTTTCCCACAAACCATTTGTTGCTGTTGGCGGCGAATTATATGCACATCCAAGCAATGTTTTAAAAAAATTCCGTGCTAGGGTTTGAAACTAGAATCTGTCCCGCATGGGGACATTCAATAGTTCGATTGTCACCTATCAGATTGTTTTGCTCATTGTAGATAGAATGCCCATTGTCACTCTACCTAGCGTTTGTCCGTATTCAAATAAGCCCAGACATTTTCGATTGAATTCAAGTCTTTGAGCTGACCACCCTATTGTCTGAAACGACTGAGATTGGAGCCAATTTTTCACTCTCTTGGCAGGATGGCTGGGAGCATTATCATGTTGAAATATAAGATTACGCTTCGGCACCGGCATATTTTTAATCGTTTCCAACAAATTCTTTTCCAGAATGTCTTTATAGGTATGCTGGTTTATAGTGCCTCCAATTCGGCGTATTGGTCCCATACTGTACGCTGTTGCATATACCTGGCCTGTGGTATAAGTCCATATCATAACCGAACCACTGCTGAATTTGACTTTTTGTTTCTTTTACGCGGTAAAAGAGGTCGCCTTTCCTTCTCCATAGCCAGGAAAATATAACGTTTCGAGTATGCAACGTTTTTCCATAGTTCCGTTTTACATGTTTTTATATTTTCCATTATTGGCAGGTACGTATTTTTGTGGCGAAATTCAAACGGGCATTTATATTTTTCTTCGAAAGTGCAGGTTTCTTCTTCTCACTCGACTCGAAATTAGCTTCTTTCAATGCTCTTCCAGCAGCCCACAGGCTCATCTTCTTGCCACTCTCCAATAATTTCGCAAGCATTGATGCCATTGTTGCAGCTTCAGACGTAACGTAGTGCGTTCGTCTTTTAATATCTTGAAATGATAATAATTTAGGACGTCTTCCGACAGAAGTTGGAACATTGCTGCAGTATCGTTTCCGTAGTTTTTGCACTACTGCCTGACTGAAGGCAAATATTTAAGCAACTTTTCTCGTTGATAAACCACTTTTTAATTTGACAATAATGTCTTTTTTTTTTTGCAACTCTAGGCAGTGGCTTCATAACAGAGTATTAAGAGGTTTCAAAGTACAGACAACATTAAAACAACTAGCAGAGTACTTCCCGTCAAAGACATCGGTAGTATTTCTTTATAAACTCTGTGGTTACAGTCCCGAAGCATAGGCGTCCTAATGCAGAGACCCAAACAAACCCGATGGTATGAGCAACATTTGTATTCATTACAAAAATAGAGATATCGACATGTTGACATATTTTTTTAACAGCTATAATATTGTGCTTACGCCACGTGCTCCGTTTCTTTTTTATTCCAACTGAAGAATCAGATAAAAATTCTTTTTTATTAAAATACCATATGTGTGTTCATTTTTGCGCCTTATTGTATATACGTATATGTATGTGCATATATAAAATATTTGTATTCGTGGTCGCTTGCATCGTAAGAACCGTCAGTAAATTGCCCAAGCAATTTACAGTTTCTTCATTGTGAGCTTGACGTTTCCAGCTAGATATTCGTCGTCGCGACGGATTTACGATACGCATATACAGTCTAATTTTTCGCATTCGCGACGGGACAGGCATTTCAATCGCGTTACGACAAATTTCTACCCTACACTAGTCGTCTTGAGAGTAATGCGCTAAAACGTGATTACGTCAAAGTGCATATACATATTTATGTTTTCTTTCTCTCCTTCGATTCTCCACTTTTATTATTTTTCGTTTCGATTGAGCATTTAAGGTTCATCATAATTCATCGTATGATCGATTGTTGAATATCAAAAAATGATATACGATGTCGCTTATCGCCTCGAATGAAAAGCGCGTCGATTGGTAATTACCATGAGGAATAAAGCATGGAAAGGATCATTCGAGTGAACGGAACATCGTGGGCGGATGTGCTAATTAAATGGGCGACGAGCACAGTTACCCGATCGATTGAATATTCAAAAAACTCGCGGTGTTCGCATTCTATTAAGTGTGTGTGTATATATTTATCACGTGCGGCACGCAAATGAGTTTAAAATGAAACGAGAGAAGAGCAAAAAAAACCTTATTAGCATATAGTCATTTTTAAGGAGGAAAGTTCAAGAATAGGGAGAAATATCAACGAAAAACTAATTAAAAATTGCGAGAGAAGAGGTTAGGCAGGAGGCGAGCAGTTTTTTCTTCTTATCTTTTTGAAGTTTTTACTCCAGCGATTCGAGTACCGTAAGTGAAAGTTCGCAACGAGGGGTTCTTACGTGGTCGTGGGGATTGGAGAGCTCCCGTGCGGCAAACGCGAGGAAATTAATTTTCCGTGAGTGCATACATATATGTATAAGCGTCAAACAGGCTATGCGGCAGAAGGTGGATAAGGTATTTTGGAGGACTTTCTTCATATGCATTCGCAGTTAATGCTCAGAAATACGATACGACGTATTAATTTTGACAACCACGATTAAAAAACGGAGATAAAGGCAAGCTCTTGAAGCCGTTAACTCGGTCCTCTTCTTACCTACACCATTTGAAGCGATTATATCTTGTACAATTTTTAAGATCCGCAGCCGATTGTCGCACCATTTGACACTAATGGTAAACATCAGATAAAACAAATTTTCATCATAGAATATATCAAAAACAAAATTAACATGTGGATTGAGTAATTGATTGGAGCAATAAGCGAATAATTTTTCCATTTTGGTCGCTGCGCCGCGCCGGGCAATTGTTGATCTTTTTATGTGGAATAAACAATTGTGACACAGTCAAAACAGTCTGTAATAATTTCCAATAATAATCATGCATAAGGCAGTATTGTTTTCTAGAGCGCTGTTCCGAAGGTGATTTTTAGGATGAAATAACTAAAAAATAATAACTGAAAAAACAAATACACGTGTTTATTGATCCCTGAAGAATATGAATGTGAAATAAAACCAAACATTCTTAATCTGTATGTGTGTTGTAATGTTCGGTACCAGATTCAGTTAAAAAAATACAAACTGTAGATTATCAATTTTTCCTGTTTTTCTGACCATTCTACGAGTTATATATATATATATATATTAGGGTGTGCGGAAAAAAATCGATACTTTTTTTTTCGGTTGCATCCACCAAAAAAAGGTGAATTAAGGTAAAAAATGAAGAAACCTCGAAGGAGAGCTCGAAAAAAAATTATTTCGAATGGCGCATTGCATTTGAATATTTTCCATAAGAATAACCCAGGAAAATATTGAGATCTCTAAATGTGGTAGTGCAACTCGTCAGAAAAAAATCGCACAAAGATGTCATTAACATATTCTCATGGAGAATCGAATTTGCAACAAAAAAGTTTTTACGAAAAATTAGCTTAGAACAACCGTTCAAGTGAAATCGCTGTCTGAAATTGAATTGATAAAAAAAAACTCAAAAGGCTGTAAAAAACGAATTTTTCGCTATACGAAAAAACTTTTTGGGTTTTTTTGTAGAGAATGTTCTGCTCTAACATACAATTTGCATGGAATCGTTCTCAAAATACTTCTCTGATACAAAAAAGAATCAAGTGCAACAAGAAATATAAAAGAAACGAGGTCCATCATTGATCGTGTTTCGAAAAGTTTTATTCAATGAATTTGGTTTAATAAGAAAAAATAATTTGTTTTTACATTATAATCGTTGATAATTATCGTTTCTTTTTTTAAGAGTCTGTTTGTTGCAATTAGGGTATTTCTGTCGATAATTTTGCACTACACCCAATAAATATTGTAGCTGCTCTTCGCTTTTTGGTAATGAACCGTTATATGCTTCTATCAAAGTGACACCGCGTTCGGCTATGTTATTAACGACTTTTGGATTAAAAAAAAAATCTGAGCAACTCAAATAAGTGGAATTTTCCGGCCATAATTCAATATTTACTCTCCAAAAATCACGAGGTAAATTGAATTGCTGGAAAAGAAAGAAGGATTCTTGAGTAACGAAATCGCTCATGTCTTTTTTCAGCAACACTTCCCAATCATTTTTTTTTAATGATTCACTCGGAAGGATTTTTGGTTTTTTCTCGAGATTGCAGGGCTTGTACCATTTTTGCCTTCACACTTATCGGCACAGCATTGTCGAAAAACGATAAAGCAACAATTTTCTCGTTAAAGTACCACAAGTGACTGGCTAATTTTTTCGAGGCAGCCTCCCCTACTACAGGATTCACTTCGCAATAACGAATGAAATTTTGTAGCAGTGACAGATCTTGATTTGGGGCCAAAATGGGCGAAAAATGTCGCGGTTTCCCGTTCGTGGCGCTAGTGTGAAGCTTGTAATTTTGCACTACGAGCTACCGCATGCTGCCGCCAGGTGGCAGCGTGTGCTATGGCGCGCACGCCGCTTAAATAATGAAATTTAATTTCAGACAGCGATACCACTTGAACGGTTGTTCTAAGCTAATTGTTCGTAGGAACTTTTTTTGTAGGGAATTCAATTCTCTATCAGAATATCTTATTGACATTTTTGTGAGATTTTTTCCTGAAGAGTTTTACTACGACGTTCAGAAGTGCCAATATTTTCCTGTGTTATTCTTATGGAAAGTATTCAAATGCAATGCGCCGTTCGAAATAATTTTTGTTCGAGCTCTCCTTCGAGGATTCTTCTCTTTTTACCTTAATTCACCTTTTTTTGGTGGATGCAACCGAAAAAAAAATATCGATTTTTTTTCCGCACACCCTAATATATATATATATATATATATATATATATATATATATATATATATATATATATATATTAATGATTTCAACTCAATTCTGCAACCAACGTTGAAAAACAGTCTAGAGAAGATGTATGTCAAATCTAAGCTCAATCGGCCAATTGGTTATCGAGCTATCGTGGTTGCTAATCCGAAAAGCATGGTTTCGAGAAAAACGCGTTCAAAGTTGCTGGGTCTCGACCGCACTCGATCAGCGTACGCCTCAGAATTTCTATGACCTGGTTAATTTTACGAGTATCATTAAACGGTTTTCACAAACGTGTTCGGAAAGGTCTGTAGAATAATCCAATTAAGGGGCTATACCAGTATGACAGTTTAAAAAAATCGAGTTTCTTTGTCGCCTTTTTCGACAGTTTATACGTTCAAGAATATCATTATCCTTTATAACATTTATATCAATATAATTTTATCTCGCAAAAATCGATAGTAAAATCGTTAAACGCGTTTTTCTCGAAATGAGATTTTTCAAATTTGCTGACATTGTAACTTAAAGAGCAATTATCCGATTGACTTGAAATTTGAACTGAGTACTCTTGAATATAGTTTACTCTACAATCACGTAGGGCATTTTTGATTGGATAAAAATTGACAATTTGGCATTGAAAAAAACGACCATTTTATAGGCAAGAAAACAGAGTTTTTTTTATAATTACGCCATTTTGTTAGATTTTGATATTTTTCGCAAATCCTACGTCATTGTACAGGAAATACCTTCCAGTTTAGCGACGTTTTTTGTTTTTCGGTTTTAGCTACTCAATCGGCCGGAATCATGTCAACAGTGGAGGACCTTTTTTTTGGCGCCTCCGAAGGCAGCGCATAAGTCGCGTGGATCTCAATGTTTTTCTATGAAAAAATTATGTAATATAGGTCAAATATAGCCAAATATATTCTTTATTATCCGAAACATTTAATTGATTTCTTTTCTTCCAAAACATTCCCGAAAAGCACCCAAATTTTCAGCGTTCACACTGGTATAGCCCCTTAAATTAAAAAAAACGTGTTTAACTTTCTTGATAACAATTCTCCCTTAATTCATTGAAAATCGTCGAGACAACAGAAACGCCGTTGAGAAAAATGATATTTCCGAAAGTTGATGTTTGCAAAAGAAACAACGAAAACAGTCTCCAATAATAATCTCGCATACAATTCATTGAAAATCGTCGGAACAACGATAAAGACGTTAAGAAAATTGATGTTTGCAAAAGTCACGCAGAATATGGTATTGAACGGTATATCGTGAAATATTTTAATCCCTTACAGAAGTCGGTCGTTTGCTTCCCGTTACCATCACGTGCTCATACACATCTGTGGCTGATTTTGAAAAAATCTGATTTTCTTCAATTAACAGTAGCGTGGATAATTTGGTGAAAGCTTGCGGAAAGGATTTTGTAAAATGTGATTTGGTAGTCCGATAACGAGCTTGTTATCAGCAAGAATATTTTCGCGAGCCATATCCCGTCGACTTGATCCTATTATAAGGAAAAGAAACGCGGCGGGGCGATTATCGGAGCGAAGCTCGGTGAAGATACGCCGGATAAAGTTCCGCGAGAGTTCGGGCTCAACGATATCCGATATCCGTTGTCAGATTGCCGGGGAATTAAAACGGATCCCCCGGGGCGTTTTGTTCGTACTCTCCTTACTCGCCCCCTACTCTTCCTCTCTCTCTCTCTCTCTCTCTCTCTCTCTCTCTCTCTCTCTCTCTCTCTCTCTCTCCCCCTCCCCCCCCCTCTCTCTCTCTCTCTCTCTCTCTCTCTCTCTCTCTCTCTCTATCTCTCCCCCTGTCGCCTTCTCTTTTACTATATACTTCTAAAGTATAACGACTCAAAGCTATAATTTTATCATCCAGCGGCGAAAGCGACAAATAGCCAGAAACCCTGTGGAAACGACACCAGCCAAGTGGTAAAATGAAACACCGAAAAAATATAGCGAGCAACCACACGACGATACTCGGTAAGTAAATGCGACGAATATATTTGTCTGGCACCTTCGGAAACGTTTCGCGCAAATATTGAATAATCAGCGGCAGATGAAGTGCCAATTGACATCAGGCATGCGCTAATAGAAGTCTAGGACATGTTTGACTATGCCTCGTATTTGTCGTCCTCTTTTGTTCTCGATGTTGTGCTCACTACGCCATCGAATTTCAGATGATGTTGAAGGGAGACTTTGTCCTTGAAATTTTCAAAAAATCAATTTGAGCTCAACATGAGCAGCTAGAAGAAGAGGAGGGATGCCTCTATGGACCAGGCATTGCCGATTAGCGGTAATTATAAACACATTTGTGTAAACACATTACAAAACTTTAAACGCGTTTTTCTCGAAAACACGTTTTTAAAAATGGCTGACATTCTCCTGACCGCTGTAATTAACATATCGACCTGAAATTTGGAGAGCATACTCAGAAAATATGTCTTCACGGAATGACGGATCGTTTTTTCGATAGATACATTTTTGCATTTATTATTTATCTTTTTATGCGAAAAAAAACGCGAAAATTCAATTTTTTTAAATTGCCGCCATTTTCCGGAATTTGTACTAAACGAAAAACCCATCCGTCATTCCATGACCAGAGGGTCACAGATTGATAATATGCTTTGAATTTATGTTTCAGATCAACAAAGAGGGGGCAGTGATGTCAGCCGTTTACCTCCCGCGATTTGAGGACCTGTTTTCGCGGAGCTGCAACAGACGCCATCTTGGTTTTTTTTCAAACAAAAAAATTTTTTAACGTTCTGTATATCATGAATAAAAGCAAGAAAAAACGCACTCAAAAAGCTTTACTCGTTTCCTTTAAAAAAAATAAAATGTAAACACCTGAAATATGGCACTCCAAGGACAAAGTCTCCGTGAAGTTTGCATTGTTGGAATGCAACGAAAATTCTTTTTTATATTTTTATCTCCTTGCGATTGGTATACCAACAACGTCACGTAAAATTGCGTGGATTTCGTTGCTAAAAACTGTCAAAAGAAATTGGAGTAAGTAAAAAAAGGCATTT
This sequence comes from Ophion slaviceki, assembly GCA_944452715.1. Lineage (NCBI taxonomy): Eukaryota > Metazoa > Arthropoda > Insecta > Hymenoptera > Ichneumonidae > Ophion > Ophion slaviceki. Next base: position 39,022,379 of record OX101788.1, on the reverse strand, counting down.
CCATTGCACTGGAACGTTGCTCCAATGCATTTCCATTGCATTGGAGCAAGTAAAAAAAATGCATTTCCATTGCACTGGAACGATGCAGCTTTAATGTTATATGTTGCCATTGTTGGAATTCAACGATTTTTTTATATTTTAAATCGTCTACTATTAATGGCGAATTCTGGATATGAAAGTCATTCGAACGGTTTTATGGTGTTGAAGTTTGCATCGTTGAAGCGCAACGAAAACTTTTCTTTGTATTTATTTTTGATTCCTCATGTTCATGCCCAATATTTTTTCCCGTATACCAAGAGCAGACCTCCGAAAAAGTATCTTAAACAATGGTTGGGCGATTTTCGTAGTTGGAATCGGCTGCAAAACATTTGAGCAAGACGAAAAATGTAATTTTCTTTACATTCAATGACGTTAAAGTTTGCCACGTTGGAATAGAGATGCTTTTTGTTTGTTCAATTTTCATTTACTTATTTTTATCATCATCTAAAGCCTTTTCTTTGCGAATTGAGGTAATGAATCTGTAATTAGAATACGTAAAAAGGTTTGAGTAATTTTCAGTCTGAAACAGCAGAAAGAAATTTGAACAATTAAAAACAATGAATGTTCGCTGCATTTCATCAACATTAATCGATTTTTAAATATATTTTTTTTATTAATAATGAATAGAACGGAAATTGGGAAGAATTTGAGTGCAATCCGACGATGCAAACTTCAACATCATAATTTTATACTGTATTCCACGGGGCTTATTTTAACAAAGATTTTATATTGTCATCAAGTCAGATTCAGCTTAGCAAAATTTGTTTTGCAGATAGCCCTTGTTGTGACATATTTATGCTGATATAGAAAAAAAGAAAAAACGCATAGGCATTCTACTGTTGCGTTCACTCAATTTCGACAACTGACTAATCAATTGAGGTGTAATTATTTTCTGTACCTGGATAGTAATACGGATGTGCGGCATGTGCTGGATGGACGAGTGGATGGGGTGCTCGAAAATCCATTTTTGGCGTCTCCAGGCACTCGCGTTTTCCTCGATTTTTTTTCGCTTTACTCGGTGTAATTATTGCGAAATTATGAGTTCCCGTGCTTCAAGAACAAGGATACCGTCACGTCCCAAATACTACGAAACGCGATCGAGTTAGATCGTCGTAAAGATCGAGAACATCGCGAGATAACCAAAAAGCTCGGAGAAATGCGCTTTCTTTTAGTGTTCTCAGATTTGTGACAGTTTTTACGAAAAACAATAATTGTTTTTTTTACTTGGTGACACCGAAATCTGTGGCGAAACAGAAATTGGAGAATAATTATATGCCTTGCTTACACGTGAATATCCCGTTGCAAAATATCAATTTGTATAGAATTAGATCCCAAGTATTCACCGAATCGACGTTACTTTTGATAAAAATGTTTTTTACATCTTCGTAAATGACAAAAAGAATGTACTTTAATACGGTGGGACAAGTGCTAAACAATTATTAGTATTTAATGTGTTTTTATATTTCTTAAGGTTTATTCAATGACAAAATGAAGGGGTAATTATTTTTATTTACTCCAAATCAAGTGGTAAATGATGAATACCAAATTTTGATTGACTTATATTGGTCTTAATTGAGCGTAATGTTTAGTGATAATAATCGAATATGTATTTACCATATGATCTTGAGATTTATTAACATTGAATAAATTATTATAAAAAAATTAACCTCGGTTGTCAATTTGATAATTGAAAGAGCATTATTTCCAAAAAATCAATTCAAGCTATCATGTATCGAGATTTCGCTCGTTCTATGATTTTTGAAATTCAACAAGAGTTATTACTCTTTTGATAGAGTCCCATATTAATCGTGCACCTCATTTGTCTCGAAAAATACTGCTGCCATAAAAGATTGTGTGTAATGAAACTTTGAGGGTACCAAGTGCAAAACGGTCCAAACATTTTTTTTGTTGGTTCAAAAATTCAAAATGGCGACGTTGTGATGACCGACATCCCAGGTAGCAATTTCGAAATAGTTGTCTATTAGTTGTCCAAATGGGTACCAAATGTCCGCTTGAAAGTTACCTATAAGTTATCATGTGTCCAACAGTTATCTTTTTGGATGGTTGTTGATTTTAAGATAACTTCCGGGCGGACATTTGGCACCCTTTTAGCCGACTTTTGGACAACTTTTTGAAAACTGCTACCTGGGATGTTTAAAAAAGCGGAAACATGACTTTTTTATCACCAACAAATTTGTTAGGTCAAAACGAACAACCTTTTTGGGATTTTTTTTTACTATATTCATAATTTTTAGGTTAGAACACCATTTTTACTATTTCAGCGCTGTTCAGGAGGTAAAGTCTTTAACATCCCTAGTGTACGTGTGCGTGTGGGTATGAGTTTGGGTTTGTTTGCGTTTGTTTGTTGCTCGTCACTTCCGTTATCAAACGAACCCAAGTGTGAGTGTAAGTTTGTTTGGATTATCGAACAAACCCAAACAAACACAAACAAAAACTCACACTTACACTTGCGTTTGTTTGGGTTTGTTTGATAACGGAAGTAGCGAGCCGCAGAGACCTAAACCTTATTTGGGTTTGATTGGGTTATCGAACAAACCCAAACAAACTCACACATACGCTAGGGATGTTAAAGACTTTACCTCCTCGTGGTACAATCTGGATCGCGCTAAAATAGTTAAAAAATTGTGTTATAACCAAGAAATTATGAACTTAATTTAAAAAATCCTATAAAAGTAGTTAGTTTTAGGGGTGACACATTTTTTGATAAAATAAGTTGTTCCCATTTTCCAAAACATCGGCCATCTTAACGTCACCGTTTTTAATTTCGCACCAAAAAAATATTTTTTTAACGACCCCCTTTGAACCCTAAAGGTTTTACTATACTCAATACTCGATCGGAGCAGTATTTTTTTAGATAAATCAGATGTAAGATTAAAATGGGACACCCGGTACACACACACACACACACACACGCACACACGCACACACGCACACGCACACGCACACGCACACGCACACGCACACGCACACGCACACGCACACGCACACGCACACGCACACGCACACGCACACGCACACGCACACACGCACACGCACACGCACACGCACACGCACACGCACACGCACACGCACCACGCACACGCACACGCACACGCACACGCACACGCACACGCACACGCACACGCACACGCACACGCACACGCACACGCACACGCACACGCACACGCACACGCACACACACACACACACACACACACACACACACACACACACACACACACACACACCACACACACACACACACACACACACACACACACACACACACACACACACACACAACACACACACACACACACACACACACACACACACACACACACACACACACACACACACACACACACACACCACACACACACACACACACACACACACACACACACACACACACACACACACACACACACACACACACACACACACACACACACACACACACACACACACACACACACACACACACACACACACACACACACACACACACACACACACACACACACACACACACACACACACACACACACACACACACACACACACACACACACACACACACACACACACACACACACACACACACACACACACACACACACACACACACACACACACACACACACACACACACACACACACACACACACACACACACACACACACACACACACACACACACACACACACACACACACTCAGAATTCGGAAACATTTAGTTACGCGATATCGAACCTAAATGCTCTTTATTCCTCCAAAAAATCTTTCATTCCACCTTGAACTTCAAATGCACTTGTATTCCCTCCAAAATACAATCATCCGATTTCGTACTTTGAACGCGCTATATAGCTTCATAAGTTATTAAACCTCGAAACCGGATGCACTTTTTTCGCGTTGAAAAATCTTATTGTCCGAGATTCGTTTCACTTTTCCGCTCCGGAACTCACTTTTTTTCCTCCAAAAACTTCTGAAAACGGCTCTCGAACTTTACGCTCACACTTGGGGGATAAAAGATGCACTCACGGGATGCAAAATTCGCAAAGGGTTGTTTTGCCCGTTTCACATACCGCAGTCGTCACTTTATGATTAAATTACGGTCTCGAAAGACGGGGGAAGTGGGCGCTTCGTTTCTCTTCCCATTTTAAACGTTGATCGAAAAATTTTACGTCGCGGAGACGTCGATAAGAAACGATAATCGCATGGAAAGTGATCTGGAGGATTCTGGTTGGAGAAAAACGGACGTTTCAGCCGTTATGCCAAGAGGGCGGATAAATGGGGTGCCAGGTGAAGGATAGGGAGAGAGAACGAGAGGTTTCGTGAAAAGTTCGAGAGCGGGGGTAGATGAGGATGATCCGTATAAAGCGCGTTGCGCATGCGCAAACGAGAATCGGCTTTTCGCGGGGACACAACAATCCTTCTCTCAGACTCGCGGTTTCTTTTTCTCCTTTTTTTCGATCCCCGTCACACTCTCGCACACTACTTCACGAGCTTGACTTCGCTTGGCTTGTCACCGGCGAGCGCGATATAAATTGCGCGTGCGCCCAACGCCGACAACGATAGAGAGATCCTTACTTCTCGACGCTTGACACTCGACTGAGGTTCCCCTCGCAGCCGCACTCGGCGGCCCCAACCGCGCGCCGCACCCTCTCCCTGCCGCGTGCTCTTCGCCGTTACCCCCACTCCTCGCGCGCCGCTCGTCCTTTTATTTCGCTACTACTATGCCTGTGCGAATGTGTGCACACACAGCCGCGCGAGCCATGTACGATATGCCGGCACTGGGGTGTCAATTTTTTCGTAGGTTAGAGCCGCAATTCGGACGGCTTTGGTTTTCGAAATAACGCGGGACGATCGTCGCAAAAATTTGTAAAAATCCTTCAGTCTCCCGTGCATTCATACAATTCTCAGTGCCTGGTGATCGATATCACCAAAAATGTCTACTAAAACCGATGTTTACTGAAAGCGGAACTCAACAAATGCTCGTAACTCGATGATATTTTTTGTTCCCATTACTCTGTACCGTCTTTTCATTTTTTAACTTACCGTACATATCCGTATTGAGACAATTTCGAAAGTTCGTTTGAAGAATTTAGTTTGCTTCCCTTTTTTCGCTTTAAAGATTTTGTTTAAGTACAGACAATTAAAGTTCAGGTCGCGTGCCAAATACGAAAGGAGAAAGAACATAAAGTCGGGCACTTTTAATCCCATAGGAGCGTCGCGCCCTTTTTCTCCGTGGAGACTACTCGCCCGGAAAAAAAATAAAATGAACGCAATGAAATAAGTTTAAAAAATGTAGGAAAAAAATCCAATGAAATACAGCAGCTGCCCTCACCCTGTGGCTGGTCTAATTTCCGTCGCAGGCGACGACGCCAACGCCATCATCGACGCTCTCTGACTTCGTCCGAGTCTCTTGTTTCGCTCTCTCTCTCTCTCCCTCTCTCTCTCTCTCTCTCTCTCTCTCTCTCTCTCTCTCTCTCTCTCTCTCTCTCTCTCTCTCTCTCTCTCTCTCTCTCTCTCTCTCCTCTCTCTCTCTCTCTCTCTCTCTCTCTCTCTCTCTCTCTCTCTCTCTCTCTCTCTCTCTCTTTCTCTCTCTCTCTCTCACACACACACACACACACACACACACACACACACACGCGCCCGCGCACACGCACATTGACTATTTCTCTCTCGTGCCAATGATCGAGCGTGTATTCTCCGTTGCACAAGCCCCTCTTTCCGGGGCGAGCTTACTAATATACCAAACTCGCGTGGAGAGAATCCCCCGAGGGTCGCCCCTCCGGGTGCGTTACTCTCTCGCTCGCTCTCGAGCGAAACATCTGGCACGCTCGGCACGCGTGCTCTCTTCACTTTTCGCTACGGCCAAACGTCGAGAGCGCAGCAAGCCGCGTTACACACTCTGGTCCTATGCCCCCGATCTATTGCCTGCTTCGTACCGTAACCGCGTCGTTACGGCAAAACTTAGTCGCCCCTACCCAACCACCTCAACAAAAAAAAAGAACCGAATGAAAAGAACAGCAAATTGGCCAACATTCAAATGATGCTTCTGGCGTTCGAATACGTATTTCTTTTACCTCAATTGATTTTTATTGTAAAGTAAATGAATGAAATGCGAGTTCATTTGGTTTTCCCAAAAAACCACATATACGTGGTTTTTTATTTTGGTCCTTTTCTGGCATTGAAAATGCTTTTAAAACTGTATACAGGGTGTCCCAGAACTAAATGCGTTCCCTGAAATGAGAGGTTGGGGGTGAAATTCCGAGTCGATTGATATAAGCATGTGTGGACCTCAGATCAACGCCTGAATTATTATTCATTTTTAAAGGCGGGCCAATCAGGTGCGCCCGATGAGCGGGCGTACGTCGGTAAGCGATACGCGCGTGCAGTGGTGCCTGTAGGTGCGGTGCTCCCGCCGGCGCCTCGAGCGCACCTGATTGATCCGCCTTTAAAAATTAATAACGATTCAGGGGTTGATCTGAGACCGACACATGCCTATATCAATCGACTCGGAATTTCACCCCCGACACCTAATTTCAGGGAACGCATTCAGTTCTGGGACAGCCTGTATGTATATCAAGGTAGGCTAGGTATAGGGGTTTGAGTTAGCTGGATGTTACACGAAACTAACGCTACCCCCACTGCACTGCCACTGTGCTGTGGTGGCCGGGAGGGGGGGGGGGGGGCTGTGACATGCTGAATGCCTGTGATTGGCTGACATATGCCCTCTCTCCACCCAATTCTAATCTTGTTATTAATTGACAAATCATACTACAACTTATATTACAAATATATAACAATTATTATACAAACAAACCCAATCAAACAAACAAACAAAACCAACTAAACCCAATTCTATACCTCTATGTATCAGTATTTTTTTGAATAATAATAACAAGCAACTCATATTATTTACATGCACCTCTTTTCTATTACTCGAAAAGTCTGATTACATTTTGAATGCCATGAAATAGTTGCACTTTGTGGTACAATATCTACAATATCTGTAGATTTTTTAATACGATGGATAGTGTATGACTCAAATATTTGTTTTTAATAGACGGTGTTGTTTTTTAATTATATTCTCTTATTTTTTAGTAGAATCAATTATTTACGAGCCAATCTTTTCTGGGTTTGGGGGGGGGGTTATGTAGCGGTATTAAAAAATCAATTTTTTGAGCTAAAATGTTAATTATACATCTCAAGAATACGGTAGTAAAGGTTCAAACTGGAATATGGAGGCGCTCCGAAGTGACTGCTTGTGAGCGCGACTCACCGCCTCGCCGCAATTCTAAAACATTCAAGGCAATTTTAAATCCCAATCCATATGGAGATGATTTTTCAAGTAATAGAAAGTGAAAATTAAATCGAAAAACTGACTTCGTACTATGGTTTGGGTGTCAGAAGAAAATTGAATAGTGTCGAAGACATGAAAAAAGCTGTACGAATGATACCAATAGAAAATCCACAACATGAGTCCTGTCCACCGGGAGCTGACAGCTGGTGTAAGTGGCAAAAAGGGGAAGCTATTGGAGAAAATTTGGATCTTTTGAATCGTCCTGCATCACTTTATCCGGATATGCAAAAGCATATTCTTCCTATTTATAAAGACGTGCCCCAAGATAATCTACTCCAATGATGCTTCGACGGCCATACACAGAATGCGAACGAAAGTTTGAATTCGCTTTGCTTCAAACATCTGCATTCTGGGCTTTCCATTGTTCAACTTGTCGCAAATTTAGCTGCCTGTCTGTTTAAGGTAGAACGAGCGCGCACTCATGATTTCTTTAGATTTTGTTCAAATTTTAACCAGACATTGTTCATATCATTATGACATTGAGTGAAATTTCAGAACAGTCGACTATTTAGATTGGGAGATAATGGGTTTTAAAATTGCAGCTTTTAACACGGCAGGGTCTGCATTGAAATTTAGACAGAATAATTTTCCTTAAAAATATTTGTCCCTTATAATAAGAAGAGATATGGCAACACCGCATCGTTCCACGTATCCAATAACGTAATTTTGCGCGGCATATTTAAAATAATAGCGCAACACAAATTTTCATTTAGAAGTAATTTTTAATCGAACGGAGTTTTTAATTAGTTCTGAATTAACCAACACTTTTATTTGTTAATGAAGATAACATAAACAATATAAAATATTATTATTCATAACGCAATTTTTTTTCTTTAATACAAGTTTTTTACTTTAAGAACACGATAATTTTGTTTTCTCGAAATATTGAACAATACTGTTCTGCGATGTTGCCATATGTCTTATTATTATAGGGGACACATTTTTTTACCGATAATAATTCTGTCTTTACTGAACGTTTTTAGCAAAACTCAATAGTGAAGACAACCCAAACTTTTTTCACTCTTTCCCTGCGTAGTTATCTATCTAAACATATATTTTTTTTCAAAATTTATAAACACAATAGAATGGTACGACGAATTATGTGACCTGACTTTTGGTTAATGCAGACCCTGCAGTGTTAACAGTTGCAATTAAAAAACCCATTATCTCCCAATCTATATAGCCGACTGTTCTAAAATTTCACTCAAACGTGCATAATGATATGAACAATGTCTCGCTAAAATTTGAACAAAATCTATAGAAATCAAGAGCGCGCGCTCGTTCTACCTTAAGGGGCAAGATGCAGTCAGAGTCTTAAAAAATCGATTTTTTAAAAACTTTTTCTTGAACTATAATGTTTCGAAAATATTCCCTGAAAATTTCAAGTCAATCCGAGGAATAGTTTCCGGGATATCCCACAATTATTGAAGGGGCGTCGGGTCCCCATAGCAGGTACCGGCTGACAAACGAGCAAACGATAATACCCGAGAAGGCAGAATGCTTCGAAGACAACAACAAATTGATATTTTGGAAACTTCCACATCGAGAGAAGCTCCATTGTATGGGCCAAGAATTGATGATTCGATGTAAGTAATTTTTTAATTAGTATTTCTATTCATAAATCATGTGTAAAGTTGGAAAACTCTTTCAGAAATGTTCAAAAATGTATTCCCCAAAAACTATGAACTTTAGCAAATTTTTATAAAGAATACTTTCATTTTAAAATTGCCCAAAATGTTAAAAATAAAAATAATTCATCCCGAAAAACTTCAATTTTTTGAAAAATTGTTTTAACAATTGCCTAGAAACAATTGAATGCTCGACTTTTCGGCAAAAATTGTGATAGTCGGATTCAGCGGATCAAAATACATAAAGAAAAGTTTAGCTTCATCCATCGAGCTCAAAATGTTACGAACATATAATACCGTATCCACATCGAAAAACTTTAAGGGGTTACCCCCACTTGCGATTTTGAAAAAATCGATTTTTTTTATTGCTTTTTTTTTAAGTGCAGTTTTTTTTCTGATGCCCGGAATAGATGACTCTATGTAAGTTTACAAAAAAAAATATTTTCTTCGTGTAAACTGAAATTGAAACTTTAAACGCGTTTTTCTCAAAATGGCATTTCTGAAGTCGGTGACCAAGATTACTCGAACACTAATGAGCCGATCTTCTTGAAATTTTGCAGGCTTATTTACTACATAAAAATGTAGTCTTTAATCGTTCGATTTTTTTTTTCGAAAGAAAATGGCCGTTTTATAGCCAAAACACGGCCGTTTTTTTTCGTTAAAATCGAACCATTAACTTTGACTGTCCGCCATTTTGTGAAAAATGAATATTTTTTAAAATCCTTCGATTAAAGACTAGTTTATACTTATATTTGACTAAAACCATCCGCATTTTTTTTCAGATGATCCACTTCGCCGCAATGTTGGTCACCGCAAACCGTGTATATAAAAACATTATTTCATTGACGGCCATTTGCCACTAAACAATGTAATATTTTTCAATAAAAAAATTACTGAAAGTTCTTCAAGATGTGTTCTTTAAGATGGTATATTGATCGATTAAAAAAGTTTTGGTTTTCTTTAAAAAAATTCATGAAAAAGGCCTTTTTTTGCGCTACAAGTGGGGGTAACGCCTTAAACGTGTTTTTCTCGAAACTATGTTTTTCAAGTCGGCGACCACTATAATTAAAAAACCACTCGATGGATTTTTATGAAATTTGGTGTGCTTATTGATAGCATTAAAAACTAGTCCTTAATGGATGGATCTTCATTTTTGTTGAAAATTTCTATTTTTTAAAAACAATAAACGAGCGATTTTTTGGTCGAAAATCGAAAGTTTCTGTCGGAAGCCGCCATTTTGTTAATTTTTGAAAATAAAAGAAAGGTTCGATTAAGGACTAGATTTATTATTAAACTAATGGTTTTGTACTGTTTTTTTTTTATTTCAGATGATCCGGTAAAATTTTATGATGGTCACCGTAAAGCACTACATGCCGAAGGGGGTCCGACAAAGATAGCGATATTTTCATAACTAATCAATATTTTTCTTTGAAAATGTGTACACGTGAAGTTGAAATATAACATGAAAAGTCTTTGCAACCACTTTTGTAAAATAGACTTAATTACTATTAAAAAAATGATTGAAAATGCTCGTTTTTTCACGTCTCTGTCTGCATCTCACCCCTTAATTAACGCTCAATGAGCAATTTGGATATTATTATTGGGCAGCGAACCAAAATGTATGCTACCAATATGGATCAGCATCGAGTGACTCGACAGGAGCGGCGCAGCTCATTATGCGACGAAAGATGCCCGTAAAGCCCACAAAGGGCAACTGCAGGTGCAAACTCAGCTTCCCAAACAAACCCAAACAAACTCAACTTCACGAAAAAGCTGAAGGACTATCGTGTGGCCCTGGAATCACTGATTAGCCGGTAAGTCACTGAAATCATTGAGTTTTCATAGATCGAAACTTTAAACGCGTTTTTCTCAAATCTACATGTTTTAAAGTTTGTGGGAAACATAACTTTAAAACGAATTCACCGATCGTACTAAAATTGTACACGCCACTCAATAACAATGTTACCATGAAATTATACCTACTTGTTTATCAAAATCACTTTTAAAAAGTACCTTTTAACTGCAAAAAAAAAACGAAAATTTTGTGTAAAATTCATAATTTTTTATCTGAAGTGTCCAATTTGTTTCAATTTTTTATTTTTCAAAAGTTTCTAAGGTATAAATTCAGCATTTCGAAGTTGAAATACTAAAAATTCTCGGTTTATGTTTTTCAGATCAATCTCAAGAAATCCAGTCAATGGATTTCCCACAAACGGACAACTGCCGCCAAAGCCTTCCTGAAAGACCACGCCACAATGTAACCATTTTGTAATATTTTTTAAATGAAAATATTCATTTAAACAGTTTAGTCATGTAATAAATTGAAGCTAAAGTTTCATTAATGTTAAACATTTTGCTCCTTTCTAAAAAAAAAAGTATCAAAATTGGCTATTTTTTCGTCCTCTACATACATTTCGCCCCTTAAATGCGTGGCTCAATTAAAATTAAATTATTTTTATTTGAGAGTCAAATACATGATACACGTGGCATATAGGTCTTTTACCCTTTCGAATGCGTGTGTTCCAATTGAATTCCTTTTTCGACTAAAATCATTGATACGCGATGCGATTATTATTTTTTTTTCTTATTTATGAAATATGTCGTGTTGAATATTTATTCCATTCGAACGAAATATTTGTTGCACGACTCAATATACGTAACCATATATTTTTTCTCATAAAAATATAGTTTACAATGAATTCCATTTTTAGTCGTGTTAAACAAATATTTGTCGACTCGAATAATATTTTTTTCCCTACAACCACATGTTCTTTTTTCTCAAAGAAAAATGATTTTATTAGCCCAAAAATTCTTTTATTCGAATACATGGTTTTCGAAAGACATCTATTATTCTTTTCAGTAAAACAAAAGTTTCACGATCCAAAAAAATGCCGGCCAAACAATCATCTTATTTGCCTCGATCCAAATACGCAATACCCGGGCGATCCTTAAGGTATTCCTTTCACGAACCCAATTATTTTACACTCAACTGATTTTCGTCTATAATGAAGTAAAAATACATCCCAGTATACTGGTAAAATTTCAAGCCAAGTTACCGAACCTTTAACGAAAAATTACGTCCCTAAAAATTATCTCATTTATATGGCACTTTATGGACATGTCACGCTGGCTACATTTCTATCTAATAATTTATGCACTAAATAACTCTAGATACCTAATATAAACTGCTCACAGGTGTAAAAAAGTCTAAAGATTCCGTAACGACAATAAAAACGGAGGGTCACCGAACGTTTGAAGAAAATATTAATGTTAAAACTTGGAAAAATGTGACTAGCAGAAGAATTTTTGTAGCCGTGACGTTTCAAATAAACGTAAAAATGTCTTAATCTACTAAACTGGCGCGAAATTTTTTATTCTAGGTTATCGTTGTGTATAATAATCCATTGTAACTTATTTTTTTATTAAGCGCAATTGTAATTTACCGACGATTCAGAAGGCCCTGCCCGCACAAAATATGGCCCTCCGCGAAAGGAATACCTTAATCCCATCGATTTTACGCCACTAAAATGTATCCTTCGATAAACCCCATATAAACCAAAATAAAAGTAACTTGCGTTGAAAAAAAGTACCGATTACGGGGTCTTGTCACTTTAGACGCTAAAAAAGGCTATTTTTATGAATTTTTGGTAGGTTTATATTAAATATATTGATATAAAAGTTTTTACACTTAATAATTACACGTTCGAAATAAAAAAGGTTGATGTCTTTATGTAACTCAAACAAACTTTAAACGCGTTTTTTCCCGAAACATCGTTTTTCGACGGCTTGTTGATAAAATCTTTAACACTACTGAACCGATCGTTATGAAATTTCAACCACATATACTTTACAACTATAACTATAGCGCATATCAAGGATTTTTTAAATTTTGATGTTTACCATTTTTTTGTTGCCAAAAACGGTGAAAAACGCGGTTTTTTGTTTTTTCGCAAAACATCCGCCATTTTGTTATTTTTGCATATATCAAAAATCGTATGATATGCGCTATAGTAATTAACATACTGAATGTAACATCGTTTGATTTTCTTTGTTTCGGATGATCCATTCGGAGATTTCATCAACAGCGCAGACCCACAATTCTTTTAGGACATTTTTTTAAATACCATTTTCGTCTATAAATAGTGACTTAAAAAAATAAATATTTTTTTTTTCAAATGCATTTCGAAAGTGTATTTATTAAGTATAACAACTTTTATATCAATATCTATAATATAAATCTATTTAAAAAAATCATGAAAATAGCCCTTTTTAGCGTCTAAAGTGAGAAGACCTCTTAATTGATACCTCTGTCCATTTGTTTTCTGCCAATTACGACTCCCAATTTAATATTTCCAAACGGTCTCATCCCAATAAACCGCATTTTACCCGCTTATAAATATCGTCTCCTTCATTGTGTAATTATTCGATAAATCAAGTTCCGACCAAATGACATGCTTCCTGCGAATTAAACGTTGAGAGGAAATGCATCTTGTCCGGGTCGCATGGATGTTCACCAGAACACAATGGTATACGTCGACGTAGACGATTATATATTTCACGATCAGATGACGCGAGTCATAGTCACGATGTCAGCGTAAAATCAATCCATAACATTGATGGTACGCTTACGCCAGTTTGCCCTCGCGGTTCGAAACACGAGCCAAGTCTCTACGCGAAATGTACCTTGTTCTGTGTGCTATTACATTTTTCATGAAAATGCCGCAAAGATAACGTCACATACACAAGCGTGTTAATACACACACACACACATATGTGAAACATAGGTGGTCGCTGTCTGTCGTGCAAAATCAATGCGTGCTGGTGGCGACAGAGAACATTTTCCGCCCCTACGAGGTCTGGCAGGCTGTTCACCGAGTTAACAGCCTTTACGCACACTAAAGCACTATCTGTAAATGTGTATCGAATGATTCACATCATACCATCATTCGCGATACCGTTTTGCGAGCAAACTTATGGAAGCCGTGCCCTTTTGCTTTTTATATATATATATATATATATATATATATATATATATATATATATATATATATATGTGTGTGTGTGTGTGTGTGTGTGTGTGTGTGTGTGTGTGTGTGTGTGTGTGTGCGCGTGTGTGTGTGTGTGTGTGTGTATGGGTAATTCCACCAATTCTGTGTCAAAGTTGTACCGTGTGGTCTGAATTTAGGAAAACTAAGATCTGAAAGGTCATATTAAAACAAGCATCCATAATGTTTTTCGAATTTTTTTATCCAATAGTTTTTTTAGTAATGGCGGCTCACAGTTTTCAAATTTTGTAAATCACCAAATTTTCAAATGCCCATAAATTCTCTCCAACTATAGCTAGAATTTTTTTCAAAAAACGATTTTTTAGAGAAAAACATGAACTGTTTGAAAAAAATATGCTGAAATTCTGGGTTGTTTTGAAAATTACAAAAATCAAGTTCAAAGTACAAATATCGATTTTTCGGGCCTTGCCCCATTTTTCCCGGTTTTGAAAGTATTTTTTTCGAAAAGTTCAGAATTTTTTACATCGAAATAGATTTTTAACGAGATGGGATCTCTGAAACATCAGCCTCAGAAACATTAAATAAAGATTTTCATTTCCCATAACATTTATTTAAATCAACCTTAAATCTTTAATGGCATTTTTATTACGTAAATAAACATTCAGAGTTTTTATAAGGTAATGTCATGTCACATAAGCAAATTAAAAAGAAAAATCATTTAATTTTAATAGCTACTGTTCGTTTTGAGGTTATAAAATCTCTCACTTACAAATTTATAAAATAATAATAATATTAACAATAATTTTTATTATGAAATAAAATTTAAAAAATTGGGAACAATGTTTATTTAATTTTTCTGAGGCTGATGTTTTAGAGATCCCATCTCGTTTAAAATCTATTTCGATGTGAAAAATTCTGAACTTTTCGAAAAAAATACTTTCAAAACCGGAAAAATGGGGCAAGGCCCGAAAAATCGATGTTTTTACTTTGAACGTGATTTTTGTAATTTTCAAAACAACCCACAATTTCAGCATATTTTTTTCAAGAAGTTCATGTTTTTCTCTAAAAAATCGTTTTTTTTTTCTAATCTTCTAGCTATAATTGGCAAGAAGTTATGGGCAATTGAAAATTTGGTGTTTTACAAAATTTGAAAACTGTGAGCCGCCATTACTTAAAAACTATTGGATAAAAAAATTCGAAAAAAATCATGGATGCTTGTTTTAATATGACCTTTCAGATGACCTTCTTAGTTTTGCTAAATTCAGACTACCCGGTACAACTTTGACACATAATTGGTGGAATTACCCATATATATATATAATGTATGCACAAGTACACACGGTCATACGTCCTCCCTGGAAAAGGAAGAAAATGCGGAACTTGGTCAAAAATCGAATGATACTTAAAAAATTTAAATACGTTTTTTTTCCACTACAGTTAGTTTGTTTTTTTCTTTTTCGAGAAAATGAATGATACGCCAATTGAATTTTTTACAAGGTTTTGTTTAACTTGACTTTCTGTGAGATGCAAAACGGTAAATCGATATTTAACCCACTTCCCGAATACCTAGAGCTCTGAAATTTTGCAAACATGCATCTAAAAGGTGACAATGCATGATTCAACTTTGACAACAACAAAAAATAAATAATATACATATGCATAAAATGTTCTACTTTTCATGTAAAATTAACGATATCTGATCATCCATGTAAAATTTCACTAACGCATACAAATTCGTAGCCGACTGTGTTTGCATGTGAAAAGTTTATATGCCGCAATTAGTCGTCAATTCAATGCCAATCACAGTCTTTGGTATTTTTTACAAGCATTCCATGCTCCTAACGTAGAAACTCGTAAACTAGTAAACTACTAGTAACAACTGACTAGTAAAATCAATTAAAGACTAAAAAGTATAAAATAATTTATATGTAAAAAATATTTAAGAAAAGCGAGCTTTTATTTAATGTTCTAAAAAGTAGAAAATCATTTGTTTTTACCAAGTCACCTATGTGTCTCTTTAAATAAAAGCTTGGAGCGCTCAATATTTAGACATATGATCTTTAATTTACATAAATTCGTTAACATATAAACTGTATTTAGTTTACTGTGAAACAACCTTAGATTTCTTAAATAACAATCCTGAAACTGAGTATAAAAGTGTGATAATAATTTATCTAATTACAATCGTGCCAATTTAAATACGATTAATGAAACTGAATTGATCAAATGTATCAAACATTTAAAAAGTTGAGCGTCCTAAGATTTTATTTATAGTCACATATAGACGACTTGGTAAAAAAAATGATTTTCTACTTTTTGGTGCATTAAGTAAAATCTTGTTTTTTCAATATTTTTTTTTACATACAACTTTTTCATTCATGACCGTGATTTTTGAATTCGATTTTTTTTCGAATCTTATACGATGAAATATATATTTTCCTTTTTTTTCCTGTCGTTTTGTAACTACATTCCGTTTTTTCGAATTTTATAAATGAAATGCGAGTCGATTTTGTTAAATGTGGTTTTTTAATAAAATTTGTTTTTGTTTTTGAGTTAAATGTATTTATAATATATGATAGATGACACACACGCACAACATCCGTGAAAAAAAAACAGAACCGCAAAAGTTGCAAGTCAACCAAAATTCGAATGGTGTTTTTTATATTTGAATAGACGTTTTTTAAATTGGAATTGTTTTTCATTCAATAATTGGATCATACGCATTTTGAATTTTATCTTCCGGTTGATGTGCTGTTTTCGAATTGAATTTTTTTTTTCAAGTACAATGTATATGTGTGTGTGTGTGTGTGTGTGTGTGTGTGTGTGTGTGTGTGTAATGATTTTAATAATTATTATAATATAATTTATCATAATAATAATATAAGCCATTATGTATATGATGGCTGTCGACTGTACCGACTTGTGGCATAAAGGGGGTTGTCCTTCATTTTTTCGTGCCTGGAGCCCTCTGCTAACACACCGCGAACTGCATACAGAAAGAGGCAACGAGTCATTGAAGGCCTAACGATGGTCGCTTCATCGTTCTGTACGGCCGCGTGGAGTGTAATTTGCACGCGTTCTCGTAGAGCGACTAATAAGCTACACATTGTTTTTAATGCAAACCGAGGGACCCCTCTTTCACCGATTTTTATTATGCAGAGGCGTAATCAGCGCAACGACTTCGCGACACGTGCCCCCGGATTAACGGCGCAACCAAAGAAATATATCTCTCCTTCTCTCTGTGCCCACTAATTGGCGCTGACACGCGAACCTCAAAAAGACCTTATCTTTGCGAAAAATAAATAAAAAAGCGCCACAATCTGACGCTGAAATTACGAGGAACGTAATGCAAATTTGCTCATTGAAGGGCGAGAAACTTTCAAATAGTTCATACTAGTCATTACATTTTTAGATAGAAATATTTTATTTTTTTACGGCGGAGAATTTTCACTCAATTTCCAATACATGAGAAAAATCTTTTGGCACGGCGAATGATCGCAATGTTACTACCTATCGGGTATCGTACATTTTCGTTTTCGGAGTTGCGTGACGGACTACGTACGTAGTCCGAATTTTATCATGCAGAATGAACTTCCTCTCCAAGGACAATTTTTTCAACAACATTGGCCCAAATGTTCGAAATTACAGTGAACCCAATTTTGTAAAATACCGAATGCGATTACATTTTTGTTATCAGTAAGTCGATATAATTGCTTTGCGAAAATAACGCTTCGTCCAATATCGATTACTGTGTTGATTCATGAATTTATTAATCGATTAACAATTATCGATATTTATCAATGTATTTCTAATGTGCCCGCGTGTTTCTTTGCAGACTTCTACAATCAGATCGCTTTCATGTTTACTCCGAACTGGCCGATACCATATTTCAGTTCGGGTGGGTATCGAAAATTTGATCGATCAATATTCAGAAGGACCGAATTTCGAATTCATTCACGACGAACGTTCCAATATAGATTGATCAATCTTATGATGGTCTGTAAAATAGTTAATAAAAATTATAAATACAAATATCTCGAAATTGATTCATAGCCAAAATAAATATACGTTTTAACAAAATAATGAGAGATATAATATCGATTTTCCGGTATAAATACACCAAACAATTCGAGACGACAAATCATCGAATTCTAAATATTATGATGGTTTACAATTTCGACTTCATTAAAGCGAAGGGCCAAAAAATCGATCAGTAAAAATAGCGATGGTCCGAAAAGGGGAACGGTCCGGATAGCGAAAACTTATGATCGAGCAATACGTTACTTGCGCTTCAGAGTGAAGTTGGTAGATGGCGCTGGTGGTCAGTCGGGTAAGGCAGTCATCCCATGTTCGCTATTCGGGTATTCGCTATTTTGGACCATCAATCACTCGCGTATCTAAGGTCTACACATTCGCAGTGTGTGTTCTCGATATATGGTTTTTTGCTGTAGATGGTATTACCAATATTTGATACTGACTTCTTTCTATTTCTGAGATATGAATGTTGTAGATTGTGCGAATCTGTATTTGTATGACACAAACTGCAGACTATCTAAATACACGTTGCCGAACAAATGAGCTCTCGAATAAATAATCCTTTGGTGCAATAGTTATTCGACTTCGTCATCGGTCGAAGGATAAAATTTCGAATAATTTAACCTTCGTTATTTTGAGTTTATAAGTCTGTGATTTTGAAATCTTTGTCGTTCTATATTTGGCCATTCGAAGTTTTGACCCCCCACCCCACATGCAAGCGATGCTAAATTCAACCTCACAAAAGTATTGCGTGATTCGGTAGATTGGACATTCAATTTGTTGTATCAAGTATTTATTCGATCGAGAAACTCAAGCGGCAGGAGTCAGGGTGACAAAAATGTTTCGTTTTGTCAGAGCTTGTTTGCGTCGAGCATAGGAAAATAGCTGGTGGTGTATTATTATTTCAATAAAGTCGCGTGTATACGGAGTGGCAAGAGGAATCCAAGCCGGAGGGTGTTTGCAAAAGGAAGAGGCAGGGAAGGGAAAGGGGGTGGTGAAACAGAGCGTGATGGTTGAGCGGTATAGTGGCTGGCAAGCTCGAAGAACTCGGCGAGTCGGCAGAGTCGGTGGTTAATTATTAACGCCGGGACACCAAAAGGGACGCTACGTTTCGCGGTGGTGGAGTAAAGTCCTGCGGACTCCAGACTGCGCACAAATACGTACACTTTTATACGGGGCCTTACGTGCCAATTCGACCTGGCTTCGAGATTCTCGAGATCAACCATTTTCATGTTGCTGAAGTTTACATCGTTGGAATGCAATGAAAATTCTTTTTCATTTTCTTTTTTCTCCATTTTCATTGTTATCGAAAATCACTTTTGATAGATTTAGGTTGTAGGTCTCTAATAAGGATCTTAGAAAAGTTCACAGTAGCTGTGATTTGCCAGAAGAAAAATGGGCAATGGGCAATGGGGAAAAAATCATTTTCGTTGCGTTCCAACGATGCAAACTTCAACATCATCCATTTTCTTCCAACCCTTACGGCGGGATATACATTTAGGCAGGAAAAACATAAGCAATATTGAGGGATTTTTTAAACTAAGAAATAATTATTCTACAATTATCAAACTTTAGGTATTCTTTAATAGTATATTTAAGTATACAAAACAATTTTTTATTATTAATTCATCATCAAAATGGCAGAGCTGTGGCAGAGTGTTACAGCAAGGTCGCCGCGGGAGTTGCGAATCGGCGTGCAGTCTAGCTTCCCGTAGACTTTGATTTACAAAAAAGTTCAAACATTTTTTCAGTTAGAACATATATAGGTCCATGTGACGGTAATGAAAATGAAGAAAATGCAAATTAAAGGAAATGGCACGCATTTAGAAAAAATATCAACATTTCACGTAACATTTCTGTAAAATGTCGATTAAAAATTTCTTTTTTTTTTTCAAATTTTCAAAAACAATTCTCGTCAAGTAGGTACCAATATTATCAATATTTCTACCAAGTTTCAACTAAAGCGGCTTAATAGTTTTTGAGCAATCCTACACGCCAATTTCGATAATGCAGTTTTTAGAAAAACGCGTTTGAAGTTCACGTCCGCTCCGAATCCGAGCGTTTAGGCACAGCGTTGACGAGCTGTAACGTTTAGAGTTTTTTAAATATCGCTTTGAAACTTTAGAAAGATATTCTCCATATACATTTCTGTCGTTTGAAGAAAAAAAATCGATTTTTTTTTATCGTTGTAAATGTATATCCCGCCTTAATCCATCTTTCGCACATCTCGTCTCTGTTTTCTCTTACTCGTTCGAGAGGGAATCAGGTTATTATTTTTGTTCTTTCGGTCGGTCAGTTTCTTTTTACGAATGAGAAAAATGAGCCATTTCCGGTAAATTTTGATTGAATTTCCGGTAAGTATAAAAAAACTTTGAAAAAGAAAAAAAAAGAACGCCTAGTAACAAAAAATTCCCCTGAAGACATTATCGCTCATTTTACCATGTTAAAAATTGTGATTTATCTTAGTATATTTTTCATTTTTTTTTAAATAATGGTTTTATTATATTTTTCAAATTTAAATGTACAAAAAAGGTGAAATAACTTTTTATAAAATAGCCAAGCAAGTTTACTGGAAATGTAAACAAAATTGTTAAACCTTAGGAATAATACTTTTCAAACATTTCATGTTTATTTAAAGAATCATATAACTGTTATTACAAAAAGCTAGTATCACCATTGACATTTTAGTTCAAATGCAACGAATGCAACGAGAATTTTGATTCTTTATTTCTTCATTTCCATGACTATCCAAAATCTTTTCCGGCGAACTTAGGCTATAGACATCTAATAAGAATCCTGAAAAAGTTTCGAGCGATTTTCGTAACTCGAATCCACCGAAAAAAAATCCGAGCAAGTAATACAAATTCATTTTAGTTGCGTTCCCATGATGCACACTTCAATATCATCAATTTCATACTTAAAGTTAGGTATTTTCTTTTTTTTTTACTAATCTTTGTTATTTAGCATACACGTGTAAATTTACACATTCGCATTTTCAAGGACATCGAGACTAAAGCCCTTGGAGCAACCCTGTTTCTAAGAATAAAAAGGCTGTCGAAGTTTTTATAAAAATACAGCGAAAAATTAGTTTCAATTTTGAAAATATTTTTGTTCTTATAATTAACCAAAATCCTCGTTTGCAAGTTCAGGTTGTATCCCTAACAAGAATCCTAAAAGAGATACGTTCGAGTGATTTTCGAAGCGTAAATCATCCATTTACACTTCGACATCCTGCAAGAAATGCAGGATGTCAAAGTGTGCAAAGTGTGTGTGTCATTGGCAGAAAAATCCGGCAACTACCGAAGCGGAAAGATGGGAGAAAATCCGAGTTAAAAGAAAACTAATGGTAAATACAATGTTTCAACCGGCATTAATAAATTGCCACAATAAATGAATGTATTTGCACTAATAAGCAATGCATTTATTATAAACCTACAATCAGCACGAATGGTCCGAATGTAATTTCCTTCTCTGAGAAGAGCCCAAGGCAATAACGCTGATAATCGCATCAAGCAAGCCTCGCAGATTTGGGATATTCTATAGAGAACTCCTTTGTATCCGGTGTGCAGAGAGCAGCGGCGGAGAAAGGCAAAGGAAGGAGCAAAACTTCTCGAAAAAAAGTATACACCGATGGCGCGTGAAGTAGCTCGCCATTTTCAGAAGAAGAAAAGGAAGCTTCGCAGGGGCTTCCGGTCGTCGCGCATAGCCGAGCGAGAAAGCAGCGTTGATGACGTTTTGATATCGATTCCCAAGGGAGAAGGAAGGAAACGAGCAGTTGAGTGCCAGCTCGGGCTGTAAGGCTCGTTGAAACACGTTGACCTAAGAGCCGCGATGTGCTCGGAGAAAAGCAATATTTTTTTTAACGTCACTAATCAAAGATACATTG
The DNA here is from genome assembly GCA_944452715.1 of Ophion slaviceki. Lineage (NCBI taxonomy): Eukaryota > Metazoa > Arthropoda > Insecta > Hymenoptera > Ichneumonidae > Ophion > Ophion slaviceki. The sequence goes on along the minus strand of OX101788.1, from coordinate 39,000,413 downwards.
CTAATTTTGCTGGCAAGTTTAAACGAACAATTTCGACAGGCACTTCCGGTAAAAAAGTAACGACACACATTTCGCCCATTGTCGAAAAAAAAAAACATTCATAAAAATAACATTTCTGCAATTTGCAGTTTTTTATCTCTGCATGTTTCATTTTAGACTCCATAGATTATGTTTTACAAAAAGTTGAATAATATTGCGGGAAAATATAGGAAAAACATTTTTGGAGGCAAATTCGAAGTGAACCTAGTGAGTAAAAAGAGTAGTAGAGAATGAGAAAAAGAATAACAATGAACTTTTTCTTGGTTATCTTTCAAATACCAACTCGAACATTTCGGTAGGCTTCTTTTAGTCGAGATCTGTAACTATAGTTTATGTATGTTTTGAAATTATTCTCTGTATTCTTTCTGCTTCGTGTCCGATTAAAACGTTTTCTTTTCTTATCCCTATTTGTAAATAAATAATTGACGGTTAAAATGTAAATGTCATAACCAATGTACCGCTATATGCTTTGAAATAATGCAGTCAAATTGCAGTATCTCGAATTGCCTTACGTCGTCGATCTCTGTAATTCTTTTTACTCGACCCCTTTAGTTCTGGCACTAAAACCTCTCCAATTAGAAAAATAATGTTTTCTTCTGGATTTTTCTCACGTGTCCTTGCCGCATATTTCTCGTCAATAAAGCGAGTATTTGCACGCCCGATATCCATAAGTCGAAGTGTACGGGGTCGAAGTTTTCTCACGAAGCCTCACCCGCGCACGAGACAGTGATCAAATTACGAACTTTTTATTGTAACAATATTGACTGTTTTATGTTTTGACGAATGCAGTAATCTACATTGTCGCCTTCGTTATGTATGCACTATTTTCATTGATACATAGGGGAAGTCGAGGCAAGATGATAACGCGAAGGTCATGTTCAAATAAAATAATACATATATGAGTCGGTCAACTTTGATTCTTTTTCAAACTAATCAACATTTATTAATCTTTTAATTTTCGAGGCAAAAAATTAGTCTTTCTGATTTGTACCATACAATGTATATTTTTTATGAAACATTTATTTTTCCCATCTTACCCCGTATGCGGGGCAAGATGAAACAGCGCGGGGATAACGATGGGACACGAATTATTGGCATCTTTCGCATATAAAAGTGGTTTCATTCTCAATACCATCAATTTGATAAGCCAATCGTCTAAGTACTGTAGGATTAATCCGAATAATCTTGCTTTCATATCATTTTCATCATTTGTAAGTTCTATTTCTTTCCCTGGTAGAAACACCGGTTGCAGAGTAACCAAATGCTTTACTAGTTCCATTTCATCCTTTCTAACGTAAGTAGTGCTACGTTGTAAAATATTCTGGGTTTGCGATAGCTTGTATCTATCTTGCCCCATTAAACGGTTGAATTAACAAAAAATCACGCAATAACCTTGAAAATGTCTGACAAAACGTTCTTATTATATTAATTATTAGTACTTTCGTTGTGTTTACCTACCCGCCTCAAATCAACCCAAACAAACTCAAATAAACTGAAACGATGTTAAACTTTACCAAAAATTACATCGTTTTGTCAAAAAATCGATATTGTTTTCTCACTCGAGGCGCGTGCTTCCGCCAGTTGATACTGTCACACCCATTCATATCACCGCCACCCCTCCAAACTCAAACGGGAGCACTGTGCTTCCACACACTGTTTAGTGGCTAGGCTTATGATTCATGTTACCCGCGTATTCGTCTTGCCCCGAGTTCCCCTACTTGTATAATGATCAATAAATCATTTCAAATGCGGCCCCGAAAGTCGAGTTTTTATTTCGACAATTGTATCCGAGTAAAAAACTTGCTAAGTGCGTATCGGAACACGCATAAGATAGGCTTCCGTAATCAGTTATTTGTGCAATCATTGAAAACATCCATGTTTAATTGATATTTAGTTGCTATTTATTACTTATGTTGAACCGCAATCATTTATTACATACTAATTTCGATTTCATTCAATAATCCGTAATCATAATACTCCAATGGTACATGCGGCGGACTTTTTCGATGGTTGATATTCTATCATCGAGCTTTAAGGGGGATAGTCGTTTTTTTTTTTTCATTAAAAAATCAATCTGCGGTTTGTTGCATTTTCATATAGCTTATAGTATCATATAGCATCTTATAGTCTTGAAAATATTCCCTTAAAGTATTTTTGAGAAATTCGCAAAATTGGTGGGTTTATAGAGGTTTTAATGGACGGGTGTGCCGCAGGTATAATACGAGCCTCGCGTCAAGCGTACCGAAAGAAGATCAGTTTTCAGGGCCCAAGAAGCTCGGAATGATGAGAGAGAGAGAGAGGTTAGTGGTGCTCAGTATGATTTTTTACTTGCAGGGAGGACCTTAAATTGGCGCCGCAATAGCCGATTGAGCGTGAGTGACTGAAACCAACGATTATTTCTTCCAATTGATACCGAAACTTTAAACGCGTTTCTTTCGGAACCACTTTTTCGTACTTGTGCCCACGATATGTCAGAACCCATCGAATCGATTCACCTAAAATGTTCGCGAGGTTGTTCAGAATACATCACCCTACAGCACCTACCGCGGAGAATAGTCTACATAAAAAATTACGACCTGTACAACGTGAAGAAGACTGAAAAAGCTGCCAAAAAATCTTTATCGTAGCGCCATTGTGTGTGTTTTTTTTTCAATCGGGCTACGGGCTGAAAAGGGTCATCTGACAAACCAAAAGTTGACAGAATCGTGGGTAACGATGAAATACCGCCTCTTGCGGTCCAGCGCGTCAAACGAGTACGACTCAACGACATGTCTTATAAAAATTTGTATATGCATCTAAAAAATGTCAATAAATATGCCCGCAAAAGGGCTTTCCAATAGGTCTTACTATTTCGACACGGAAAATTTATGAACGTTCATTTTTTAAATCCCGGAAAACAGATCTCCCTCCTTCAACAACATGCGCAAAACATTAGTTTAGTCCTTTTATAGCGTTTCTGTGAAGTCAACTTAGGGATAACTTGGTTATCCATATGTCCTGAATTTATTGATGTAACCTAAACGAAATAATTTTCATCGAAGGTTCTAGTCACATGTCGGTATCTACCCAGAATTTTTTCCGATTTGTCAAATCAACGGTTGAACATTTCCATTGTATATCACAGTAGCTTGATGTGTGGCAAATGGGGTTTGCGAATGAAAAATGGTTAATGGAACCTCAATTTCATTTTGAAATATCAAGCCAACGACTCCCCACTTGATAAGGCACAGAAAAATCGCACCCATTTTACATATAAGTGACAAACTCTAAAGAAAACGATGTCCGTGATTTTGTTACATATCGTTTGAGATCCCAGATTAAAACTGAAGAAGCTGTGATGTGACAGACGGCCGGCCGAACGCACATGACAAAATCATGAGGGTTCCTTATTTGACTAGAACCCTGAAGGCCTACGTTGAATTGCGTTTGCTTGACCGCTCTTACTCGAGAACTTCAATGACACGAAATCTCCGTAATTCAATTTTTGCGTCATCTTTGAACTTCGAGTTATCGAGATTCTGTGGACCCAATCTTTCCCTTTTGAATGACCCCTCTCCTCTTCGCAAATCCAAATAACACAGTACAATGCGTGATACACTTTTTTCGAAGATACGTTCCAACTAACTGAAGAATTATTTTCCAACCAATTTCATTTACTCCTCAGCTACGTATGAAGTATATGCAGCCACCTCACCCCATTCGCGAAGCACCCTTTCGAGAAAAAAAACCTGCGGCCCGATCGACCGGAAATTTCATTCGAGAGTTCGGAAACCCGAGAAAAAATAGCGATATACGATATTTCACAGTTCTTATAAGATCGATGCTGCATACACGGCGAGGCGCGACGTCGGGGCAAGGGGGTCGTTGCTGGGGTGGAAGAGCAACGCGGGGGGTTGAGCCGACGAGGCGAGGGTTGAACATCGAAGAGAGCGTGAAACGAGGCTCGTGGGACGTTCACTCGTTCCTCGAAATAGGCGGCGAGGGGAAACATGAAAGAGAGAGAGAGAGAGAGAGAGAGAGAGAGAGAGAGAGAGAGAGAGAGAGAGAGAGAGAGAGAGAGAGAGAGAGAGAGAGAGAGGAGGGAGTAGAGAGCGTTGACGAGAGTGTCGGAGGCGAGTCTCCCTAATTCGAATTTAGGTGTCGGACGGGTTGGTAAGTGGGCGCAATGCGGTGTCACGCTGCGGGCATTCCGAGCTACCCGATGTCGTTACAGTTTGTCTGTGTCCTTGCTCGCACACTGTTACGTGGCGTGGATTTACGTATGAGCCTTTGGATGTGTGTGTGTGTGTGTGTGTGTGTGTGTGTCCTATGTATGTTCTCTCAACTCCCCTGACATCGTCTATCCAGTTTTAGGGCCGGACATGCTGCACAGTGAGTACGAACTCGATTGACACTCCTGTCAGACGTTTATATAAAGGGTATCTCAAAATGACCTGACATATAAGGAGTACAACTTTGCAGTGACCGTTTTTTTTTTCAAAAGTTTAAGGTTTTATTATAAAAAAGTGACTACATATTTTTTAATCAAAGTACTGCCCGTCGCTAGCTACGACCTCGGCCCATCTTTCAGGTAGCATTCGAATCCCGCGTCGATAAAAGTCTTGGTCCTTGGAGGCAATCCAGGAATCGACCCAATTTTTGACTTCTTCGTAAGTACCGAAGTGCTGGTCAGCCAAATCGTGTGCCATTGACCGGAACAAGTGATAGTCGGAAGGGGCAATGTCTGGAGAGTACGGCGGGTAGGATAAAACCTCCCATTTCAGCGTTTCCAAGTACTTTTTCACGACATTTGCAACATGGGGTCGGGCATTGTCATGCTGCAGTATCACCTTGTCATGTCTTTTGTTGAATTGTGGCCGTTTCTCTTTGAGTGCCTTACTCAAGCGCATCAACTGACGTCGGTAGAGTTCCCCTGTGATGGTTTCGGATGGTTTAAGCAGCTCATAGTACACAACGCCCAGCTGTCAGCCCGTCTTCAAAAACTTTCTGCCTTCCGCCACCATGCTTGTTCTCGACCTCAAAATCTCCACTTTTGAAGCGTTGAAACCACCGCCGACACGTTTTCTCACTAATAGAATCCTCCCCGTAAGCATCTACAAGCAAACGGTGGTCCTCAGCCGCAGATTTCTTGATGTTGAAGAAGTAAATCATAACCTCCCGCAAATGCTGAGAATTCGGTTCGTAGGTTGCCATGTTTGAGTGCCTATAACTTTATAATGCATACACGTATCCGTTAGCTTTTTTAAATTGTTTACATTGGCAGAGCCTCTAGTTTAAAATGCCACTTTTTTATTGAGCTAGGGCCACTACTTCGGCCGCAGTGGCTCTCTAAGTAAAACGGTCACTGCAAAGTTGTACTCCTAATAAATAGCGCGTCATTTTGTTTTTTTTTTAACGGTTATTTGCTGCATTGTTACTGCATAGTTATTGCAGACGATGTTTCATGGTCGTATTAGCTCGCACCGCGGCGATGTGAATTGGCCGCCATCGTGCGATTTGACGCCATTGGACTTCTTTCTTTGGGCTTTTCTGAAAGAAAAAGTGAATGCCAATGATCCACAGACTATGCTTGAGATCCATCGGAGCAACGTTTTTCGACGGCTTGTTGATAAAATCTTCGAAATTACTGAACCGATCCTTATGAAATTTTAACCACATATTCTTTACAACTATAGCTATATCGCATATCAAGAATTTTTCTAAATTTCGGTATTTACTTTTTTTTCCAAAAACGGTGAAAAAACGTTTTTTTTTTTTCGAAAAATGTCCTCTATTTTGTTATTTTTGCATATATCAAAAATCGTATATGCGCTATAGCCATTAACATACCGAATCTAAAACCGTTTGATTTTTTTGTTTCGGATGATCCATCTCCGAGATTTCATCAACAGCGCAGACCTACAATTTTTTAGGATTTTTTTCAAGTACTATTTTCGTCTATAAATAATGACTTAAATAAATAATCTTCTTTTAAAATGTATTTCGAAAGTGTATTAATTAAGTGTAACAACTTTTATATCAATATCTATGACATAAAACAATAAAAAAATCATGAAAATAGCCTTTTTAGCGTCTAAAGTGAGAATACCCCTTAAGATAGTTTTATATAAGTGCGCGGTTATTACAACTGATAATTCGAAAGCTTATTATTGATACATTCCAAAATTGCAATAAACAATTCGTCATTTAAATGCATTTGTATAATAATTCATCTTTGTTGTCGAAGTTTCAACTCGATCGGCACCGTAACAAATCAGGTGAAAAAAGAGTAGTGATCTTTCCACGAACACCCGACATTTTCATTTGGAAATCAATCGTAAGTGACTTTGACGCGCTTCCTTCTTATCGATAAACGTTATTTCACCGTCTGCGTCTCCATAATTGGTAGTAGCGATACACTTGCTAAGCGAAAGCGAACGAAGATGGAAAACGCCTCCGCTCTGCTCCCAACGATGAACATTGAAATACAAAATCGTCGATTTCTATCGTCTCAGTGATTTATAATGTACGCTCCATTATTAATGAACGCTGATTTACGGGTTGTTCGATCGTGAGACTCGATCGCGTTTCTCGAGTATTTACCTTCCGATCTAACTAATGAGACTTGTGCTCGTTTTTTTTTGTTTAGGACGAGAAAATCGAGCGATATTACGGCAGGTGGGGAAAAAACGACGACAAACCTACACAACGATTGTCAAGGATCGAATATATACCCTTAAGAACAAAAAAAGTTACACGAATCTTTTCCAAGCATAAAAATCTCTCGAGGATCGTTCGTGATGGAAAAACGATTGCCTGACTGCTTCAATTTTCTGTTGGCTTCTTTTTTTTTTGCGAAAGCTTTTTATTCTCGGGACAAGGGAATATTCCATTATCGCGAATCGAAGAGAGCAGAGGAGACAGAAATTAATAAGTCGACGATAAAGTAGTATACGAGCGGAAGAGAAAAGGGAATTCACGGAGTGAGAGATCAGAGAGGAGGGGGAAGGGTTGACTGAGATTCGCTCGAATGTAAATCCGTCATGGTATATAAGGGCTCTCTCCTTGAGAAGATGCTCGGTAGTCGAAATCGTTAGTATATATCCTTTTGCAAGTCGACATTACTTCTTTTTTTTTCGAGAATTTCTCTCAACGCCCCTTTCGGCACCCTTTCGCTATGCGTTTTTCTTTTTACCCTCTCGTACTCGATTCCTTTTTTCCCCTTTCCGTGGCCATGTCACCCCTCCCCCCCCCCGGCGACAAATTTTCTGGCCTTCCTGGTCTTTGTCCAAGTGCGTACGTACACATAGAATCGTCACTCGAAATCTCGGAGCGCGGGAGTGCTCGTAAAAGTGCGGGTTGAATGGGGAAAGGGATGGGGGACGCGGCAACTGGAGTCGTAAGCGGTAGAGGGGGTGGTTATAAGAGGTAAAAAAACCATCTCTCCAACGTTTCAGGATCGGCCGAGTGGAAAAAAATCTCATCCCCGCTTCGATATAAAGCCCCGGGAGACTCGGGTGAGAAACGTGGTCCTTTAAAAGAAAGAAAAAGTCCTTTTCAAATCGTTTCAAGCATTCCACCGCGCAAAATTGAAAATTAATTATTCATTTCAATTAGTTTTGCTTCCTGGTGGACAAAGCTTGTTACAAAAACATCTCCAGAATGGCAAATGTTTTCGACCTTTGTGTTAGGGCTTTTTCTGCCATAATGATGATTTATCAAATTTTTTATTTTTCACATTTTTGGAAGAACTTTTGGATATTTTTGGAAGATTACTCAATGTACCGGATGCCTTTGGAGCGTACGAAAAGGGTAACTCCTTGCTCGTAGAATACGACAAGTGCCCGGGACACGGAGATTAACAGGAAGCTACAAATTATTGAGAGTCAGTACAAATTCCTAACTAGTTACTGCCTTATTTTTCGGCTGACTGACAATTGTTTATAATAATTGACGAAGAACCGAAATTCAGTTTATCGATAAGAAAGAAGCCTGTCAAAGTCACTTGCGATTGATTTGAGGCCGGAGCCTGAATTAGAAGGTCCGGAAAATCGTTTTTTATTGCTTAGATCGATAGATAAACTATCCATAAATATATTTACAAAGTTACAGAGGCCAATTGTAGATATTTTCGAAGATGCAAGACCAAAAGCAGAGAAGCGATTGATATGTGATATTAATATTTCCTCCTATTGAAAAATTTGAAGCGCGTTTTTTCCAGTCATAATTTCCACGATTTTTCCAATTTGGCGGGCGTAATAGCAAAAAGAATAAACGACCTATTGAATCAAACAAAAGTTTATTTTCTTCAGTATGAAAATGTCTTTTAAGTGAATTACAAAGGTCGTCGAAAAAATCTTTTAAAATAATTTTTATAGCACGTTAAATTGTTTTTTTTTAACACATTTTTGTTCAAACCTGAGAAAAGTTATAATTTCACCATTTTTTTCAGCTTTTGCATCATTCACCCAGAAGAAAAATGTATGACAATTGAAATTTTTATTGGTTTTTTTTTTGCTTCAGTCAAGAATTACGAGCTGCATCTTTCCCGCCCATTGGGGACTGCAGTGGCAAGACGCACATGGAATAGGCTAATAAATCTGCAGTCATTTATTGCTTGATGTTAAAACATTTTTTGATACATTTCAAACATACATGAAAAGATACCTCAATCTTTACTGGGCGCACTTCGCTTTTTCCCTTCTAAAAAAATCCCCAATAAACGCTTTTTTGGACCTTCTAATTCAGACTCCCGCCTTAAAGCAATTATTCCATCCTATCGGGCGGTTACGAACCTGTACGTTCGTAACTTTTATCTTGCAGAAGGGTCTGCATTTTAAAAATAAAATCGCTCAATCATTTATTCTAGGGCGCGAAAAGGTAATTTAATTAGATCTCAACTTAAGGAAACATTCGAATAGGCGGTAAAATAAAAAATGTTTCCCTCTTGGGGGCCGCTCGGAAACGTAATAGTGAAGTGGCGAGTGTGGCGTAAAAGTTGACGGAACGGGATCGTACGGGCCCGCAAGGGCATACAAAGGAACTTTTGAAAACGAAACAAAATTACCATATATTCTCTGCTTATTATATAATGGATAATACAATATGCAGAGAAGATGGTAAATAAACTTAAGGCGAGGTGAAAGGCGGTATGTCGGTAACAATCCCGTTGTCTTCTTTTCTCCAAAACGATTGACGTGTCGACAAAAAGGAAGAGTTTCACGTCGTTCTCTTCAGTAGAGCGCAAAATGAGACTTTTCTTTTTTCCAAAATGTCAATCGTCTCGGAGAAAAGTGAGAAACGAATGTTCTGCTGCCATTCTCGCGATAGCATGATACGTGGTGAATTGTTCACTTGGCATTAAGAGCGGAACAGAAAACGTGATAAAATATTTTAAAGCAGATGAGCGAATTAACTCAAGTAAAAAAAAGACTGCTGACTATTGTGATCGGAGTGTCAAAAATGATTTTGCAAGCGGGCTTAGCAGTCTTAAGGCAGGATTGGTATCCAGAAATTTGAAAGAAAATAAAGGGAAACATTTTTTAAAGATTTTATTTGATTATTCTAGAGACCTTTCTGAATAAGTCTACGAAAATCGTTGAATGACACTTATAAAATTAGCCGAGTTATAGAAATGATAAGGCGTAAACATCTTTAAACGCTTTTTTTCGAAACTATGCTTTTCAAATCGGCAACCGCAATATCTCCAATTGACCGATTGAGGTCACAATTGGCATACACCTTCAGTAAACTGTTTTTTAACGTTGGTAGCAGAATTAAGTCGGAATTTTTTTTTATATATAAGTTGTAAAACGCTCAGACAAATAGGAAAAAATGATACCCAAAGTTTGCCGTCATTTTGTACATTTAAAAAAATCTGATACCAGACATCACAACACTCATACAGATTAAGAATATATTTGGTTTTCTTTTTTTAGATTCACACAACGTCTACAACACTGGTCGCCAATTGAGGGCGTTTTCCGTGCACCGATGTAAACAAACATACAAAAGTGATAATAATTTTTTTATTAAAAAAATTGTTCATCTTCTTGACGTGTCAATAAACATGTGTAAAAAAATTCAGAACGGAAACTTGAATAGTTCAACGGTCTCTCCATCCTAAATATCACCTCCAATACAGCGCTCTAGACAACAATACGGCCTTAAGAAACGTTCTTCCCATCTTGCTGAAGGATCAGAATAGCCTTTAACTTTTTCTAAAGTGGCCCCCAGCGAATTTTTCTCTCTCTCTCCGCCCACCCTATCGGACTGTAGGACGCCGATAATGTTAAAATATGAGAAGATAACTTCGTCTCCGGCAAATATTAGACTCGCGGAGATTTTTCTCCAAATCTTCGGGTTTCTGTCGGGAACGTTAAGTGAGTAAAACTGATATAATCAGCTTCTCGTCTACATATAATGTATAGGTATGTTGTGTATGTGTGAGGAGCATCTATATATATACAGGGTGTCCCAGAAGTAACGTGCGCCCTTTTAGCATCTGGTAGGAAACAAAATTGTGAGACGAAAAGTCCTCAGTCATTTTTTGATCAGACGCATAGATAATTAATTATGAATTGAAATAAATAGCCAATCAAGTGCGCGCTACAGCAGAAAGGCAGCGTAGAGGGGAGGGATAGGGGAATGCGTTGTAATTGCGTGCGCTTGAAAATTTGTGCGACGGGAAAATTCCGAAAGCATATGTACAAGTGCACACACACACGCGTGTGCGCACGTAAACTCGAACTAGGACACACACACTTGCGCGCGCACACTCACTCACTCACTCACACTCACACTCACACTCACACTCCCACTCACACACTCACACACACACACGCACGCACGCACACACGCACGCACGCACGCACGCACACACACACGCACGCACGCACACACACACACACACACACACACACACACACACACACATTTTCCACATGGGGAGTCTGAAACTCCTACGTGGCGCGTCCCCAGGCGGCGGATAGGGGGAGGCCCTCGTATATAAATATAGACATAGATGTAGAAATATCTATATAAATATAGATATACATGTAGAGATATCTATCTGGATATAGATATGGATATTGAAATGTCTATATAGATATACAGGGCAGGAGGCAATTAAAATACCTCCCGTGGACCAACAGACACGGGGAACAAACCTCGATAGCAAATGATTATGGGAAGTCCAATAAAGGATATACCGATTAGGGTGCAGGGGCACGGAACCCCAGTACCGGCGCCTCCAGGGAGTGACCAAGCGGGCTCCCGGGCGTCGTCATCGAACAACCGCAGTATCATGGAGGTGGGCCACTTGGCCTCCATGCCGCACAATGTTTCAAGTGAAGAAAAGGAAGAGACAGGTGGAAACCGAAAGGAGATTTTGAAGTTGGTGGAGAGGCACGGAAAGACGCTGGAGAGCCTAGCCTCTTTTATCCAGCAGAAGAAAAACCCCCACAAAGAGATCCAGCGGTGGGTTCCTATGCTTACCAGTACTTGGAAAGGTATAGAGGACCTGGTAACGTGGAGTGCAAAGCCACAGGCGGCAACGTCGACTGGAGGAACGCAAACCACGCCGACCATAAGCCAAGCGAAATCGACTCTTTCTAACAAGGAGAGGAACCATGAAGGCATGGACGTGGGCGGTACCTCGACGCAAGTAAACAAGGCGAAGAGAAGAAAGCGGGTTACACCGACGTCGACCGAAGGAAAGGAGCCGAAGAAGAAGCAGCTGGTGGAGCCATTGGCTGGTCAATCCGAGGATAAGGGCGAGAGATCAGAGCAGAAGTGGCAGACTGTGCGAAAGAAGAAAATATCGCACAAGATATCACAGAAGCAGCCTCAGAAGAAGGCGCAGAAACCTCGCGAACGGCCGACTCTGCCCAACGCTCTCGTCATCCACAAAAAGGGTGACTTGAGGTATGCGGAGATCTTGAGTCGTATAAAGAAGGATCCGGCGCTCACGGATGCAGGTGAATGCGTCCAAAAGGTACGCAGAACGAACACGGGAGATCTGCTGATCGTTCTGAATAAGGAGAGCTCAGCCAAAGCACCGGCATTGCGAAACCCATTCGAAGGTGTTCTTGGTGAATCAGCAACGGTCCAGAGTAAAGTCCAGGAAGTTGATCTGGAGATCAAGGACATGGAAGAGGACGCGACGAAGGAGGAAATATCGGCGGCCCTGCAGAGAGTCTTGGGACCGGACTATTCAGTCACGGAATACTCTCTTAAGTCTCTGCGTAAAGCATATGGCAGGAGTCAGACCGCGGTAATACGACTCATGGTGCCTACTGCCCGGAAACTTCTGGATACAGGAATCATCCGAGTCGGCTGGTGTAATTGCTGAATCCGAGAGGTGGTGAGACCACTAAGGTGTTTCAAGTGCTGGAAATTTGGACACTTATCACGGAACTGCAAGAGCAACGTCGACCGGGCTAAAGACTGCATCAAGTGCGATAACACTGGCCACAAAGTTGCCGAATGCACGGCAAGCGCAAAGTGTGTCATATGTGCAGAAGCGGGAGATGGGGCACCCACAGCCCACATCGCAGGTAGCAGCCGATGTCGAGCGTATACACGGGCTCTCCAGGCTCTCCAGGCACTCCAAAAACGATGCAAATGAGAGTACTCCAGCTCAACCTCAACCATTGTGAAGCAGCACAGGACCTGCTCATGCAGACTGTGCGCGACCTGAGTATCGCTGACTTGGCGATACTCTCGGAACCATATAGACATCTAGACACGCAACCTTGGGAATCTGACGCAAGTGGGAGCGCCGCAATTTGGTCCTGCGGAAAGCTTCCATTTCAGGATCTTGCGAGTCCGATGGAAACTGGTTTTGTGAGAATAAAAGCCAAAGGAGTTCATTTCTACAGTTGTTACGCACCGCCTAGCCTGACGACTAATGAGTTTGAGAATTTTCTCGACAACTTAGTCGCAGACGCTAAACAACGCTTCCCGGTAGCCATAGCCGGAGATTACAACGCGTGGGCTGTGGAATGGGGTAGTAAAGTGACGAACAGGAAGGGCCAAGCCCTGCTTGAGGCTATGTCCTTATTGGATGTAGTACTTCTTAATGCAGGTACAAAGCCCACTTTTGTTAAAGGTTTGTTGAGGAGTAGCCTGGCCAGAGGAAACCAGTGTCACTGGGCAGTCAGTGATATCTACACTCACAGTGATCATCAAGCGATTCTCTGGGAGATTCGCGGAGACTTCAGCAGAACAGCGAAGGCACCGAAGACAAACGGGAAGGGCTGGAAAGCGAAAATGTTTGACGCGGACTTGTTTCGTGAAACTTTTGACACCAGCCCCCTCGCAGCGGAAAGTGCAACCGAGAAGGTCGAGGTGGTCATGCAGAGGGTCACCGAAGCATGCGATGCCACAATGCTACGGAAGCGTAATGTCGACTTCCGACCGGCGGTACACTGGTGGAGCGAACAAATTGCCGGCCTCCGACGGGAGTGTCATCGAACTCGCCGCCTAGCACAACGAGCTCGAGGCAAACGCTCGTTCCTCGATTTGGAAGAACAGCACAGGAAGGCGCGCTTGAAGCTTAAAAAGGCTATCAAGCAGAGTAAAGCTGAAAGCTGGGGCGAACTGCTCAGCGAGGTGGAAGATGCTCCCTGGGGCAGGCCGTACAAAGTAGTAATGACTCGGCTGAAATGCCAGCCAATGCCATCGCCTGTGGACGCAGCCCTGCTGGAAAAGATTGTTACACATCTGTTCCCTGAGCAACCCGAGGAGGACTACCAACTCGAGGAGGACGTCGATGAGGACATCCCAGCCATTACTGAAGAAGAGCTTCTTACGGCGATTGCCAGGGCGGGCAACAATAAAGCCCCCGGCATGGATGGGATACCCAACATCGCACTCAAGGCAGCGATCAAGTTGGCACCGGCAATATTCCTGGGCATGTATAATGCGTGTCTCAAGGAAGGAATCTTCCCGGACAAGTGGAAGTGGCAGAAGCTCCTCCCGAAAGGGAAGAAGCCACCGGACGAACCTTCATCCTATCGTCCGCTCTGTATGCTGGATGCCGCCGGAAAGATCTTCGAGCGCATCATCCATAACAGGATTGAGAAAGTCGTGGACCCTTTACTGGCGGAAGGCCACTTTGGCTTCAGAAAGGAGCGCTCTACTCTGGATGCCATTAACACAGTGGTGAAGCAGGCGCAGGAGTCGACGGCGGGGAAACGATGGGCAAGAGGGTCCAAGAAGTACTGCGCAGTTGTCGCTCTCGACGTCAAAAACGCTTTCAACTCGCCGATATGGAAGTGTATCATGGATGCCCTAAAAACATTAGGTGTACGATGGTACCTACGGAGAATAGTGGCGAGTTACCTATGTAATAGGTGGCTCATGTACGACACAGAGGATGGACCGAAGACGTATAGGGTGACTGGAGGAGTTCCTCAGGGCTCTGTACTTGGACCGCTTCTGTGGATCATCATGTACAATGATCTGCTGCTATTGCAATTGCCGAAAGGAGTGTCCATCGTAGCGTTCGCAGATGACGCGGCGTTGATTGTCATCGCCAAATTCCTGGAGCAAATCACCGCACTCTTCGGCGAAGCTTTCGCCAAGATAAAGGAATGTATGTCTTCTGTTGGACTGCAGCTTGCAGCCCACAAAACAGAAGTACTCCTCGTATCCAGCAGGAAGGTGATGGAAACGGTGACGCTCGGGGTTGGAAACGCCGAAATCACATCCCAACCGTTCATTCGGTACCTGGGTGTAATTCTCGACGCGAGGCTGAACTTCAAAGAGCAAACCGAGCAGATCAGCAGAAAGGCCGCTGGGGTGGCTACCACACTGGCGCGACTCATGCCTAATGTTGGTGGCCCCAGACAGAAGAGGAGAAAACTGCTGTCATCAGTGACGACCTCAGTGCTCACCTATGGCATACCCATATGGGCTGATGCACTGAAAATCCAGGAGTACCACAGGAAGGCTGCAGCAACATATCGCTTCAGCGCCTTGAGGGTAGCCTCTGCGTTTCGCACTGTCTCCGAAGACGCTATCAACGTTATCGCGGGAATGCTGCCCATTGAGGTGCTTGCCGAGGAGCGTAGGTCGATGTACCAGCAGAAGGGAGCTAGAAACCCCAGTTATGCAAGGACAGAAGCGAGAGCAACCAGTTTCAACCAGTGGCAGACGATGTGGGATGCTTCTACCAAGGGAAGGTGGACATATCGACTAATCCCGAAGGTGGAGATATGGGTGAACCGTCTACACGGGGAGCTCAACTATTATCTCACTGAAGTGATCTCAGGACACGGCTGTTTCCGGGCTTATCTCTATAAGTTTAATTATGAAGATTCCCCGGATTGCCCAGTATGTGTAGCAGTCGAGGAGAACGCTGAACATGCATGCCCACGTTTTAGTGCCTCCCGCGCGATAGTCGAGGATCAGCTGGAGACACGCATCACCCCGGACAACCTGGTTGAGATGATACTGAAGTCAGCAGACGCATGGACAGCGGTATCCGCTTATGCTGCCGCAGTGATGAAGGAGTTGCGACGTGCAGAACGTGCGAGGAAGAAGACGACGCCGGAAGACCAGGCAGTCATAGATTAAATCAGCGACACGAACCCCTAAACCACTCATACCATCTCGAGTGGAACGGGGGATGTAAGGTCGTCTGACAACACTGCAGGAAGACCTACGGCTAAGGCCTCTCCCGCGATGTAATACCTAGCGGTCGTCCCGCGGGAGAATTTGTAAGGCCACAGAGGAACGGGGGTTTTTCGTCGGTGCAAGCCCGACACACGGCAATTATTTGCTACGGTGCGGAGGCATTTTCCGGCTAAACCTCTTAAAAAAAAAAAAAAAAAAAAAAAAAACACATGCTTTCGGAATTTTTCCTCCGCACACATTTTCAGGCGCACGCAATTACGCGCATTCCCCTATCCCTCCCCTCTACGCTGCCTTCCCGCTGTAGCGCGCACCTGATTGGCTACTTATTTTAATACATAATTAATTATCTATGCGTCTGATCAAAAAATCACTGAGGACTTTTCGTCTCAGAATTTTTTTTCCTACCAGATGCTAGAAGGGCGTACGTTACTTCTGGGACACCCTGTATACACACACACACACACACACACACACACACACACACACACACACACACACACACACGCAGAGAGAGAGAGAGAGAGAGAGAGAGAGAGAGAGAGAGAGAGAGAGAGAGAGAAGTCCAGCAAGGCAAACAACTTTATAGTAAAAGGGAAACTCTGGCAAATCCATGATATCTTGAGACCTTTTTTTTCTTCCGCGCGGCTTCTCCCATAGTCCTTTCTAATTGAGAAAAAAGCGTGGAAAAGTGCCCAGTAAAGTATTCCCGAGATAAAACTCTCGAGAGTTAATTTCATCGTTATAATGCTACGGGGGCAGAGGGATCTCATTCTCACCGAAGAGGCAAGCCACTTCAGAAACGCACGGGGAACATTGCGAATTAAAAAAGAAAGTCTTCTAGTCCTGAAAGCACGGAGACGTGGGGCGGGCGGCGAGGGAAGGGGAGCGAGAAAGGGAGGGCAAAGATTACGTCGCTCCGGGAAATAACGGGGGCCAAGTAAGAACTAGGCTTTCGACGGTTTCTTCGAGCTTCAATTTACTTCGGGGTGGGCTTCTCCGGGAAAGAAAAAGTAGAGGGAAACGTTAAGGAGAAAGAACAAACGATGGGAAGGGGAAAAAAAGCTACAGGTGAGAAAGAAAAGGGCAAAGATAGAGAAAAATAAAGAGAAGGCGATAATGAAAAATAACGAAAGCGAGACTAGGTTCGCGCAAAGACACGCGAATCGATGAACGATTAAATTTCTGGCTGAGTTTAGATCAGTCAAGATTTTTCCTTTTTTTATATTAATCATATAATCGGTTTGTATATATACCGGGATCCTAGACCGGGGTCCCATTTTAATCTTACTCCTGATTTATTTAAAAAATTCTGCTTCGATCAAGTATTGAGTATAGTGAAACTTTTGGAGGTGAAACGGGTACGTTGAAAAAAAATTCTTGCCAAAATGCAAAATGGCGAGGTTAATAGGGCCGACATGTTTTTTTTTTTAATAGACAGTTGAGTTTTTTCACCAAACAAATTGTCAGGAAAGAACTAAAACCTGTTGTAGGATTTTTTTTTATAAAGTCCATAATTTTTAGATTAAAACTCAATTTGTTTAGTATTTTAGCGCTATCTAGTGTGCCACAAGAAGGTAAAATCACATCCCAAGTGTCAGGGTGCGTGTGGGTGTGAGTTTGTTGGGGTTTGTTTCGGTTTGTTTGATAACGGACGTGATGAGCGACAGAGACCTAATCCTGGTTTGGGTTTATTTGGGTTATCAAAAAAACCCACGAACCGAAGCAAACTCACACCCACACAGACACGTAGAATTGGGATGTTGAAGATTTTATCTCCTCGTAATGCATCTTGGATAGCGCTAAAATAGTCAAAAAAAGTGGTGTTCTAATATAAAAATTATGGACTTTATAAAAAAAATCCTACAAAAGTTGTTAGTTCTGGACTGACAAAAAATGTTTTGATGAAAAAAGTCATGTTTCCATTTTTTTCAAACATGTCAGCCATCTTAACGTCGGCATTTTGAATTTTGGACAGAATTTATTATAACGACCACATTTGATGCCCCAAAATTTCACTGTACTCAATACTTGATCGGAGCAGTATTCTTCGAGATGAAGCAGGTATAAGATTAGAATGAGACACCCGGTATGCATATATATACAGGGTGTCCCATTTTAATCTTACACCTGAATTTTCTCGAAAAATATTGCTCGGACGAAATATTGTGTGGAACAAAACTTCTAGGGATTGAAGGGGGACGTTTGAAAAAAAATTATTTGAGGAGCCAAAATTCAAAATGGCGGCGTTACAAAGGCTGACATGTTTTTTTCAAACGGAAACATAACTTTTTTTTATTGCCAAAAAATTTGTCAGCTGGAAACTAAAAACTTTTGTTGAAAAATTTTTTTGTTAAAGTTCATAGTTTTCAAGTGAGAACATCATTTTCAATTATTTCAGATGTATTCAGGATTTGTGTGTGTGTGTGTGTGTGTGTGTTTTTCTACCCATCGTGATCAAAGTTCGTCAAGGATTTAAAGAAACACGTTTTTGGGCCTGAAAAAGGTACAAACGCTATTAAAATGGAAAAAAACTATTTTTTATCGATTTTTCTCCAAAATTTTCTCATGAAATATCGTCCAAATTTGAAAACAAAAAAACCAAAATTTCCAACAGTGTTCCACACGCACGCACATGCGCGCGCGCGCGCACACACACACACACACGCACGCACGCACGCACGCACACACACACACACACGCACGCACGCACGCACGCTCGCACGCACGCACGCACGCACGCTCGCACGCACGCACGCACGCACGCACGCACGCACGCACGCACGCTCGCACGCACGCACGCACGCTCGCACGCACACACACACACACACACAAATCCTGGATACATCTGAAATAATTGAAAATGATGTTCTCACTTGAAAACTATGAACTTTATCAAAAATTTTTTTCAACAAATGTTTTTAGTTTTCAGCTGACAAATTTTTTGGCAATAAAAAAAAGTTATGTTTCCGTTTGAAAAAAAAAACATGTCAGCCTTTGTAACGCCGCCATTTTGAATTTTGGCTCCTCAAATAATTTTTTTTCAAACGTCCCCCTTCAATCCCTAGAAGTTTTGTTCCACACAATAGTTCGTCCGAGCAATATTTTTCGAGAAAATTCAGGCGTAAGATTAAAATGGGACACCCTGTATATAAAATAGCAAAACTATCGATATCATTTCACAAGAAATTGCTGAATTCCAATTATATTTAAGTTAGCATGGTTGCAACACGACGAAAATGAATTTTTTTCGATAGGTCAATTTTTTTCATCGAATTTGGGCTACGAAAATCACTAAAACGTATTTCAGGATCCTTACATCAGAGATCGGCACCTTACACTCTCAAGAAATTATTTTATATAATAATGAAAATGGAAAAGTAAAAAAAAACAATAAAGAATATCCATTGCATACTAACAATACGAACTTCAACATTTTACGTGCCAGAGGATAGTAAGTTTGAATAAAAGCCGTTTTAAAGTAAGAACGATTTCTTTGTCGTGAATTCTTGTTCTTTCGTTAGGTGATTGGGGGGGGGGGGGGGGGGGGGGGGGTAAAGCTAGAATGTCTGATGAACCAAGAAATTTGACGACCATAACATATTTATTATACGATAAATATGAGATTGGAACTCGAGTTGCCGAGTCAAGTTTGATTAAGGGGTTAGGCTACTGTAAAAATGACCAACACTCGTTCGTCACTCGAGGCAACTTAAAGTGAAGAGGATGATACAACATGCGGTGCAGGAATCGCAGATTAAAGGTAAACTTATTATTACAACGATAGAACTACTAGTCAAACTTTGAACGTGTTTTTCTCGAAACTATGTTTTTCAAAATGGTGTACTCGATTTCACCACATCTAATGAACAGATTAACTTGAAATTTGAAACACTTATTCAGGGTGATAGTGGTTTAGTATTGATTGACGTTTTTCTTCTTAATATTAGTTTGCGTTAGTTTTTTTAGATGTCATTTTTCCGGGCATTTTAATATGAAGACGTAATGTCATTTAATACCGGAAAAAAATTACAATTTTTTTTATCATTGAAACACATAATAAAAAAAAAGCTCGGTCAAGTCTTAGGCAGTATTATCTGTTTTGAGAAAATTTTTTTTTTTGTTTCTGATCAACCGGATGGCCAAAATCAAGCACATGGTTGAGTCCCTTACGTCCAAAGGTGCTCCATGAAATTTTGTATAACTTCCTCAATTATTAACGTTTTTAAATAAAATTTCGGTACACAAATTCATTGATGTACATCGAATAAATGTCCAGACGATTTTTCAATCTACTTACGCATTCGTTCAATTTTTTTTAACCCTGATTTTCGGGTGGTTATAGTAGCCTGACTCCTTGATCAATTGTAATGTTTATTATAATGTTCGTTTTTTATTTTGATGTTGATTTTTGCGTAGTCTTGACGTTATTAATTTATTATGTCGTATGTATGTGAGCGTTGGTAGATCGATAAATATACCCAAGGATATATGCATACATCACTAATGCAGTAATTTTCATCTTGCAGAATAGTTGACCTTTGTATAATTTTCGACGGTGGCTATCTAATTTCCGTAAGTGTTGCATTATCCAGGTCGGATTTCTCGGTTTTACGTCACTGAATTTATGAGTGCCGATAAGTATCGGAATGAAACGCGCGCGTCGATCGCCTCGATCGGTGATATGGCGACGAAGTGGATTAAAGAAGAAAAAAAAACAAACGGTGCGTATTAGTTTCACGGTGACACTTACCTTGCTCCTTGTCGGGAATCTTTGTCGTCAACTTCTTTTCTGGTGCTTTGGGTGAGCAATTCTTACGCGCCGGTCTCACAGTCAATGTAGGCGGTACCTGCCAAAATTGAAAAGACATCAGTCGTAAACGTTTCACGATCGATTTACGAAAAAATATTTATGTATTATCGTGGCCAAAGTAGTAAGCACATAAGATAACTGAAAGAAAAAGAATATTGCTAAAAGAAACTGGTATGCGTGGATACTCCCCGCGACAAAAGTGAAACTACGTAAGTAGGCGTCTAAAAGAATTTTGTTTACTTTCCGTTCGACCAGACAGGCCACATGTTAGTTATATTTAATAAAATACATATTATCACATGGTTGATCATATTACTCGGTGCTTTCCGGAACTTGGAAATCTAAAAACGATTTAATAGGTTTATGATAACCAAATATGCTATAAAAAGTCTTGATTCCAATGTGGGTAAATGACGTGAGAAAACTGTATCAGTAATAGTCCTTTATCCCGTAGTAGATTCTGTACGTGAGCTACTACGTAGTAGATTCAGCTGCGCAAATTTCTCCAAATGAAGATAAATTTAGACGAGTTCATTTGTTGTAAATCGAGATTCAAATGCTGTGTAAAAATATTTGCTATATCCTTAGAATTCTGGAGAATTGCTACGCCACCAGCTCTTATATTGGGACGTTTGAAATGGACCATACAATAGAATTTGGGTATGTCCACCGCTTCTTCATTCGCGAGCCACGTTTCTGAGAGTGGTAAGATTTTGGATCGTTGCACTGCTACGTCGTTCAAATCCTAGGAATGAGCTCGGAGACTATGACAGTTCAAGGTGATCATTGATAGTCCTGGTCTACTACCGATAAAATCTGTTAGTGTTTTGCTCAGAGTTATCAATGGATTGAGAGAAAGCCTAGGAAGTTTGTATTGGAGACTGGTCATTGATGTTGTTCCTTGTCGTCCATGGTAGAGTAAGTTCTCATTATATTTTGAGACGATATAAAGTTCTTGGATGCTTTTTACTCTCGGCAATGCCACATAGAAGCGTTGTTGAGAACGCCTTTTATGGTATTCATAGACTATCTCGCGAAAAGTTCTACCTTGAGATTTGTGAATTGTCATCGCACAAGTCGATACCAATAGCAGATGATTCCGTTTAACGATGATAGTTTTGTTATCATTTATCGGAATGGTAGAAGTTCTTCGTCCGAGAGGACTAGCTGTGCGACTATACCATTGGCTTGAATGTGTGCCGCAGCGTTTTTTTTTTTCATTTCTCCACCGGTTTTAGGTGAGGCCGGAAATTCTAATCACACACGAGTTACTTCGCCGGTATCGTCAGTCTCAACATTGACCAATGTACCCAGAGTACCGATTGCTAAGCCATAGGATACATCCACATTAGTTGTTATAATGTACAATTTATTAAACACACGTGTTATGTCGTAGGGCAAACCTCCAGTGTCTATGACTGACATTTTTTGTACTTTTTGGCGTGCAAATGCGTCTTGTACTGCGTTTCGGCAAGCAACGAAAGCGTCCTCTGCTATGGAGACATTTTTGTTTTTAGCAGTATGTAAAATTTACTGATTATATTTATTAACCGAGTTGTTCGTCAAGAACAGTCGTGCTCTACCTGAAGAGGGTCGATCTGCTTCTTTTTTAGAATAAAAACGCGATTCAATTAATTGTAGGTTCGCCGGTTCCAATGGCATAACGTTACCAATTTTCGTCAACAATGACAAGATAACTGCATTAGCTTGACAATGACGATGAGGTCTAATTCGTAGAACTGAAGTCCGCGCTACAAAGTTGAACCTGTAATTCGTCGTTTCACTTGTTTGTAAATGGGTGTTGCTCTCGCAGGAGGTAACTGTCGCAAGTCACCGATTAAAATGATATCCCCGCCACCAAAATGTATCGCAAAATTGCAAGTAATTTGCTTCAACCTCTCATCGGTTTGAGAAAGTAGCCCCGCACCAACCATGCTGATCTCATCGATAATTAACACTTGCACATATTTGAAAAGGCTCCTGTATTGCTGAGCGACTTCAATCGATAACGGGATCAATTTTGAGGGAAATTTTCAATTCTGTGTGGACAATTGTACCATCAATTGTAGTAACAACAGCTTTTTCAGCCGAAGCACAAGTGATGCAGTAGCCATCCGTATCAGTTAAACGATTGTGAATTTCCATCAAAAGTTTGATTACGAACGTTTTAACAGAACCGGCTAGCCCAGTGAAAAATTTGAATTGGAGTTCGATTTGGAGACAAAACATTTAAAATCCCATGCATCGATAGTCCTTTCTATTTTTCATTAGTCATTCTCATATATGCACGAAATTGTTCGTTGGGCATAAAATTTTCTCGTTTTCCCGCAATGACACCAAGTTTGTGTAACGTCGCTAGTCGAATATCATTATTCATTTCGAATTTTGCGTTGTAAAACTCTTGAAAGGGATTAGGCTCCGGAAATCGATTTGCCGCGTTCTCTATCTCAGCATTGTCATCTTTGATACATGTTCACGACATTATCCCTTGCATATTTCATATTGTTTTCTCGGATATCCAAGTTCGATTCACACTCTTTACGTCGCTCCAAATTCAACTCTTCATTTTCATCGTAAATCTCGACGAAATTCATTTCAGCGAGAACTTCATTTCCTTCACTTCGAAAACGTCGATGCAAAGTTAACATTTCGCGTTTGTACTCATTCAAATCTAGCTGTCCTGTGTGTTTCGCGTATTATGATCGACGAACTGAACAAGTGTGACGTTTTCCAAAACATCGGGTGTCTTTTCATATTTGTCGAACCAATTTTGGTACCAAATATTTGTCGAATCGTCCTCAGCGTCCACTACATCGAGTTTCTTTGGGGTCCTTCTAATACGTGTTGCCTTGCTTGCAATTGGCCATGCTGTTGGAATATAAACCACAATGGACGAAATCTTTGACATAGGCTCTCGTAACAAGTACCAAGCTGCCTCCTGACTCGATACTTCAACAGTGTTAAGGAGTGAGGTCTAGTTGAAACGTTAAAAAAAAGGACTTTTTCCGATTTTTTTTTCGGCCAAACGATAAAATAATTTACAACAAAAGTTCTTCCGTTTAAAAGATATATATTTAATGTAAACATTATAATTTTTTTAAAAGAAATATATTTCAAAATAAGCCGCTACATATCAATGGCCGAGGACGCTGCAAAAAAACAGGTTTTGCGGTGATCACTCTCACGCTGTGACGGATTATCTGAAACCAACAAAACAGGGGGAATCTTTAGTTAATGATATAATACTGCGGTTGAACGAAGGGTTTTGAAAAATTTCCATTTTTCACAAAATGGCGGACGTTGAAAGTCAAAAGGGTTGTTTTGACCAAAATTTCACTTACAAAAATTGACTATAAAAAAATATAATTGTCCAAAAAAAAATCCTTCGTTCATCCGGAGGAAAACTATGTATAGAAGTGATGTAAATTTCAACCCGATCGGTAGAGCCGTTCTCGAGTTACATTGATCACCGACTTCGAAAACATGATTTTGAGAAAAACGAGTTTAAAGTTTTGAGTACGATTTGCATGCAGATAAAATTTTTTTTTTGTAACTTACATAGAGTCGTCTATTCCGGGGCCATATAGTTCGCCTTCCTGCGCTTTATTAATTGCATCTGAAGCCATTTTCAGTTGCCACCGAGCTACCCTCGCCTCTCGAGTGTTTTCCAGGGATCGCCGGTTAGCTTTCTCGACTCGAATACAATCTTCGGCCGTGGCAAACGCGTGGGCGTGTGGTCCCAACTTGATCCCCATGGCATCAAAGACTGCTAGCAAACCGTATGTACCCTCGTTAAAAGTGTAGGTAGCGATGTAAGCGGCTATGCTGACGGTAGTATAGCTGGCAGGTAATGTTTTCGGCATGATCTTTGCACATTTCACAAGACTCGTGATCGCCGAAAAAACGGTAAAAAAATGGATTATTCTGTAATCAACTGCATCCGTTTTTGGCACATGATATTCATCCTGATCTCTCAATTTTTTGCTGACGTACTCACTCCGCCATCATCAGTCTCCGCAGTTTTTGGATTAAAATGCTGTTTCCTTTTTAAGGTTCGCGACTTATAAATTCGTCAATTTTTCCTGTCTTCTCGCGACACTTTTTTATCCATTTTGCACTGAAAAACTCAAGAAACTGTTCCGAATATAAACGTTCGCACTGTTCAACGTTTCGAATCTAACTGCTTCTGAAACAGTATTTCGAACTACAAAGGTTTTTCTTATTTTATATATATATATATATATATATATATATATATATATATATATATATATATATATATATATATATGAGTATGTGTGTGTGTGTGTGAGTGTGTGAGTGTGAGTGTGAGTGTGTGAGTGTGAGTGTGAGTGTGTGAGTGTGAGTGTGTGAGTGTGAGTGTGTGAGTGTGTGAGTGTGAGAGTGTGAGTGTGTGAGTGTGTGAGTGTGAGTGTGTGAGTGTGAGTGTGTGAGTGTGAGTGTGAGTGTGTGAGTGTGTGAGTGTGAGTGTGTGAGTGTGAGTGTGTGAGTGTGTGAGTGTGAGTGTGTGAGTGTGTGAGTGTGAGTGTGAGTGTGTGAGTGTGTGAGTGTGAGTGTGTGAGTGTGAGTGTGTGAGTGTGAGTGTGAGTGTGTGAGTGTGAGTGTGTGAGTGTGAGTGTGTGAGTGTGAGTGTGTGAGTGTGAGTGTGTGAGTGTGAGTGTGTGAGTGTGAGTGTGAGTGTGTGAGTGTGAGTGTGAGTGTGTGTGAGTGTGTGTGTGTGTGTGAGTGTGTGTGTGTGTGTGAGTGTGTGAGTGTGCGTGAGTGTGCGTGTGTGTGCGTGTGTGCGCGTGTGTGCGCGTGTGTGCGCGTGTGTGCGCGTGTGTGCGCGTGTGTGTGCGTGTGTGTGCGTGTGTGCGTGTGTGCGTGTGCGTGTGTGGGTGTGTGCGTGCGTGCGTGTGTGTGTGCGTGTGTGTGTGTGCGTGTGTGTGCGTGTGCGTGTGCGTGTGTGTGTGTGCGTGCGTGCGTGTGTGTGTGTGTGTGTGTGCGTGCGTGCGTGCGTGCGTGCGTGCGTGCGTGTGTGTGTGTGTGTGTGTGTGTGTGTATTGTCACGTGGCAGAATGGAGGAGCCCCGAAGCCACTTTTAAGGCGACCCTCTCGCTCGGTTTTCATCCTCGTACGGGAGCACGAGCGCGCCGTTATCGTTTATTATTTATTCATCGTGTTGTCCCTTGATATCTTTAATCTTTTTATTGTAGAATTATATTCTTTTTATTCGTTCATTCGATATCAATTGGTACGATGGCGCGCGGGAAATGGCGGTCGTCTCGGAAACCTCGAGATCCTTCTCACAGCAGCGGCCTCGTGTCTTCCAGTCTGAGCGCGCTTGGTCGATCTTGCCCTCGCTCGAGTTCGGTTCGATTCAGCTCGGCCCACTGCCTCGAACGCTATTCCACTGCGTTCGCCGGTATAAAGCGGACGTTTCGACCACGTAACGCCGTCATCACAGTACCAGCCTTCTTCGAAGACTCGCAGCGTCACGCAACCAAAGACGCCGGGACCCTCTCTGCCTCGAACGTATGGCGTATCATAAACGAACCTACGGCGGCCGGCTGGTCCTCAATCCCTCTCAGTCGGTAACGGCGCGTCCGCCGACCTTGGCACGTCGCATAAACGCCGTGGGCACGAATCGCTGCGACACTCGATGCGCTGGGTAGGATCGACGGGCTGAGACTGAATTTTCATCATCAGCATCCGTCAACGGTCATCGTACCCGCCATCGTTATCGTCATCGTCATCGTCATCGTCATCGTCATCTTTATCGTTATCGTTATCGCCATCGTACCCATCATCGTCATCGTCACCGGCATTTTAATAAGTTTCTAATATTTAATTTTGGCGCGGTAACGGCCGACGCGAATGACGGAGAGGAGGGGTGAACGGCTCGGACGGAGATGTCGAGTCAACCGTCTCGCTCGCGGGAAGGGACTTGACCACGTAAAGCCGAGCGAGACGGTCGACGAGTAGAAGTAATTGTTGGGGACAATTAAGTCGGCCTGTGGAGTGTGGCCGCCCCCGGCGTAAAGAAAAATTCTGCCGTTAACTTAAAGATAATCTTTCCGTCATTCGCGTGTGCGTTGCTTCGGATCGCGGTGCAGGGAGGAACGTGGCAGGTCCCTCGCGTATTTTATGTTGTTGGATGTGTTTGTTAGCCCGTTGGAAAAGTGAGAGAGAGAGAGAGAGAGAGAGAGAGAGAGAGAGAGAGAGAGAGAAGAGAGAGATAGGCCGACCGGCGGCTTTATATAATTTTTGTATCGAGTCATCCGCCGAGAAACAACTCGGAGTGAATAAAGTGAAACTCTCTCTCCAGAGGTGTCTGCAAGTGTTAATTTTTGTTGTTGTTGCATAAGTGTTTAGCCCCTGACCCCGCCACTCTACCTTAGGAAAAGCTGTGCCGGTCGGGCAAATCGGTCGTCTCAACGTACCGCTCGGCGAGCCGCTAACGCGGCTGGCGCCCCGGGAAAAATCGCCGGGCGGAGGCGCGACGCCCTTTGTGACGCGAAGGGTGGAATTTGAATTTTCCGTCACAATATATATATATATATATACATATATATATATATATATATATATATATACACAATCCGACCCTTTGGAGTCGAGCGCACAGCTGCCGCTACCTGTTTACTTTATATGGCTCAAACACGGCGTCCTTCAAAGTTATGTATTTCGGCGAATAATGGTTTGATTTACATTCAATTAGTCGGAAAATACTCGTAAGATATTATACTTTTAGAAAATGAAAAAAATCGATTTTTTGAAAATCCTAACTAGACCTCTCTCCTTAAGCATATCAACGCTCATTGTTCTGGTAATCTCGATGATATCAAATTCCGGATTTTCATCCAATATTTCAACAATTTTACGTTAACGATTACTTACGCCTCTATTAGTTTTGTTGACATCACTACATACGCAGCACATGAGTATTCTTCTGTGATGCATTAAATGTCGATATTTAATTTAAAACGGTTGAAAACGAACGGATTGAATGGATTGTGCATTTTTCTGTGGGCTCGCGTTTCACAAAAACTCTTGGACTGGAAAGTCCGGCACGAAGGACATTTAAATAATCTGCATCAGAAGTTATTCGGTTCTCTGTGTAAAACGCATCCATTTCCGTATAATCATGAATTCTCCATATTTGTTCTCATTTCCCTGTAATATTGTGCATATTCTGGAAATCCTGGATCCGTGTTCTTTATTGGTATCAGTATTGTAGTAGCGCGGCATGGCATAAACGGTGCCTCGAATCTACATTTCTGACGTGCAATTGCAGATACTTTTTGTAGCATGTAAATGTTGTTTGTGAGTCTAATTTAAATTTTTTTGAATGATTCAACCGTCTAAACTGAACTGATTTTGTTGATGAACTCCCACGGCGTTGGCATTCAATGCGTTTAAAATAGTAAACCACGTTATATTACCGAAAGGGCTGGATTTCTTGGACTGGAGAATACATATCAGTTCGTTAACCAACTTATTGAAGTATACAGCACAAGCAACTGTATCTTCATTTATGCGTGTACTCCTTTCAATGAAACTGAATTCAGCAGTTGCTTTTTGAGAAAATTCTGCTTCATCGGTTTTCAGCATGTTTTAAGTAATTTATTCCAGCCAATTTCATTTCCACCCATCGTAAGAAATAAAGGCGGCTTGCCAAGCTGACATACTGTCGTGGCTGACCAAGAGTCGTACATTTTGTAAAGAGGTCCCGCTACTAAATGTCTCAGCTAGAGTTTGATATTACTCTTGTTAACCAAACCCGTTAGGTAACTTGAGCGGTGAGTTTTCTTTCTCTTCATATGAACGTTGTTACATCATCAATATTTCGTGGCAATTGTCTAACCGTCGTATTTATATCCACAGGAGCGTTGATTATTTGTCCTAAAATTCCATATTGTCCATGCACGTGTCGCAATCGACGAATCTGCATAAATAGAATATGTGTAGAAATGAGTCGTTTTGAGATGAAATCAAGTTTAGGCAGGTAGGCTGGTCTTTCCGGATATGCAAATCCATTAAGTGTGGCTAAATTAGTAATGTGACTTCTACTAAAAGACAGCAAAACGAAAGCTCCTCACACTTAACAATTATTCATATTTATTTCCGGGAATGTTTCACGAAGAGTCTTAACATATTCAGGCGGTAAAATTTTTAAATCATTTTTAAACCGTAGCCGATCGCAGACGTAACACGAAAAACCGAACGGTTTATTCAAAAGTTGTTTCTCAAAAATTTGGGGAGCATTTATATTCATCATGAAGTTTTTATACGATAAACCATCA
Source organism: Ophion slaviceki (assembly GCA_944452715.1). Taxonomy (NCBI): domain Eukaryota; kingdom Metazoa; phylum Arthropoda; class Insecta; order Hymenoptera; family Ichneumonidae; genus Ophion; species Ophion slaviceki. The sequence continues at coordinate 38,971,637 of OX101788.1, read as the reverse complement.
TTTAAACGAGAATGACTACCACCAATTGGGTGAGTCATTGTACTCGTTGACGCCTCATCGAGATTCAGCAGTGGAGGAGGAATCACTGCGACATCTGCGAATTCTGATTGAACAGCTGGGAGGTTGGGAAGTGCTTTTTTCCTCGCCCAGCATTCTCGCACACGTTCCAATACTACTTTTTGTCTTTTTCCTGTTTGGTTCATTCGCATTTTTCTCACTTGCACGTGTCTTTTTACGGCACAATCTCGTCCTATCGGCACCTGATTTTGACGATAAACCGTCATTCAAATGAGAATCTCTGCCACCAGTTGAACGAGCAATTGCACTCGTTGGTGCCTCATCGGGACATGGCCGCGAAGGAGGAGTCTCTGAGTAATCTGCGAATTGTGATTGAGCAGCAGCTGGGAGGTTAGAAAGAGCTTTTTTCCTCGCAGGGTATTCGCGAACGCGGTTCAATCCACTTTTTGTTTGTGTGTTTTCTAGTTCATTTGTAGATTTGTTACTGGCATAAATTGTTTCACGCTACTTTTCCGTCCTATCGGCACCTGATTTCGGCATATTTGAAACAGTACTCTGAATCAAACATAAATGATGTGATATAAAATGCTGCAGTCATGTAACACATGAGTTGCTAAAGAACGTCGGCCGCAGGCTAGGGCCAAAGGCAGTCGATGTATACCAAAGAGTATACCTAAATGTGTGTGTGGGTGTCTGTGTATTTGAAACTCTTCGGTGTACTTGGGCTGGCTTCGACGGTGTCTGTACAGTTGGTTTCGCACTATGCGATGCATTGTTAAGGGATGTATAGTGTGATATAGGTCTTATACTACGCATACACTATGGATCCCTCAAAAACGCTCCGGTAGAATGGCTTACTAGGGGAAGCCACGACGTTCGGAGCAAGGATTTTCTTCAAACCTTGTATACTTTTAGTAGTCTATTAGGACAACATAATGTGCAAGAAGCAAGGCGTACTACTTAGGTATTTTCGAGAAAATCACCAGAGGAGTCTTACGCAACCAATATCTACCAGTGCGTAGCGACACTGAGCACGAGACCGCGGCGGTCAAGTGGTTAACGTTCAATGTCCGTAATCGCTGGATCGAGTCCCGCTCATGTGATTTTTTTTCCCCAACACCGGTCATATTCTTTCATATATATTACAATTCAAAGGTAATATAATGAAAAAATACGTGTATTTGCATGAATGTTTATCTAATTTCCAATGTTACTTGGCTGTTTACTAATTTTTATTATTACAACAGCTATTATATTTGTAATTATCGATAAGTAAACGACCAAACGAATAAAGTTTTCCTCAAAGTGTATGCCTGTCGAGATTTGCGAAATCCCTTATACCTGAAAGCGGGTAACGTATCCGAAACTGTTGTGCACGCTTTGACCTGCAGATCTGTATGAAAAATATCATCCTGCAACTTGTAATGTCGAAAGCACATCCGACAATTAATTGTCGAAAGCACAACCTTACATTCTGACATATTGTAACTCATTGTATTATTGAATAAAATTATTTACACCTTTATTTATCGATGTTTGACTTGCGCTTTCCAAGCCTGGCCCTCCTTTCCTGGCCATCCCTTCAAATCTGTGTCTGTAGGTCGAAGCGTGCGCAACAGTTTCGGGTACGTTACCTGCTTTCAGGTATAAGGGATTTCGCAAATCTCGACAGGCATACACTTTGTGGAAACCTTATTCGTTTGGTCGTTCACTTGTCGATAATTATAAATATAATAGCTGTTGTAATAATAAAAATTAGTGAACCGCCAAATAACATTGGAAATTCGATAAAGATTCATGCAAATACACGTATTTTTTCATTATATTACCTTTGAATTGTAATATATATGAAAGAATATGACCAGTGTTGGAAAAAAAAATCACATGAGCGGGACTCGATCCAGCGATCCACCGATTACGGACATTGAACATTAACCACTTGACCGCCGCCGTCTCGTGCTCAGTGTCGCTACGCACCGGTAGATATTGGTTGCGTAAGACTCTTGCGATTTTCTCGAAAACACCTAAGTAGTACGCCTTGCTACTTGCACATTATGTTGTCCTAATGGACTACTAAAAGTATACAAGGTTTGAAGAAAATCCCTGATCCGGACGTCGTGGCCTCCCCTTGTTAGTGTGATGCCGGCCTATAGCTCAAGCGGCTCGTCTTGCGTGGTAGGATGAGTGTATCCGCGCACACACATATACACACGGGACGTATGCCTACAGCTGTAGAGTGGCATCCATAGCCCCCATTAATACCACGGCCTTACATACAGCTACGATAACAACGTTAGTAGGGGTAGGCACACTTAGCGACTCCGTTTTTTATTCCAATTTTGACCGCGCGCGATGGCAAAGGAAAGTGGTATGTGACGAAGAGAGAAACGGCACTTGTCTAATTCCCTCGTGACCGCAGTGCATGCGCCGTTCGCCCTGACTTTATTTATTGTATTGTCGTGTAAGCTGATATTTACGAAAGCAATAAATGTGTCCATTCAAAAGAAACATGATTACCATTGTAATAATTGTAATTGAGGTTTTATATTTATCCCATAAGTTTATTTCAATACCTAAGCAGCCGCGATGAATATGAATGTCCTTCTTTTTTTATATTACGAGAAGATAGTTTAGCGTAGTTACGGCATGCTCAGATTGTCTACCTGATATTCACAGTTCAATTCTACTCGGCTTGTTGTTTTATTTTATTTGTTTCACCTGCTATTTCGTAATCGTAGAATTGATTAATAATCCTGAAAGAATAATTTGTGAAATTCGGGCAGCCGTAATAAGCATGAACAATCTTCGTAGAGTTAGACCCTGCAGAAATATTCACCTCTATTGTTATGGAAACGCAATAAAAAAAATTGTCACGGAAAATCGCGTAAGACCTCGTGGTATGTGGTTGCAAATAAAGGTTATATTGATAATCATGCCACAAAAACAGACGTCAACACCTTGGACGAATACAGCCGCAAGAGGTAAGGGGGGAAGCACTTCCCTTCGCTAATGGCGACGCGTAGCGGCGCCTAGGGAATCAAAAAGTATGAACCAGAAGCGTGCCGACCCCCACCTCGAAAAACTAGCTTCGTTGAAAGACCTGCATGTAAGCCCTGATTACCACGCGCCGAGGCAAATATAGTACGGGTCGCACATACCGTCCACAAGTGGGAGAGCCAGAATAAAGGATAGGAGAAGAAGAGTATAGTACGGGCCTACGGAACCGCGTTTCCCTATACTCTTATCAGAAAAAAATATTGAAAATCGATCTGTTTTTTTAGACCGCAAGCTTAAGCAGACCCGTTAGTGCTAACACAATTGTCAGGAATTTTCAGAGCTTTGATTTCCTGCACCAACATTCCACATTATCATTTCACTTTTCATTTAATTTGAATGGCAATATTAAGGTTACTTCCAATTATTAATCCTTAATTACTTCCAAAATATTCGCGAATTAATCTGATTTTCATTGAAATCTACGAACACCGATATTAATTAAATATTTGAAATCTAGAGTGTCTCAAGTACTGTCGAAGTGATGGTGAATAGAATCTTATTAAATTAAGACGATATTCAAGTTTGTATCCCTGAAACGCAATGAAAATTATTTTTCAATTGCTCAATCTTCGTGCGGCAAAGCTTAGTTATGAAAATCCCTCGACAATTTGCTAAGCTGCTTATTAAGAAATCTGTAATTTAGATCTGCAACAAAAAAAAAACGCTTTTGTAAAATAACGAAAATTACGAAATAAAAATGCGAGACCGAATTTTCCTTGGATTCCAACGTCGGAAGCTTCAACGTTATAAATTAAGCACCGTTTTTCGTTTTGTTCCGAAACCAATTGCTCAACGCTAACCGCAATAATTTTACTTGAAAGTAACCACGAAACGCTATGTTAATGAATTTTACGGGGAACTTCTCACTCTTTTTTAAATCCAAAGGGTGATTACGAACCTAAAGATGGCCTGAGGGTGATTTTTTAATCTTGAACTCTGTTGCTTAACAATATTTGGGTAAATAGATATTAATGAAAATGTTACTAATCGTTATGGTATATTTTCTGAATATACTGGCAAAAGGAGAACGGAGGTTTCCGTACTCGTTTATAAAATATTAAATTTTAAAGTTTAAATCAATCTCCACTTGATCGCATTGGTTGTACGGACCAGCGTCGTTCCCTATTCAGTTTCTCACGTATACTTTCCTCATTTATGAAGAAAGTGACCCAAAATACGAATACTTTGTGCAGAATAGTGTACAGAACACTAATGCCGAAAAAAATAGACAGGTTACCGATCTAATTAATGAAAATGTATGAAAAATATGCGAGCAGTTTACGAAAATTTGAGGCTTGGTAAGTAGTATGTATTAAAATGTGGCAATCCCGGAACTATGGAAATAGCAGAACCAATCGAAAACCTAGCGCGCCAATTTCAAATCCGTTAAAGTCAAATGCGACTAAGGGGAACTTGTTCATTTATTGATTATGATATATTCCCTTTTTTCTAGCTTCGATAAGCATAGTACGATGCTTGGGGGCACGAGCAATGACAAATCGTCTTTTCCATCGGAAACTTTGCGGCTCACTGATCTTTTTTTCTAAATCATTTGTTGCCTCCTTTTGCTGTGACATAACCTCTAAAAACTCCGACCGGTACGAAACGCGCGTAACACAACTGCGACCTGTGACAGTCACTGCAGTCAACCTAACAGCCTCGAATTACGAAAGAACCATGCGACGTTGCCGAACTTCGTGTCTATTTTAATAAGATTTTTAAACATCAACATTTAATTTTCTCATAATCCCACCTCCTTCAAAATACCATATATGTAAATAATGATTACGATTATCTACCGTACGTTTGAACATTTTCGCGATATTCAGTCGTACACGTCATTGATATTTTGCTACAATAAGTTGGCACTGGTGACGTCACACAATGTACTAGCATAGGAACTTTGTTTCTCCCCCCACCCTTTAAACGTGATTCAGCAACAACCTTAAGTATCAGTGGTGGCCCCGAAGAAGCAGGAGCCGTCAGCAGGTTTTAGTAAACAGTTTTCAAAGAAGGTGTTGAAGTGTGCATCATTGGAGTGCAAGAAATCAATTCAAGCAATTGAAGTCAATAATTCTCATTATGTTTCGAAGATACGAACTCAAATTTCATTTTTTTCAATGGCAGGTATCGTTTCTTTTTTAGAACACTAATCAATTATTCACATTACTGAACTTATTATGTCTTTAGGTTTGTAGTGTAACTATTTACATTACCGGATCATCATTACTTACAGACCGGTCCACAAGAAATACTGTAGTAACAATCATTAACTAATCATATTAATAACAAAATATCAATGTAAATATTATTATTAACAAAAAACTGCCATGACCGCAGTAATAATAATTATTTTCACCGGTCAGTACGCCCATTGTGAAGAATGCATGTTCGTTTGCCACAATAAATTTTCCACCAAAATATCATTTGCCTCTATGGTAATCGAAGTTCGTGGGTACGAAAACTCAAAATAGACGAGTAAAAACAAGGAGAGGCGTAGAGCAAACGAGAGTTGAAGCGACAGATATGGGCGGAAAAGTGACAAAGGGCTTTTAAGGTATCGCACTCACCACCTTTTCGGATCGTTCGCCGGACGGTAATCGGGCAATCGCCGCGTCAGGACTGTCTTCTGGCGGCGGTGGCTGAACGATCCAGTTGTACTCTCGTTTTTCCACGGGCAACCCCCATCTCTCGTACTCAAGGCTCTGCGTTCGCAAGGTTTCGTAACAGTCGAGGCAGACGACGGCAAAGTCGCCGTTTTCGAGCAAAAGGCTCTTCTCCGGTTGCCGATGATACTTCAAGAATGGAAAGTCCTTGACGGGCAGCGCCCGCGCCCTCTTCCGATAAGTCGTTATACCGCAGACGTAGCACCAATAGTCGTGAGTGTTGTACTGACGCTCGGCCGCCCCGGACTGTTGTCCGGAACCGAGGGACTCGCATCTTCGCCACTGAGCCAAAAGGGAGTGATAACAAAACGTGCAAACGAGGGCCGAGCCGTCCTCACGCAATTGTTCCGCGTTCGGTGGAGACTGATGACGCAACAGCTCGGGGAAGAAGGGCGCGTTTCTACCCTGCGGTCGGCCGTAGAGAACGCGCGCCAGCGTCAAATCGCTGTGCAAGCCGCAGAGAAAACAGTATATCGAACTGCTCGACGTGCAGGGATTACTGCCGAACGTACGATCGGAACCCGAACTCGGTGGCGTCGCGATCGAACGATTCACGTCGCCATTTGGATGTGGACTAGGAATATCGTATCTGCAAATCAAACGAGAAAATAACCTTAGGTTTCCTTCCGGCAACGAGACAAAACGAAAAATTAGAGCACCACCATTTCTTTTAACATGCTTTTATACTTCGACGATTGATTACACAATTCAACAAACAAACAAAAAGAAACATATTCTTGGCGCCCATAGAATACGTATATTTTGTCAAGCGACTGCTAGTGAGACCATTATACCAACCTATATTTCAAGTTACTACACAGGCTTTTCAAATGAATTTTAAATTCACAGGAAGTGTCGTGAGCAGTTCATTTAAGGGGTATGCATAACCTTGTAATTTCAAAAAATCTATTTTTTGTTTATTTCATTTTCTTATCGCCTAGTCTTAACTTTGATTTCGTTCAAAGATTTTGTAAAAATTCAAAAAATTGACCCAGTTATGACGACTTTAGTGAAGCAGGTCAGAACGTCCCGTTGCGTTACGGCCCTAGCGCTGCGCGGTGCAAGTGTATGGTTTCTGAGGGCATTGATATGACTTTGTCCAACCAGGCTGTTTGACGGTTTGTTATACGGTGCAGAAATCGTAGATTTAAAGTACAAAAAATAATTGTCATTTTATCTCATGCAAGAAGTCCATACACTAAGGCACTTTCTTACAATCAAATTTTTCAAATAACAATTGGGACGAAAGAGTGCATTTCATCGATAAACATTTTTTATAAAAGGTGTTTAATGTTTTTACTACCTCCATTAGTAATGGAGATATAAGGGACGAAAATTAATCGCATCACCTCTCACTCATCCTTTCGTCCCTTTCACTCATCGTTCCGTCTCGCTCATAAAAATGTTCCGTGTTCACATCTCCATTACTAATGGAGCTAGGAAAAAAAAGGAAGAGGCATTTTTCATTGTCGATTAAAAAAGAAACATCTATTATTTCAAACTTTTTTCTACAGAAATGCACTTTTTCGTCACCATCGTCATTATAACAATTGAATTGTTTATAATGAAAAAGAAAACGATTCTAGAACAAAATTAATGTTCTATTCGTATTGCCCGTGCCCGAAACCATAAAGAACCACCGAAGATATTGAGCAAACCCAAACATTTATACGAAAATTGTATACGGAAAAAGTGGATTTAGTACGTTTTCTTCTCTTGCGTTTATTTCGAAAGTATACTTTGCAATTCGGCGTACGTCATATCTCAAAATCTAATCGTCCGATTTACTTCAAATTTGGACTGAACATATTTTATAACATATTCAATCGACAGACCAGATGATTTTTTCATTTGTTTTTCCGTTTGTTAATAACATACGTTTGAAGTCGTTTATTTTTGTCAAAATCTACATTTTTTCAAGACAGTGCAATTTGTGCAAATTTTAAAATTCCGTAAAAGTATCAGGTGGGTTTGTAGCTTCACCATTGTACAGACAGTATATTTTTCCATTTTTTACTTTAGATGAATCTAGTTACCGGAATCATGTACGCGACCGAGCCGAGATTACGTTGCTTATATATACTTTGCAATAAAAAAAACGGTGACATGTCAAGACTATGTACTATCCGTGTGCGAAAGATCGACCTTATCGTTCGAATACGTGAAACGAAAAAAAAAATTGGAATTGAAAATCGATCTGTTTTTTTAACTTCAAGGTTATGCATACCCCTTAAGAATGTTCGTCTTTGATATTTCATTATTTGCTGTTATAAATTAATTCTGTGACATGTCGACGACAGCCTAGCGAAGACAAGCTAGTTCGAACTATCCTGGTCCGTGTTATACGCGCGAAGAGAATATTAATCGAACATTTTAAAAATCGATTACAGGTTTCGAGGAAAGTGCTTTTTTCCTTATTTCGGAACAGAAATCAAGGATCAAGATAAATTCGCAGAAAATCTTGGCTCCTTCAGAGAATAGCAAGGAGAACGCTTCCACCGAGACATAAACATCATGGAAGATAGGTATCAGGGAAGATGCGACACACTCACATGATGGCTGATTACGTTTGGAGATTGATGCGTGACTGCCTCGACAAGTCTCACTCAAGAAAATCACGAAAAAGAAGCTTACTCGATGTAAAAGTATTTAATATATCTTACATTTTTCAATAAAATTTTAATTTTTTAAATGGATATTTCCGTGTTCTTACGTAGAATATCAATATTAAGAGTTAAAATAGGATCAGTATAGAGATAAGATTTAGAAAAAAATATAGTTTTGCGGCACCAGAATGGCTGGTGAGGTGTGTCAGTATTCTTTAATCCTTTTTCAATGTTATAATTGAATTTAGTTATAACATTTGATTTAATTTAATTCAATTTTTAATTAGTGATCATTATTCTTTGTTTTACGCGGCTTTAAAAAAAATATTCCGAAATGTCAATTAGGGGCCGAAGTATCATGGCAATATTTTGTGATGCAGCTTGTTTCAATCTTCAGAAATAGATTCTCTCTAGTCTGTCGAGCCATTTTGTTACTGATTATGCGAAAGGGGGTAGCCGGTTAAGGGGGGTCTGACGGCCCCCACCGAGTTTGATCGAATCGACCCAAAAACCTGAAAGAGGGCTGAAAAACAAAATTTTAGAGATATTTTTTAACCCCCTAAACCCTTATGAAAACACCATAATCGCAAAAAATGCGTTTTTTTTATGTTTAATTTTTTTTCGAGCTTTCAAATGCATTTTAAAGCGGTTTTAACACAACCAAAATTTTGTTTCAGATGTGTAGACATGCCCTGAATTTTTCCAGATTTTTTCGTAAAGTTAAATCATGTGCAACATAATTTTAATGGCATAAAAACCGTAAAAAATCGTCATTTTTTGTATTTAATGCTATGGTTTTTATTGACGTATTAATGGTAAAAAATCGTGCACCATAGCATAGAAAGCTACTATCTTCCTCTACAAAATGACGCTAATTGGGCTCAATTCGGTCGTCTCTAGCGTCCGAAAATCAAACTTGAATAAATTCCGTTTTTATAATTTGAGCATTTTCAGTTACGAAAATGACACAAAATCATATTTTTCAATTATTTTACTTAATAAAAGTACATTTTGGGGTTTCTGAGGTCGCCGATTACAAATTTGATGTCAAACAGCTAACAAAAAAAAAAAATTACACATGTCATCAAATGAAAATGGTATTTGCTATTTCGGTTTTTTCAATAATTAAAAGTCATTGTATTTTAAAAAATCTATTTATTTATAATAATATTACATACATTCATCTAATATATACATTAAACAGACACAAGTAATACATACATTGCAACATGATTGTTATGTTGTTAATCTTCGTCACTGTGTTCTTCAATAACAGGTTCGACATTATCAACGTGAAATAGATTCGTTAGAATTTGAGCTGGGCGGATGATTTTGGACAAATACCGTGCATGACTTAAAAAGTAAATGATTGTTGCAACGTGGGCACAGCAACCAACAGTTCTTAGCCCATTTGCACAATCACATACGTAGTTTTTTATACCGTTATATCCAATACTGTTAGGGTCATACTGAACGTAACATCTGTATACTTTCTTGTTTATATGTCTTGATTTAACTTCACATTTCAAAATGGTATCGTCCTCCAACAAGTATTGCATATTCAAAAGTCCTTCTTCGGTATACATTTCAGCTAAGTATGAAACAGTTTGCGATAACTGGTACGAGCCAGTGAAAAGGATCTTCAAATCTTGCTCTGTCATTTCCGGAAAGTCTAATACGTCATTTGATGTTAACGGTTTGAAGATCCTTTTCTTCCTATTCCAGTTTTGTTCTTCCACAACTTTCGCTAAAGAATTGTCAACGTCTTTTCTTTTCAACATTTGCTCGGCAATTTGATCTTGTAAATCGGTATCGCAATTCAGTCTTTTTCCAAACTCATTAACCAAAAAATTCGCTACTTTGCAATAAAGCATCGCTGAATCCAACATGTTGTTGTTAAACTGATTATGCAAGAGTTTGAATTTACTACCGATTATACCGTGGACAGCCTCTACCACCCACCTCAATTTCGTAACAAATCGACTTTCGTTTGCTTCATTTGTTGGAAGTTGCTTTCTTTTGCCTTTCAACGCTGGCATCAACACAACGAACCCTTGAGATTCTAACCAATCTTTGACGTCTCTGAACCCCCTGTCAAGTATAAAAACATCCCCTTTTTTGAGGATTGATCTCAAGCCGTTCGGATCACTTAGTACATGTTGTAAGATTTTCGCATCATTCACAATTGCTTCGTACGGTCCGTAAACATCTATTACATATCCATCTGTGGCACAAACTGTGAAGGGTTTACAGAGTGGACACTTTTTCTGACCAGAGAAAGATTTTTTTTGGTAACAATTATTACTACTTTTTTGGTGTCGAAGGTATGAACCATCAGCAATCAAGAGCAGGCGATCTTCAAATCCGTGTAATTTTTTTACGTAAGGCGACGTGTGATTAGCAATTAAATCTTCGCGAGAACATGCCCGAGCTCCGAAACGAAGTGGAAAGACGTCTTTCGCGAATGAATCCAAAACCGATTTGCAATAAGCAGATACTAGTTGTTCAGATTTGATATCGAAAATTGACGCAGTGATTGTGTTGGAATTTCCAGTTCTTAATTTAAAAAGGAATATTAAAAGAGCTTGATTAATACTGCGATTTTGAGAATTTCGCAAAGTGACCAACATGTTTTTTAGAGTCTTGATTTCTGCAACTGTGTATCCAGTTAGCGATTTTATGCGCTCTGCCGATAAATTGTAATCATCTACTCTGTCTAAAATACTGTTGTCGCATTTTTTGGACAGTGCATCCAAAAATAATGCCAACTCTTGAGAACTGATAGTACAAGTATTCGAAAATATTTTCAAGTTTGAAATTTCGTCAACGTACATACGTTCACTGATAAGATGTACAGGACAACAGCGATTGCCTTTTGGAATGAAAATTCGTGAACTTATAAATACCTGTAACCTCGCTTTAAACGGAACAACCGGAGATGTCGTAATTGGAGTAAGACATACGCAACAACATTTGTGAGTCGCGGTAACTCTGTTGAAAGGCATCTCGATCATTTCATAGTCCGGTTCTCTTGGACGAAGAACGTAAGGAGGGTCCTTAGAAGATTGTGATGACTGTCCTGTGGAAGATCCAGACTCCGACCGTGACAATTGTTGCGAAGACTGTTCCGAAGATTGTTCTGTGTCATCTGATACTGTCAAATTGGAGAGTGTTGATGAATGTCTCTCTACAGGATCGACAGAATTTTGTTCGCGATCAACATCTGGCAGAGGATTTTCCTCGGGATTGACGTTTGGCAGAGGATTTTCTTCGGGATTAAAATCCAACTGAAGATTTTCTTCAGGATCAGAATCACTGCTCGTCGATGGTGAAACCGTTCGGGATTTAGCGATTGCGGAACGACACAGATGACATAAAACGTCACCTTTCTCTACTCGTTTACCTAGTAGTTTAGTATATAAGTGTACGTCATCATCTGAAGAAATGGACTTCTGTTTTCCGGTATCATAACGCAACAATCTGTTGCATCTTATGCACCTTTCACCAGCCGTACATTTTCGTTTTTTCGGTGGCATCGCACAGTTTTTCCTAAAGAAAAAAAAAGAACATTGTTATTTTTTTTATTATGATTAACAAATTATTTTTTTTTTTGAAAAAAATGAAAAAAGTAACTGAAACCCGGAATAAAAGAAACCATAATTAAAAAAACAAATAGAACAAAAGTAACGAAAATCGAAAGTACATTAAAAATTGTAAATCAAAACAAAAAAAATGTTGAAAACATCGGTAAACAAAACAGAAATAAATTATTGTATTCCAAATCATTTTTTTATTGAAATATCGTTTCGTCTTAGTTTTGTTTTTTTTTTTTTTGCTTTTTTTTAATTCTTTTCATGTGAGTGAACTAAACAACAACTTGAAGTTGACGGCCACCTTCTGTACGATTTCAAGTCGACTATGAGGCAAACGATTGTAGATTGAGGTTATGATTATAAATCAATTTTTATGTTGATTGATATTTAAATTGATATTCAAACTCACCTTAGAATACTGCTTCAATCACTTCGTGTTGAGATAGGCAGGTTAAACGATAAATTAAAAAAACGCTGTTAACAAAACAAATAGATTTGTTTAACGGAGCAGAGCGCGTCGCATGACGTGTGTACTGGACGGCGGCTGAACACAGAGAGAAAGAGAGACCGCGTGGAGCGGGGTTCTCGATGCGTCAGTGCGTAGTGGGCATGCGCAGTACCGTGCGGAGGGGCATACGAGCCTAAGGCCCACGTGGGTACGGTGGCCTTAGGCACTCGGGTACGTGGCTTAATAAGGTACAAGTTGGGATTTTCTCCGCCAGGTGACAGTTTAGTCGGGGAATTCCAAATTTTTTTTCTGAATAATACGTAATTTTTTGTTTGTTAATATAACTATTGACAGCTGTTACGATTAAAAATTCGTGTATAAGAATGAATTTATAATCAGCGACCTAAAAAATCCTTATTAATATCGTTCCCATAGCTTTTTTAAAAAATTTCAAAAATTAAAATATTTTTTCTTCGTTTTGACAGCTGTCATGTGACAAAACTAATTTTTGACATCAAATTTGTAATCGGCGACCTCAGAAACCCCAAAATGTACTTTTATTAAAAAAAATAATTGAAAAATATGATTTTGTGTCATTTTCGTAACTGAAAATGCTCAAATTATAAAAACGGAATTTATTCAAGTTTGATTTTCGGACGCTAGAGACGACCGAATTGTGCCCAATTAGCGTCATTTTGTAGAGGAAGATAGTAGCTTTCTATGCTATGGTGCACGATTTTTTACCATTAATACGTCAATAAAAACCATAGCATTAAATACAAAAAATGACGATTTTTTACGGTTTTTTTGCCATTAAAATTATGTTGCACATGATTTAACTTTACGAAAAAATCTGGAAAAATTCAGGGCATGTCTACACATCTGAAACAAACTTTTGGTTGTGTTAAAACCGCTTTAAAATGCATTTGAAAGCTCAAAAAAAAATTAAACATCAAAAAAACGCATTTTTTGCGATTATGGTGTTTTCATAAGGGTTTAGGGGGTTAAAAAATATCTCTAAAATTTTGTTTTTCAGCCCTCTTTCAGGTTTTTGGGTCGATTCGATCAAACTCGGTGGGGGCCGTCAGACCCCCCTTAACCGGCTACCCCCTTTCATGTGAATTTGACACGAGAAAATTTTTGACTTTGAAATGTGATAACTGTTTTTTGTCGTCTAAATTGTATAATTTAGCGCGTCACACTATTATTATAACATTTCGTTACAGGGATCTTTTGGCATCGGATCCGTCAACTCTAGGAGCATTTATCACGCACACCATGAAAACGTGCATTTTCAACAAAGGCCTAGACAACGTACATGAACATAAATTATAGATTGTTAAGTAAATGGATGGAAAAAAGCAATGTAGTCAAAGAACCTATAAATAATGTCCGATGGATATTTTCGGCTAGACGTATGTAACTCGTAGATTTTTTTTTGTTTTTCTGCATTCTAGAACGGTCACAGCGTTACCAAAGATTCAAACTCAAATGGACATCTCAAACGAAAATCATTGACACAATGGGCCCGGTCGAACCGGGCCAAATTTATGACAAATTTTATTATCTCGTTCACAAAACCTCCTCGTTATCTCCAGCGATTTTTTAAATATTATGGGCGCCATCCGCCGTAGCGGCCCGCCAGAAAAAAAGAGGAAGGTCTCGCCGGCCGGCCGCAGCCTTGGGTGAGGTAGAGGGGCGGGTTTCTTTTTGTTACCTGGACACACGACACGATAATGAAAAAAAAACTGAAATTATGAACAATAAGTCCCGATTTATTCTTCTCTCTGTTTTTAATATTTTTCCTTCCTTTAATTTAGCAAAGGGTTTATAAAGTATTAGTTGACAAACGTTCCCAAATGTAAGACCTCCAGTTTTATTATTTTTGATATATGTATGTTGTCAATTTAAAAAACCTAAGATGTATGCCGATTTGTTTTTAGTGTGAGATGAATATTCGAAAAGTCAAATCGATCCCCAAAGTTGTATTCGAGAATCTACACGGTGTTTCACATAAACGGAATGCATCGATTAGCGTGAAATTGCAAAACGTTTTTACAAGCTTTTATTTAACTTGCTTCGTTTGTATGTCTGTCTGTCCGGTCTAAAATTTGTAATGCATTTTTCAAGCACTTGCTGGCATCCGATTGAGCTGAAATTTGGCATACCTATGTAGCTTCGGTGACAATGCAATAATATGGTACCATGGGGCTGGTCTGATGATGGAGGTAGGGGGTGGGAAATGCAACTCATTAATAGCATATACTAGGACAGTTGAGTTGGTGCTCATTTGTTTTGTTATGATGAGCACTTTTCATTACACATAATAATGAGAGTCTGATAATGGTGGTGGAAGGTGGGAACTGAAATTTCCCAATGGCAAATGGCAGGACAAACGAGTTGGGGCCCATTGACTTTGTTGACTTGAGCACTATTTATAATTACACTGTTATAAAGTTTCTCGCGAAACGTTTATAACCTAAGGCAAGGTGTTTTAATTACGCAGATTTCTAAATAGCATGGGAGTCTGGCATAGCAAATAAATAAACAAACTCTAATACTAAAAAGTGTGAAACAAAATTAACGTGAAAAAAAAGTTTCAACAACGAGCTTTTATTTAAAAGGTACTGTACTAAAAAGTAAAAAATAATATTCAGAAAAATTGAAAATTAAAACAGTATAACTAAAAAAAGTCCCTTCCTTGGTCACTCATCAGAGGTGCAATTATTTGAAAGATACATAAACGTGGATATTTAAAAAATATGAAATATAAGTTTTAAAAGCTCGAGGCGACAAACATCATAGGCACTAATACTACTTTAAAATTTCTGAAAAAGCTTCAAGCTTCTAAAATTTATATGTCATATTTTTTAAATATCTACGTTTATGTACCTTTAAGTACTCGCACCTATGATGAGTGACCGAGGAGGGGACTTTTTTGTTGTTATACTGTTTTCAGTTTCAATTTTACTGAACATTATTTTTTACTTTTTAGTACAGTACAGTTAAAAAAAGGTTGTTTAAAAAAAGTTTTTTTACGTTAATTTTTTCATACGGAATAATGCCATTTACATATTCGACGTTCAGTGCGCTTTCGCTGCGAGATGGACTATCCCTCCCAAAGTTGTTCCAATAAATGATTTGATGTAACTGACATACTTATGGACTGATCTACACGATATTCAAAAAAATACTGCAGCCTCATCTCCAAGCCGAATCGGATGATAAAAGTACTTCGTAATATTATTCTTTCTACAGAGTTTACTATTCGATTTCATCGGGAATGTCTTATCATCCAATCTCATTATTTATTTTCGGAGTAGTTTTGTTAAAAGAGTCGTGAATATGAATGGCGACTCCGATGAAAACTAGAATTTAGCGGAATCGAATGATAAGATCACTTCATAATATGATACGTTACACACAACACGTCTTGCTATTAAATTTTATTTTTATTATCTAATAATATTATGTAATTTCACAGCATCTATACAAAAAGAGTCATGAATATCAACACGAAATCCGGTAAAAGATAGAATTCACTGGAATTACATAATAAGATTAGTTTTTCCAACCTAATGTTACCACTTATTTTCGGCATAGCTATAAATATACCCAGAAAAGAATTTAACATTTCTTATCATAAATATTTCTTCTAAATATAATCGTCTTTTCGGCGCGCCGATGTTTTGCACTAGGCGATTAGAAATCCAATGAACGCAATTAATATTTTGCTGTATTTGACGGAAATCTTGTTAATTTGAATTCAATACATGCGAAATGACTGAAGAATCAACGTTAGATTTTAAAGAACGGGTCAACGTAGTTTGTCCACCACGTGATAAAATATATTCGAACGTAACGAAAATTCTTTGATATTTTATTTATTGAGTTGCTTTTATTACTAACTAAATCCTTTTTAGTGCAGGTTGAGGTTATGGATCCCTGACAAATATCTCCAAGAATATTTTAATAACTTTTTAACCCTAAATGTGCCGAAAAAAAATTGGTCAATACGACAAAAAATCTGTTCGTTGCACCCCAATGATGCAAACATCAATACCCTTAAAATATAGGGACAGTTGAACGTTGAGCTTCTGATAGATATTATCCTCGAATTGCTTCTAACCGCGAAAGAATTGTCTATGTAGAAACCCTCGTATACTATCAACTATTCTCCTGAAGAGGAACATAACTTGGGTGTCCGCCTTCGATTTTGTTGAAACTCATATATGCGATAAAGCATTTAAGACAATTAGACACTTTTTTGGTAATTCTTTAGATAAGTGACTTTTCCAAAAAATATTATCCGATTTCTCCGATAAAATATCATCTATTGGGTTTGTTTGGGTTTTTCAACATTTCGACATTTCACCCCAAACAAACCCAATATAGGCGTCGAAATGTTCAAAAATGCCCAATTTTATCACGTGTTTCCGCCAGAGTGAGGCGCAATTCTATTTATAAATACGAATACGAATTTATTCACATCGTGATTTTCATGTGAATATAAATACAAATTTATTCATACTTCATTTATTGTAAATACGAATACAAATAAATTCGTATTCACAAGTGTGAATACAAATTTATTTGTCTTCACATGCATGCATACAAATACAATTGTATTCACAAAAAATTGTAAATACAAAAAAATTCACAAAATAAGTTGTGAATTTTTTCGTATTTAAGACAAATTAAAATCAAATTCACAATGATTACATTAAAATTTACACCGAACGTGAGTTCTTACGTATTTTGAGAGAAAACATTGGGTCGAAACAAAGAAATTTGTTCAAAAAAAAGTTGTGAGTTTCAAATATAACATAAATATGTGAAAATTCACAAAATGAGTTGTGAATTTCCTCAAGTTGAAGAAAATTAGAATCGAATTCACGAAAATTATATTAAAATTTGCACCACAAGTGACTTTTTACGTATTTTGAGAGAAAACATTGTGTTGAGGCAAAGAAATTTTCGCACAAAAAGTTTTGTGCAAAAATTTCGTTGTCTCGACGCAATGTTTTCCCTCAAAATACGTACGAACTCACTAATGGTGTAAATTTTAATCTAATCATTGTGAATTTGATTTTAATTTGTCTTAAATACGAAAAAATTCACAACTTATTTTGTGAATTTTTTGTATTTACAATTTTCTGCGAATACATTTGCATTCACAGATTTTGATGTGAATTTTTTTCAATTTACAGGATTTTTTATAAATCTTCACATTTTTTGTGAATATTCACAATTTTTCTGTAATTTATTTGTATGTTCAGAGTATTTGTGAATACAATTGTATTTGTATGCATGCATGTGAATACAAGTAAGTGAAGTATGAATAAATTTGTATTTATATTCACATGACAATCACGATGTGAATAAATTCGTATTCGTATTTATAGAATTACGCCCAACTCTGTTTTCCGCGAACTTTAAAACCCCATAACCTTTTATTTGTTTTTACTTTTTATGGGGGAGGGGTGACTTTCAGCTTCCCCCGACTGAATATCATCATTTATAACCCAATATATAAGAAATTAGCAAGAAAATAATATTAGGCTCATTTTTCGGATTTCACTTATCTAAAGAGTTACTTTTTTTTGATCGGCAGAAAACCGGTTTTATGGGGGTACACCACCCCTCAAAGGAAGGCGTATTAACCCTTAATTATTTTTTTCAACACTTTTATAGAGAATTTTTTATCGCTTTACATTGGAAGAGTTTTGGTTTTTGTTTTATTCAGATGACTACTTGTGAGTGAAACTGCAACATCACCCCTCGACACGTCTTTCTTTGAAGGGTGGTTTTCCCCTTTAAAACCGTTTTACCGCCGATAGAAAAAGACGTGTCAAATAGTTTTCAATACTTTATCACATGTATGAGTTTCAAGAAAATCAAAGGCGGGCACTTAAATAACGTTCCTTGTCAGCGAGGCTCGTCGAAACGTCACGTGGAAAATCTTGATTTATATTTGATTCAATTTATATCGAAAGCAACACGGTCAATAATGTTTCATTCTTTCACCGTATCTGGATAATGGTTTACTACAGTCTGGTATTTATTTCTGAAAACATATCGACGCGCTGACTCGTGATAACAAAACAACGAGGCTAGGCATCGGCATTCGATACACTTGCTATAGGCGCTCTGTGAAAGTTGCGAACTTTGATACTATATATCTCACGTTATAAACGGTAAAGCTCCCGGAAATTTCACTATTAGACATTACAGTTCTTTCACCCACCATAAATATTAATACACGATGCTGATATTTGAGAATGAGCTTCAACAGCATGGGGAGAACAGAAAAGTAATGATAAGCACTTCAAATCAGCTGCTACATGATTACAGAATTTAAAAAATCCCTGGTTATTTCGCCGCAAAAAAGAGCTTTCTGAGGGGCGGTTCACCGTGCGATTTAAATTGAAGGGCTAGGCAACTGTAAAAATTTCAAATTTAGTTCGTCGTGTGAGACAACTAAAATTGAAGACGGAGGTTCAATATATATATATATATGTGTATATATATATATATATGTATATATATATATATATATATATATATATATATATATATATATATATATATATATATATATATATATATATATATATATATGTGTGTGTGTGTGTGTGTGTGTGTGTGTGTGTGTGTGTGTGTGTGTGTGTGTGTGTAGTATGTATTTATTTCCGTGTATACCCTTTCAGGGTGTTTACATAGTTTCCCTTCGCGTCGCTTCCATACAAAGTTTTTATAAAGACACTTACATCTAGAGGAGTAACAATATACTTAAAACTTAAACTTAACCTAATTTTCACTTTCCGGTATTTCCAGTCGTTCGAATTGCCTAAAAAAGTCGCATATTTGCTTGCTCGGTTTCAATTTCAACTGCGCCTCTATTTTCTCTTGGATTTCCAGTCCCCTAGCGTTTCCTAACCACTCCTCCAATTCGCTTACAATTGTCTGATTAACCTTCCTCCTTACCTCTGGGCATACGCTTATGTGCCCCAAGCTCTCTGTTTCCATTTTGCACATTCTGCACTTATTATCCGCAAAACCCTTTTTCCTATTCCTCACCACGCTGCCGCATCTTAGCCTTGCCCACATTTCCTTCCTGTCCCCCCCCCAATATCTTCCGCTTCCCAGTATTTTTCCATCTGGTACCCTTCTTTTCTATTTTTGTATTCCTTACAGTATGTTGAAACGTCGATCTTACTCCAATCTTGCTGTATTTCTTGCTCCGTTTTGATTTTCATACCATTTTTTATTTTTTTCTCCACTTCCCTTATATTGCCGTCTCTTATGTCCTGCCAAATTCCACCCTCTCCTACACTTTCCATTGCCTTTTTGAACTCCTTGCCCCATTTCGACGGATTCCCATTGCCGATTGCTCTCACCTCCTCCTTGAGGCATACTTTGGGCCACCTTCCGTCTTCCATTTTTACCACCTCAATAAGGTATCGGGCGGCTCTCTTCCAGGTCTCCACTTCCATCCCCCTGCAACCTGCTTCCATCCTCCAGATATAGCCTGGGGTATTTTTGTTTACACCCATGGCCATTTTCACATACCTTCCCTGGAATTTCTCCATCTGTTCCCGCTTCTTCCATCCCCAGATTTCACATCCATATAGCATTCCGCTCTTAACAATCGTTTCCATTAAGTACAGACGTCTTTTGAGATTGTTAATCCTGGCTCGCTTAAAAATTCCCCATGTCATGTTTATCACTTTGTTGATTTTTCCTACCAACATTTTCGTGTGTTTTTCGAAGGTGTTTCCCGTAGAGAATCAAATACCTAAATATTTGTATTCCTTGGCTAATGACTGCTGCTGGCCATTATATTCCCATTTTTTTCCTTTTTTTGTTCTTCCTCCATTTTGAAAGATCATTATTTTCGTCTTGCCTATGTTGACCGTCAGTTTGTTTTTTTCCACAAATTTCTCTAATCCAGCTATCATCTGTCTGAGTCCATACTCTTCGTCCGCTACCAGTATAATGTCATCGGCGAATTTTAACCCAAATATCTTCTCGCCCCCCACTACTGTTCCCCCCTCGTTCCTTTTCTTCCACAAGTCGTCCAAATCCTCGATGAATATATTAAAAAGCAGCAGGCTCAGAGGGCATCCTTGCCGGACTCCCCTTACCGTGTGAAAGCGTTCAGAGTACCCCTCTTCCGTTATTCTCTCATTCACTGTTTTCTCATAGATTTTTTCGATCATATCCAACAGTTTACCTCTCAAGCCTAGCTTTTCCAATTTCTTGAGCATCAGCTCTCTATCTACAGTGTCAAAGGCCGCTTTAAAATCGATTATGGCATTCAGTACGAAGGCATGATCTCTTGTCCCCCTTTTGCTTCTAAAACCTGCTTGACTCTCTCCCAGGATGTTTTTCCCTTCAATCCAACATCTAAGCCTTCCTACTAAGATGTTTGCTAGTAGTTTGTACCCCGAATTGAGTAACGTTATTCCTCTGTAGTTCTGTGCCTTGTCTATTTCGCCCGACTTGTAGATTGGAAATATTTGCCCGACTTCCCATCACCTTCCTAGGTCCGTTTCCTCCCAGAAGATGTTCAAGATTTCGTGCAGTTCCTTCAGTCCCTCTTTTGGCATGCCTCTCAGGAATTCAACGGTTACACCGTCCTCACCCGGTGCCTTTCCTTTTCTCATTTTTTTCAGCGCTTTCAGCATTTCAATCCAACCAATTACTCTGTTTGCCCTTATTATGTCATTGTCCCCGCCAGAGTCTTCTCTCTCTCTTCCTACCCTTTCTCTAGCCCTTCCATTCCTCTGCGTTTCTTTTTCTCCCCCTAGCAACTCCTGAAAGTATGCTACCCACTCCTCGGCACTGATCCGTTTTCCTAAGTTGACTCTTTTTTGCCTAAATGGTTTGATTGCCTTCCACATTTCCCCTAGATTCTTACTATTTTCTACTTCAGCCCATGTCTCTTCCCAGAATTCCGTTTTTTTCCTTCTTCTTAATTTCCTTCAGCTTTCTCCTCTCCTCCCTCAGAAGTTGTTTATCTTCCATCGTGGCTGTTGCTATACATTTTTTTAGGCATTTCCAAACCACTTTTCTCTGATTTCTCACGCCTTCATTTAGGGGGCTAACCTCTTTTCTTTTTGAACCTATCTTCTTGTACATACCAATGTCCTCTGCTGCTTTTTTAATGGTTCTTATTAGCCTGTCCCATCTGTCCTTGCCTCCCCCCGCGTCTTCTTTTCCTTGCCAGTGTAACTTGAAGTTCTCCTCAAATTCCGTCGCCAGTTCCTCTTTCCACAACAATTTCTTCCCCGGGGATACTTCCACGTTTCTTCCCTTCTCTTCCTGCCGATTAATTCTTTCCCCTCCCCCTTGCCGGATGTTGAGGGCTATGGGAAGGTGGTCTGACTCAGTTCTTGCCCATATCCCCATATTTTCGATTAAGAAGTCTTTGCTCTCACTTACTATTATGTAGTCGATTACCGATCCTACCTCCCCCCCTTCACCAACAAATGTATATTGCCCTTTCCAGTCTCCCTCGCATCTACCATTCAGGATTATGAGCCCATTATCATCGCAGAAGTCAATCAACTTTTTACCCTCAGCATTTTGTTTTTTGTCCTTCGAATTTCTTTGCCCTCTTTCCTCTTCGCAATCTCGTAATTTACCTGGCTCCTCCCCCACCCTCGCATTTAAGTCCCCCATTATCAGCACACATTCGTCTCTTTCGTGCACCTGATTAACTACATTTTGTAGTTCCGCTTTCAGATTTTTGAAACCGCAGTTGTTGTAGATTGTTATTATCGCTATTTTTTCACCGTTTTTCCCCGTTTGGATATTCCTAATTATCAGACCTTCTTTCCATTTTTCCACTTTTATGTTCACATCCAACCCTTTCCTAATTCCGACTAACTGCCCCCCTATGGCTCTACCCTTCTTGTTTTTGCGCATCGCACTTTTCGTGAACCAGTTAAAGTCTTTACTGAGTTTTCCGAGTAGCAAGGGTTCGTCTTTCTCTTCCGTCCAAGTCTCTTGCAGCGCGATGATATCGTTTCCTTTTAGCCAATCCCAGGCCTCCATGATCTTCCAGGCTCCAGCTATGTTCCAAGTCACCACTCGTAGCTGTCTCTTTGCGTTCGGCCCCAGATATTGTTGCGGCTGTGCCGAAACCCCCATTGCCTTCTGTGCTCCATCCTCGGCCGATGGTTGCCTCTGTCAGGCTCCAGCATCCCCTCGATCTCGTTCCATTTTTTCCATTTGCCATTGACCATCATTTTCAGATAGCCTGTTCTCGTGTTTTCGCCGTCGTCTCTCATTTTCCTCGCCTCTCCCTCGATCCAGTTTTGCACCAAGGTTTCTCTCGGCGTCCAATCGTCTCTAATTTCCAATCTGCCTCCTCTGCCTCTGAAGTTATTCTTCATTATGTCTGCCTTATTTGCCTTCGTTCCGAGTTTGACTAACAGGCCCTCTCTGACCCATTTCCACTCCTTGATGTATGGCCGTATTCCTGTTTGGGCCTGTATTTCATCTCGAAGCTTTTCACCAACCCGTCTACTCGCTCGATCAATTCCTCTTACTATGATGTTTGTTTTCCTGCCCCTTCTTTCCTCCTGCTCTCTTTCCCATTCTCCTCTCGACAATTTTTCAGGTCTTGTACCGTCTTCTCTTATCTGTCGTTTCATTTTCGTGTTCTCTATCCTATTTGCTATGTGCTTCCTTTGGTCCCTTTCCTGTTCCTTTGGGCGTTCCTCGTTTGCCTGGTGCAGGTCGATTAGATCTTCCATGTGCTTATTATTATTAAGATCTTGCAAATTCCCCACTTCCTGCCTTGCCATTGTGGCTTCTTCCTGGACTTTGTCATCTTGTCTTGGAATTTGCCGCATACGCTCGGAGATCGACAGTTCCCTCCTAAGGTGTTCTATTTGACTTTCCAGCGCGCTTATTCTGAGGTCCCGATTCACGCACTGAACCTCCCACTTCGACTGCTCGAGCCACAGTTTTGCTTGCATCTGTACCAGTTCCTCTTCTAACTCATTCTTTCGCGTTTCGTTTTCCTTCACAATTCCTCTAACTTCCTCTACTACTTTTCCTACTTCTTTTATCATAATTTTCTCCCACCTTTCCATACTTTTAATTGACCACTCTGCCATCAGTTTTTGTACATTTTCCCAGCTTATCATGTTATCGCCATTGACATTTATGGGTGGACTGACACCGACGTCTTCGTTTGTCGGTGTATCGCGTTCTCTCAGCTGATCCGCAACGCTTCCTACCGCCATCTACCTCTCCCTTCCCTCCTTCCCTCCTTCCCAACGCCATCTACCTCTCCCTTCCATTCCGCCTCGTTCCTTCGTTCCTCGGTGTCCAACCGGTACTGTACCCCTTCGTTCCGTGCCGCCGCAGAGCGCTCTCCGCCACTAGCGCTGCCTTGGATGCACGGTGACGCCACCAATTTACATTTTGTCGCGAACACACCTTCCTCTTCTACCTCTCCCAGCTCATCCAAGTCCCCATCCGGGTCCTCGACAGTCTTTTCCACCCCGCCGCTATTTCGGTTTTTGTTCGACTTACTTGGTCTTAGGAATTTGTCCAAGCTGTTGATGTTGGCTGTGTTGCGCTTTTTGTTACCGACCGAGCCGGGGGGTCTGCCTCGTCGCTTCTTCACCACCGAGTCTTCTGCTGTTGTTACGTCTTCTTCTTCGCGCCGCCCGTCGTCCGTGGCGCTGCGATCCTCTCGTCTTTGATCTTCCATCTTTTTCTATCCCAACCACCGCCCTAACCTCTCTTTGTTCCCACGTTTCCAAATTTCCAGTTTTTCCACTGAATTTCGCGTTTCCCAGTCAAGTTTTTTATCTGCACTCGATCATCATTACTAAAACTCTCCTTCTCACTCCCCTCCTTCTGCCTCTTGCCTCTCTGCACTTCGCTTTCCTTCGACAAACCGTCACACGCACACAGCACGTCCGTTCCACGTCACGCGTAGCCGATTGTCCCCTCATATATATATATATATATATATATATTTAATTATTGAAACACGATAACAAAAAGCTCGGTCAAGTCCGGTCCATATGATTTATTTAAGAAAAAAAACTTTTTTTGTTTCAGATCAACCGAATGACGAAAATCAAGTACTCCGTTGAGCCCCTCACGTTTAAACGTCCTTAACGAGATTTTACATAACTTCTTTAATTATTAATATTTTTTAATGAAACTTGTACACAACTTTGTCAATGTACATACAAATGAATGCTCAAATGATGTTATTTATGCCTTCAATTTTTTTTTTTAATAACCCTCATTCTCGGGTCGTCCCAGCAGCCTAACCCCTTAACCAGCGAAAATCGGAGCCGGGTGAATGAAATTTGTTCCTCTCTCTAAATTGGTTTTTCGTTTCATTGAAACCGGACAACAATTGTTCCGGTTACACATGAGAACGTACCAAAACAAACATTGGAAGAGACATATAAATTATATTACATAGCGGGAAGAACATGTTAAACATATTGAAGTTTTCATCGTTGGAACGCAAGGAAATACATTTTTTCTTGATTACCTAATTTTTTGGCGAATTAGGGCTACGAAAATTCTCTAAGCGATTTTCAGGATCCTCGTATTAGAGAAGTTTAGCCTAAATTTTTAAGAAAAGATTTTAGACAATAACAATAACAAAGGAGTTCCGTTCAATTCCAACGGTAGAAACTTCAACATTATACATTTTGTAATTGATTGTGCGCGATCGGTACATTGCTTTTATGTAAAACGCTGTGTCCACCCTCCGAACATGACCTCTCAAACATTCGCCATTGAATAAAAGCACAATATCATATGCCTTAAATTCTTGGGGTCCACGACATAAATGGAAGCCAGTAAATACGATGTGTTGTGCCCTAAAAAGACAGGAATTTTCATATTGCTAACGCATGAGGTTCAAAGACCCCATGCGACGATATTGAGCCCGATATTTCACAAGCCCGATATTCCGCTCGACTCAGCCGGAAAAGCGCTGAATCGCAATCGAACGAATCGAACGTTCTCGAACGATTGGTTGCGAAATCCCGAGTTAACAATTAGCCGAAAGATTCAATCGAAAGGCAGTCTTCGGCCAGAAGCCGAGGAGGTCGGTCTCAAGGCATAAAAAAGAATTGTAATATTGTTGCCTAATTTTAAATAAAATATAAGTTGTTCAAGTTGCAATATCCCGAGTTGGAGATTTACTCGGAACGGGAAAAGTCCCCACATACCCTCGCCCTCGAGCATCCGACAACCCACGGTGTCAACTTACTCGAGAGCGAATTTCCGTGCTCTTCGCGCATCGTCAGAAGCCGGGGCACAACATTGGTGGCAGCGGTGGGATTCCCGCAATTTGGGATTCCCGCAATTGGGGATACCGCAACCTTGCATTGCACAACTTCAAAAAAAAAAGAAGAAGAAAACATCCTATCCAACGTACAAAATAAACTGAACGCAGCAAGTGCTGAAAGGGAGGTCAACGAGTAACCCGATCGACGACCGTCGAACCGGACAAATAAAAAGAAAACGTGCGGCGTAAGCAAACGCCCGAGTCAACCGTACAGAGCTGTCCAAAAGCAACCAGATCTCGAGGATCATCGATACCAGACCGACCCCAGGACGAAGACTCATCAAATACCTTCTACAACGGAACAACAGAGCGCACGAGAACAGCAAACCAAAGCAACACGACAACAGGGAACAACACTGGCAATTTCCTGCCAAACAGCTACAAGAACGAGGTCAACATCTTGTGAACAACCGACTACGAAGCATCGATCAACATGAGGCGCATCATCGTACTGTAAGTGATGGAAAATTTATCAAAAAACACCCTCCAAAGCCAAACAATTAAACATTAATGTCAAACGAAGACGAGCGTCGTAAATTATACCGATTACCGGGTAACAACAAATTATCGCGTTCATTAAATTCAATTTTCGACGAACTCATTGCAAGAGATCGTCCCGAGAAACAAAGAGTCGAACAAGAACTACAGGAACCTAGGAAAAAGCGATTTCGATCCGCAACAAGTTCAGACGAAAGCCCAAATTCACAAAATTCCTCAAATCTGCCGACAGCTGCGAAACGTACCAAAATTCGATCCACAGCAGATCGAACCGTCCATTTTTCTGATCAATCAACAGACTCTGATCAATCTCCAGAAAATATAGACACTAGGCGTGGTCGCGAAATAGAAATTCAAGAATTTTCCCTACTCCAACTTAATTCAGATAACATGGCACAAGAAAATGCTTTCATGACCCTAAAGGAGGCGCGAAGCCTCATTCCCCGATTTGATGGCGAAAAACCTGAAGAAGTCGACGATATAATTGAAGCATTCGGTTATGCAAACGCGTGCGTTGCAGCAGCCGATAGACATTCCCTTTTACAATCCGTGTTAGCAACAAAAGTAGTAGGAAAAGCGCGAAAAGATACCCGATATAAAGAAATAGAATCGTACGAACAATTTAAAGAAGAAATGACAGCATTATATGGAACGCGACGTACAGTAGCCGCGTTACAGGTCGATTTTAATACGTGCAAGCAAAAATACAATGAGAGCGTGTTAGCATACGGTCAACGACTCGAGGCCATAATGATGGAATTAATCGAAGCCAGCACAACCGAAGCAAGATCGCCTGCGGAAAAAAGAACAATAGAGACATATGTAAGGCAATTAGCCCTATACAACTTCGAAAGAGGACTTCGAAGGGAATACCAAGTCATCGTAAAGGCTCGAGGATTTAAGGATCTCGGATCAGCCCTTAAAGGAGCAATGGAAGAGGAAAAATCGCTACAAGGAGGCGAATCTATAAACAAACAGACTCATCTGGAAAAACGACCGCCGATGACGTGCAATAAATGTCACAAAATGGGACATTTAGCGAAGGATTGCCGATCCAATACATCGTCTTACGGACGATACAGTTTACCAGCACCATCGAAAAGTGTGCATCAATTCAACATTACTTGCAATTACTGCAAGAAACCGGGACACGCGTACAAGGATTGCCGAAAAAGGAATTGGCAACAAGGACAAGGAAACGAATACCGACAGGCACCGGGAACCGGGTATCATCAAAATCATCAAACGAATTATCAGCAGGGCCAAGGAACCAGCTACTACAACAAGAGTGGGCCCCCAGGGCGCCCAAATCAGTATCACTGGAACGCAAATAAAAATAGGCCAAAAGAAGACAGACCGAAGGAAGAAAATCGCAACGACAGCGAAAAGAAAAAAACAATTGGATCATTTTCGCTCGATATGGTAACGGCAACAAACGTAGACAGGCCAAGAGAAGATAACCGCAACGACAGCGAAAACAGGAAAACAATTAGGTCATTTTCGCTCGATATGGCAACGACAACGAGCGGAGACAAAAAACGAAACGTCAGAAAAATAATCGAAGCATCGAATACAGGTCCGTCCAAAAGAAAAAACACAAGGAAGAAAATAAAATCGTACTGGATAACGACAATCAATTCTGGAGGAGCCGCTAGCGACTTCCACATCGCGTCTCCCCAGGCTAAAGACAAAATCCTCACGTTGAAAGGAGACACCGGAGCACAATGTAGTCTCATAAAAAAAAGTGTATTAAAAAAGGACACAGAAATAATAGAAGAAACGATCGAACTCAAAGGAATCGGAGGAAAAAAATTCTACGCACTGTGTAAAATTATGCTCGTGCTCGAAACACCCGCAGTAAACGTAGAACACGGATTCTACGTAATAGATGACACAGTACCACTGGAAGTAGACGGAATAATGGGTTTGGACCTCATGAGAGAGCACAATGTCGACATCCTAAGCGGAAGACATATTAAAATATACGGACATCCGATCCCCATGCTGGACGGAACGAATAAAATTAAACTACCTCCCAGAACAGAGCAAATGCTATATGCAAAAACATTGACGGCAAAAATAGGCTGTGTCGCAGCAAAAGAACTGCGACCAGGAGTAAAGATAGGCGGATGTTACGTCCACCCAGAAGGACATTCCTGCCTCATAGTAGTGCGAAACTCAAACAATGAAGAAATCGAAATAGAAAGGCCAACCGTGCAAATTGAAGAAATTAAAGAAGAACAGCCAACCGAAGAAAAGGAAATAAGTGCTGTAACGATCAAAGAAAAATTAAGAAGAAAAAACAAAATATGGGAAGAAATCAGAAGAGATTCGAACTTAAACCCAGAAGAAGAAAAATTCCTACGCGAATTTGCTGACGCATACGCTGACGTCTTCCATTTGGAGGAAGAGTCGCTTGGGTGCACCGCTATAGTGGAGCACCGCATAAGCGTACGATCAGGGACAATGGCAATAAAAATTTGTCCATATCGATTACCAGAAGTCCACAAGCAAGAAGTTATGGCGCAGACAAAAGAGATGCTAAAAAACGAAATAATTCGACCGAGCAAGAGCCCATGGAACGCTCCTCTACTCGTCGTTCCAAAAAAGCCTGACACCAACGGAAAAATATGCAAGAGAGTGGTAGTAGACTTCCGAAAACTCAACGAAGCAACGGAAGGAGACTCGTATCCATTGCCTAATATTACCGAAATATTGGACCAATTGGGACGAGCAAAATACTTCACGACTCTCGATTTGGCATCGGGATTTCATCAAATCCCAATGGCCGAAAAAGACAAGGAGAAAACCGGTGCGATGGTCTAGTGGTTAGCGTGCTCGCCACTAAACCAGCGGACCGGGAGGTCCCGGGTTCGAATCCAAGTCGCGTACGTTTCGTCGTGAAATGTTTTTCTTCGGCATTTCGCGGCGAAATAAGACTAGTTCCACGACTGGGGGGCGAACTCGATGACCGGCTGCATTGGTATAGGTTTTCCGCAGTTTCCCTATACCCATGACAGAAATGTCATGATGAATATAATACAGAGGGGGAAGTCGGCTGCGGCCGCAAGAGGGGGGAACAGGGAGAAAGATGGAGAAAAAAAGGAGTAAAACAATAGAGGAAAGAACGGCCAGAATGATGGGAAAGAATAGGTAACAAACGCGAAAAGCGTGTACCTAAGGAAAAAAAAAAAAAAAAAAAAGACAAGGAGAAAACCGCTTTCTCCACTCCTCTTGGACATTACGAGTACAACCGAATGCCATTTGGATTAAAAAACGCCCCACCAACCTTTCAAAGGCTGATGGACGCTGTGCTTGCTGGATTACAAGGACTAAAATGCTACGTATATCTCGACGATATAGTAGTATACGGATCATCGTTCGAAGAACATAACAAAAGGCTGACAGAAGTATTCGATCGACTGAGAGTAGCCCAATTAAAGGTTCAACCTAGGAAATGTCAATTTCTGCGAAAAGAAACCCAGTACTTGGGACACATTATTACCGAAGTGGGAGTAAAACCGGATCCAGAAAAAATAGAGGCTGTACAACGATTTCCAGCCCCAAGAAACGTAAAAGAGGTTCAATCATTTCTGGGACTAGCCGGATATTACCGAAAATTCATACAGGATTTTTCAAAACTTTCAAAGCCGTTAACAGAACTGATTAAGAAAGAAAACAAATTCATTTGGGACGAAAACTGCGAACAAGCTTTCCAAAAATTGAAGGAAACTCTCAGCACTGCACCGATCCTGCAGTATCCGGATTTCGAGAAAGCCTTCGTGGTGACAACTGATGCCTCTGACAAGGCAATCGGCGCGATTTTATCGCAAGGAAAAATCGGAGAAGATCTACCCGTCTGTTACGCGAGTCGTACTCTGAACAAGGCAGAAACGAATTATTCAACAACGGAGAAGGAAATGCTAGCAATAATCTGGGCAGTAGCGCAATTCCGACCATATATATATGGAACAAAATTCACCATCGTGACGGATCATAAGCCCCTCACATGGCTTTTCAACGTAAAAGATCCAGGATCACGACTGATGCGCTGGAGAATAAAAATAGAGGAATTCAACTATACCATCGAGTATAAGGCTGGCAAGAAGAATACGAATGCGGATTCTTTAAGCCGTATGTATGTGTTGATGCTGACGCGGCAAGAACCCGAGACGGTGGTACGTCACAAGGACGCCGAGAAGCGTGGTAGAGGAAGGCCGCGGAAGGCCCCCCGCTCCGCGCCACCGCCACCCGCATCAACAGACCCGAGCCAGCATGGCCGTGGTCAGCTGGTCCCGCGAGCACGTGGCCGGCCGACAAAAACAATGCAGCCCGCTAGAGAGGAACGCCCACGCAAGGCGACAGAGGCCCGCGCGAGCGAGAACGGACCGCCACTCCCACCAGTGGAGGCGGACCAGGCAGCAGGCCCGAGCGAAAAAGAGATGGAAATAGAAAAAGACTCAAGCGCAAGCGAGACAACAAGCGATAGCGAGACAGAGACGGAAATAGGAGATCGAGAGTGCCCGAGTGAAGAGGAGCGAGGTACGATTCTGAAAGAATACCACGACGCCCCTCTCGGAGGCCACCCAGGCGAAAAAAGGATGAAACAACGAATAAAGATAAAGTATAGCTGGCCTGGAATGAATAACGAAATAAAAAACTACGTAAAATCATGCGACAAATGCCAGAAAAATAAAATCTCGCGACGCAAGCATGCCCCCATGACTATTACCGACACACCCAAGACACCATTCGTCAAATGTGCAGTCGATATAATAGGTCCCTTATCCGAGAATAAATACATCCTGACTTTTCAAGACGCATTATCCAAGTATAGCGCAGCTATACTGCTAAAAACGCAAGAAGCCAAGGAAGTAGCCAAAGGATTTGCAACTCAAATTGTTTGCAAGTACGGCACTCCGAAAGAATTATTGTCCGACCAAGGAACGAATTTTCTGAGCGAAACTTTCAAGGAGATGTGCCAATTATTCCGAATTAAAAAGATTCAAACGACAGCATACCATCCCCAATCAAACGGAGCATTGGAGCGTTCACACTGAACTCTCGCAGAATACCTGAAATGTTTCATAAAAGAGGATCAAACGGATTGGGATGAGTGGTTGCCATACGCGATGTTCACCTACAATACCACCCCGCACACAGCGACAGGGTTCACTCCGTACGAGTTGGTGTTTGGTAAGGTAGCCGATTTACCGACGGCGCTCAAAGAAGCACCACGAAAGACGTACTCATACGACGATTATGTCTCCGAGTTACGCGAACGGCTCCGAGCCACATGGCACGTGGCGAAAGAACGATTGGAAAAAGGAAAGGAAAGGGTAAAAGAAGGGCATGATATCGCCGCTGGTACGGTGGAGTACCGCCCCGGCGACCGAGTCCTCCTCCACGACACTACTGTACGCCGAGGCCGATCAGCAAAGCTTTCCCCCAAGTGGACAGGGCCCTACACAGTACGGAACAAAGACTCCGACGTGAACTACACTATCGGCCGTGGACGCAAGGCTGTACGGGTACATGTAGACCGCATCAAGCCCTACATTACCCACTAACCGATAGAGTAGATACATTATCGCGGGGCCAGCGAGGCCGAACCGCGAGGTACCCCCGCCACTCGCTCCCGAGTGAGAAGTAGGTGGCAAGCACCACCATTGGTGCACGCCCGAGCGGCCAACGTCACGCGACGGATTCGCGTACGGGTGGCGAGCTGCCACCTGTTCAACAAAAAAAAAATATATAGAAATAAAAATAAAACGAAATCATAAAATAGAAGAAAATGAAATGCAGTGATAAAAATAAAAGAATAAATAAATTAAATTAAATTTACAAGAGGAATAATAGTCAGAGCTCTAGATTTCTAAAGAAACAAAACGAATAATAAATTAAAAAATACAAAAATGGCGTATAGATATATAAATGAAAAATCCAATGAGCAAGAGTTTAAAAAATTAAAAAAATATATATATATATATATTGAATACTATGCAAATAAATTTTTCGAGTGAATACAAAAAGAAAATAATAAATAAAAAGGATAATAATAATTAAACAAAGAGAGGAAAATGAAAGGAAAAACAAATATAAACTAAATTTTTCGCATATGGTTACATTCCAAGTTAAAAAAAGAAAGAAAGAAAGAGAATAGAGAGAGAAGAAATCGCAATGTAAAAAAAGGAAGAAAAGTATTGCACCTAGAAATAGGGAAACGAGCAAGAAAAATTTATTGAAAATAAAAAGACAAACCCTTTTTGCAGGTTATTAATCTCAACAGTTAGGATGAGAGAAGGGACTAACGAAAGAAAGGAAAATGCAGAATCACGATTCAGGAAATGTGGAAACTGGTAATCCGCATGGATCTTCTACCAATAGCAAATAGAAAAAAGAGTATTAGGGAAAAGTTGGAAAAGCTATTAAAATTATGTCAAACGATGCCAGAGGACAAGCTATGTTCTCTCGTAACGAGTTCTCTCGAAAACATGAAAGGAAAAATAGATTCTGAAATGCAGTCCATTTATGATATAACTGGCACAAAAGATAGAATAAATAAAAGAGGATTAATAGACGGATTAGGATCCATCATAAAGTCGATACCAGGTAACTTAGATGCGAATGACGCTGCGAACATCGAACGGCAAATTACAGCGATAACGAAAAAACAAGAAACAACAGAAGATGCGTTAAAAGAAAATTTGCAAATCCAGCAAATTACACTGGAAATGTTCAATCGCACAACGAATCGCCTCGCGGCAAACGAGGAAACACTAGGCCGTTTAGTAAATAATTTACACCATGGAGTGCAAAATCTCGTAATGGATATTTTAACACGTCAACAATTGGACGAAAAATTAACAACCATTAGCGTAATAATCGAATCCTTACTAAACGATATACGTCAATTATCTAACTTTTTAGTAGGCTTGCCAAAAGGAATCGTTAATCCTACAATATTGCCGCCTAGACAACTCTACGCGTATCTAATAGAAGCATTACCAAATCTACCAAAAGGACTGAATTTTCCGACAAAAATACGTCCAGAAAAAATTAACGAATTACTGGAAATTTCTGAATTAGGCGCATATAGTATTCAGAATACCCTCACCGTTGTGATAAAAATCCCATTAATCAACAACAACGAGTTCAATGTGAATAAAGTTTATCCTCTACCCGTAAGAGTAGAAAAAGACACGTTTCGATTCATAGAAACGACTGTAAAAAATGTTATAATTGATCGAGAGCGTCGAGAATATCTGTCATTCTCAGAAAACGAATTATCCAAATGTAAACGACAAAATTATCAATATTACTGTCATCCGAAAAACGCGAGACAAATAATACGATCAGGAGTGTCATGCGAACTGTCGATATTTTTAGGAAAAGACCCCGGAAAAGCGAATTGTACGCATCGTTTAGTTAAATTAGAAAATTCTTTGGTCATTGCTCTAGAACAAGAAGGGCAATGGATATATGTAGCCCCAGAGACAATAGCTCTCACGATAAACTGTAAAAACTCTGCGACGACTCATGCAACAATTACTGGAACAGGATTATTGGCTTTGGATGGGAAATGTTCCGTCACCTCCATAGATTTTAAGATTGAAAATTTGAAGGAAACTGTACACGAAAAATTCCTACAATTTTTACCGCCATTCAACCTATCTTTTCTGACTACAGAAAACGAAATACCTCAACCTTTAATATTGGAAAATATTCCTCATACGATAATCAATGATCCATACGAAGTTAACAAAATTGGCGAACGAATCGAAATATTGAAAACAAAATTAAACAAAAATTACGATCATGTGACAACACAGAGTCACATCATAGGGAATTATGCCCTCAGCGGAATTATTCCCTTCGCAATGATTATATCGTATTTCGGAATTAAAGCGTTGCAACGGCGACGTTTAAATGCTACATCGCCGAACGACGACCTTGCTGACGTAGCTCCGGCCAGACCGCGAGCTGCCAAACGCAAGGCAACAGCTGACTCACAAAATCCGCGAGTCATATTCACGCGAAATGCACCTCGCACACGCACAACGTAAATGTGTATGAAACAAAACAAAAAAAAAAAATGTATTATATCGCCGAAATTGGGAATTTCGTCTTCCCAAGGTGGAGGAATGTTGTGCCCTAAAAAGACAGGAATTTTCATATTGCTAACGCATGAGGTTCAAAGACCCCATGCGACGATATCGAGCCCGATATTTCACAAGCCCGATATTCCGCTCGACTCAGCCGGAAAAGCGCTGAATCGCAATCGAACGAATCGAACGTTCTCGAACGATTGGTTGCGAAAACCCGAGTTAACAATTAGCCGAAAGATTCAATCGAAAGGCAGTCTTCGGCCAGAAGCCGAGGAGGTCGGTCTCAAGGCATAAAAAAGAATTGTAATATTGTTGCCTAATTTTAAATAAAATATAAGTTGTTCAAGTTGCAATATCCCGAGTTGGAGATTTACTCGGAACGGGAAAAGTCCCCACATACCCTCGCCCTCGAGCATCCGACAACCCACGGTGTCAACTTACTCGAGAGCGAATTTCCGTGCTCTTCGCGCATCGTCAGAAGCCGGGGCACAACAGATGTCAGACACTCGTGAATGTTTCTTTTCCTAGAATAAACAAGCCCTCTAATTTAAGAGATTCAACTACACAGGAAAAAATGTTGTTTTTCCCCTAACAATTAACATTGCAGTGTTACCAACACTTTAAGTCGTCGCAAATATCAAAATTCGTAAAATTGACGACGCTATAGGTATTTCTAGATAGAGATACATAGAAAAACGGTGAAAAAACACGTTTTTTTTTCATTTTCCATTTTCGTCTATAAATAATGACTTAAATAAATACATTTTTTTCAAAATGTATTTCGAAAGTGTATTTATTAAGTATAAAAACTTTGATCTCAATATCTATAATATAAACGTATCAAAAAGCATGAAAATAGCCTTTTTTCAAGCGTCTAAAGTGAGAAGATCCCTTAAATGGTTACGCATGTATACAGAAATACCATAAGCAAGCTTGAAATCCAGTGTATGTCATGTCGCCAAAGTGTAAACAACTTTATTTTTCATAGTGTTAAACATGTCAAATTTTATGCAAACCAATGAGTATTTGCGGGGTTTTTTACTGCACTACCTTAATCCAGAAAAATCTGCAGCTGAAGCACACAGAATTCTTGTTGAGACTTACGGCGACCATGCTGTGTCGGAAACAACATGCAGAGATTCGTTTAGACGTGTCAAAAATAATGATTTTGATGTGTTGAATTGGAGGCATTACTTCATGAAGACTCATGCCAGACGCTAGCTGAACTTGCACAATCATTAGAAGTTGATCAGAACAGTTTCGAAACGTTTGAAAGCATTAGGAATGATTTTTTTATATAAAGCATTAATGTTCACAAAAAAAAACTGCGAGAACTTATTCAACATCCCAATATATGGGCGAGAAATTTTTGATTGTAGGTAAGCTAAACAAAAACTGCACCAGCACTTGAGTAATGGTACGCTCAATTTCTTTTGCGTTCATTCCGAAACTATATTTTTCGAATTGGTTGCATGTAAATCTCGAAAACGACCTGTCTTGACATTTGGACACAACACTTTTATATATATTATATGAAGGATAGGGTACGATTTTGGGGGTAAGTTAAGGTAGAACGAGCGCGCGCTCTTGATTTCTATAAATTTTGTTCAAATTTTAACCAGACATTGTTCATATTATTATGCATGTTTGAGTGAAAGTTCAGAACAGTCGACTATTTAGATTGGAAGATAATGGGTTTAAAAATAGTAACTTTTAACACTGCAAGGTCTGCATTGACCGAAAGTCAGGTCGCATAATTCGTCGTACCATTCTATTGTATTTATAAATTTTGAATAAAAATTATGTTTAGATAGCAAACTAGTTAGGGAAACAGTGAAAAGAGTTTAAATTGCCTTTACTATTGAGTTTTGCTACAAACGTTCAGTAAAGACAGAATAATTATTCCTAAAAAATACGTATCCCATATAGTAAGAAGACATATGGCAACACCGCAGAACAGTATTGTTCAATATTTCCAGAAAAAAATAAGTATCGTGTTCCTAAAGTTGAAAACTTGTATCATAAAAATATATTTGAATTATAAATATTAATATTTTATATTGTTTATGATATCTTCATTGACAAATAAAAGTCTTGGTTTATTCATAACTAATCAAAAACTTTGTTCGATTAAAGTTTATTTTCAAATAAAAATTGGTGTTGCAGTATTATTTTAAATATGCCGCGCAAACTCACGTCAATGGATACGTGGAACGATGCGGTGTTGCCATATGTCTTCTCATTATAGGGGACAAATATTTTTTACGGAAAATTATTCTGTCTAAATTTCAATGCAGACCCTGCAATGTTAAAAGTTGCGATTCTAAAACCCATTATCTCCCCGTCTAAATGTCGACTGAAATTTCACTCGAACTTGCATAATGATATGAACAATGTCTGGTTAAAATTTGACCAAAATCCATAGAAATCAAGAGCGCGCGCTCGTACTATCTTAATTAATAGTTTTTCTAGAAACAAAAATGTCTTATCAATCTTCCGTGAAAAATACGGGCTTTTTTCTTTGGCTCGCCAATATTTCTCTAGTAATAGAAGAAAAATCCGTACGCTACGCTGAAGTCGCATTCTTCAAGAAGCTAATACTTCCCAGTTGTTCCTGAGATTGTTCTGTAGCCAGCTGAGGGCGTGACGACAGAGGACCTCCACGACAACAGTCGGGAGGTCGCAATTTTTCATTATCTATAAATTAAATATATAAGAGACGTTTAAGAAACCATAAACTACCATGCGTCCAAAAATTATTAAATTTCCTTTCATACTTTCGATTTTAGGGATTTGTGTAGAATGAGCGTCGTTTTCGCGCGGCCTCGGTGGTCAAATCCCTTAATGCGAATTGAGCAAAATAGCATTTATAATTTATTCGAATTTACCTTCGGCGTTCCAAGGGAACACGTTCTGCGTCCATGTTCTCCCACTGTTGAGCCAAATGATTCACACAGTGCGTACACGCCAATACGCGACCGTGGCTATCCATGCAAGCATTTTCCGACGTACGCGCCATCCCTCTCAAGCAGGGAAAGTGCATAGCATGAGAATTCATTCCCTCGGGACTCGTCGATAGCCTAGAAAATAAATTTGATAATATTGGATCAAGCATAACTGCACGTAGATTACAAAATACCTGACGAATGAAGAAATGATAATGCAGCATTTTAAGTGATTAGGCCACTGTTAACATTTTAAAAATCGATAGTCACTTGAAGCAACTTAAATTGAAGAGGAAAGTTCAACATATGGTGCAGAAATAGCAGATCGGAGGTACACTTATTATTACAACGACAGAACTGCTAACTTTAAACGCGTTTTTCTCGAAAGCAGTTTTTCAAAACGGTGTACGCGTTTTCTCGAAATCTAATGAGTGGATTGACTTAAGGGGTTTTCTCACTTTAGACGCTAAAAAAGGCTATTTTCATTAATTTTTTTGATAGGTTTATATTATAGATATTGATATAAAAGTTGTTACACTTAATAGGCACACTTTCGAAATACATTTAAAAAATATTATTTATTTAATACACTATTTATAGACGAAAATGGCAGTTAAAAAATTGTAGGTCTGGGCTGTTGATGAAATCTTGGAGATGGATCATCCAAAACGAAACAATCAAACGGTTTTAGATTCATTATGTTAACGTAGTCCTGTAGTTTTGGTCAAATCTTAGGAATTGGCTGAAATCTAAGTATGGTGTAGATATGACCTTCATGGAATGATGCCCAAAAATTCAATTCGATTCACCGTTTAGTTCATGAGATAATGGAGTTCAATTGAATATGGGTCTTTTTGTACGCGATCCCTATACCCAACACGTAAACCGATAGGAGTTTGCTCGCAGTTCTCGATATAGGTTCTAAACGGATCTTAGGATTGCAAAATAAAAATACACGTGTACGCAGTACTCTTGTGGGATTGATTTTTAAAATAATTACAAACTTTGACCGTTTAGTTTCGGAGATATCGACTTATGAAAAGTGGTAATTTTATTCCACACCGAACTCGGGCCCAACCATCGGTAACGGAATGGCAACAATGTATACTGCAGCCACATAATCGGCGCGTGGTCTGGGAACTCGAAGCGTGTTTTTTTTCCCCCGAGTTCTAGTAATTCTGAGACGGATGTGAAATAATTTTTTTCTGCACACAAATTTAATTTGTTCAATTTATGAATGGGTTTGTCTTTGTTACAGCGAATACAATTTAAACTGTCGGCAAGATGTTGAAAATCCACGATCCGACGTCCTTCGACAGCGAATTTGTGTTGCTGATCATTGAGGTTATGGTTATTCTCATCGCGTTTAGCCGCATTTGCTTGATACATAGCTGCTACAGCGTTCAGTCTTTTAGCAAGCGCCTTTTTCCTTGTAAACTTTCCTTTGTATCACATTTGGGTTGACATTCTCACGCTTTTTTTATTTATGTAAAATATTTCGCGAAAGACGGATCACAGGAAACTCAACGCTATGACTACAGGAAAATCGCGCTGTTGCCACTATTACAGCACCGCTCTCTATACGAGTATGAGACCTATCTATGGATGAGATGCGAGTGTGTGGGACATATAGAGGGTACAAGCTCTGTCAAAAATTTACAACCTACAGCATCGTATAGACTTTGGATGTTACTATACGCTTCGACCGAAACTTTTGGCTCATACGTGTACCTACAGAACTACCTTAATGGCTATAGCGCATATCATACGATTTTTGATATATGCAAACATAACAAAATGGCGGACATTTTTCGAAAAACTAAAAAAAAAACGAGTTTTTCCACCGTTTTCAGCAAAAAAAGTAAATATCAACATTTCTAAAAATCCTTGACATGCGCTAGAGCTATAGTTGTAAAGAATATGTGGTCAAAATGTCATACGGATCTGTTCAATAGTTGCGAAGATTTTATCAACAAGCCATCGAAAAACGTTGTTTCGAGGAAAACGCGTTTAAAGTTTGTCTGGGTTACATACATTAAATTTTTTTTAAATGTATTTCGAAAGTGTATTTATTAAGTGTAACAACTTTTATATCATTATCTATAATATAAACCTATCAAAAAAATTAATAAAAATAGCCTTTTTTAGGGTACAAAGTGAGAAGACCCCTTAAAATTTAGTACACTTATTCAGTGTAATAGTAGTTTTGTCTTGACCGACGATTTTCTTAACATTTTTGTTTTATTAGTTATTAACAATCACGATATGTTTCCCCGAAAAATCGACGAAATAAAAACTTTTTTTTCGATTGAAACACGATTACGAAAAGAAGCTCAGTCGAGTCTCAGCTAATCAGAGTTGTTACGTATTATTTATTCAGAAATTCCCTGACTTTTCCAAGTTTTCCATACAGGTTCTGCAAAAATTCCAGGTTTTGCAAATTACCCAGATTAGGATCAAATAAAAAAAACACTTGTTGTCATAAAATATATATTTTTTGAAGTTAAATACCACAAGTCTCGTTTTAGCCATACTAGTATTTTTAAACGTCACAAACTATACGTAACAAATTATATACGTAGAAATAGCAATGAATCATTGTTGTGAAAAAAACCATAACATTTTCAACCGACTTGAAAAACAAAGAAAATTCTCAATTCGATCCTTCTATTGAAAAATTATGTTGAACTGGATAACATAATTTTTTAAGATCAAATATATGGAAATGTTAAAAATTGTAATAACTTTTTTTCAACTAAAATTCAAAAAGTACTTGAAACATTTTAAAGTGAAAAATTACATTAAAAGCAAATACACAACCTGTTCTTTATTATAAACACAATTTTTCATGTTGGTGACAATAAATAAAAAATAAATATAAACGCTTATCTATAATAATAATGTTGTGTTTGTGTATCGACAAATTGGATGAAAATGTATAGAGCTTTTATAAATTAGTGTTCAGTTTTGTAAATTATAAATGTTTGACACTAACATGACTTTTTTTGTATATAATGAAGGGAAATATGAATATAAAAAATATACAAAAATATTTATTTGTATTCTGTTCAGTTGTTTTTTCACGTAGGTTTCGTTTTTCGTAATTCTTGCCAAAAGTAAATTCTGTGACAATTCCAGAGAATTTCCAAAATTCCCTGACTTTTCCCTGTTTATTCCAGAAGGAAATTAATTCCCAGTCTTTTTCCAGCTTTTC
Source organism: Ophion slaviceki (assembly GCA_944452715.1). Taxonomy (NCBI): domain Eukaryota; kingdom Metazoa; phylum Arthropoda; class Insecta; order Hymenoptera; family Ichneumonidae; genus Ophion; species Ophion slaviceki. Next base: position 38,931,139 of record OX101788.1, on the reverse strand, counting down.
CTGTTTTCCATATGCGTAACAACCCTGCCAGATAGATAGATTTATTCCAACGTACGGCGTCCTGCGCCTTTTCTACAGATCCTCTTATAATTTTGTTAGTTCTTTGGCAACCTGCTTCTATACATTCCAAACCCTGCCTTAGCCCAGTAAATGTACATCACAGCCTTATCAAGAGACGCGGCAGCGTCTAGACGCAAAGTAATAAAAAAATTTTTTACAGTAACCTTTATACAGTAAGATGGGCTTTTAGGGGTTACCCCCACTCGCGATTTTGAAAAAATCGATTTTTTTTATTGCATTTTTTTAAAGTATAAGTATCCGGGCCCATACTTCTGTATGGGCCCGGAATAGATGACTCTATGTAAGTTTATAAAAAAAAATATTTTCTTCGTGTAAACTGAAATTAAAACTTTAAACGCGTTTTTCTCAAAATAGCATTTCTGAAGTCGGTGACCAAGATTACTCGAACACTAATGAACCGATCTTCTTGAAATTTTGCAGGCTTATTTAATACATAAAAATGTAGTCTTAAATCGTTCGATTTTTTTTTCGAAAAAAAGGGCCGTTTTAAAGCCAAAAACGGCCGTTTTTTTTCGTTAAAATCGAACCACTAACTTTGACTGTCCGCCATTTTGTGAAAAATGAATATTTTTTAAAATCCTTCGATTAAAGACTAGTTTATACTTATATTTGACTAAATCCATCCGCATTTTTTTTTCAGATGATCCACTTCGCCGCAATGTTGGTCACCGCAAACCGTGTATATAAAAACATTATTTCATTGACGGCCATTTGCCACTAAACAATGTAATATTCTTCAATAAAAAAATTATTGAAAGTTCTTCAAGATGTGTTCTTTAAGATGGTATATTGATCGATTAAAAAAGTTTTGTAGTTTTCTTTAAAAAAATTCATGAAGAAGGCCTTTGTGCGCTACAAGTGGGGGTAACGCCTTAGCAGACGACTTTTAACTTTCAATCGACATTACGCGAAAATGCGGCGACAAATCGAAAATCTAATGACATTTTACCAATGTAATGTGATTTTTTCCTATCGATTTTGTTTGGGTCATTTTTCGACCCCTGTACTCAATCCCCTTGATCTCATAATATTCACCGAATTTCCGACCGAATTCACAAGAAATTTTTCCACTCTCGGGGGGTTTTCCGAATCGAATAAAGTCTTTCGGCCATGTCATAAACATGAAACATACGCTCTTATTAGGGTTGATTAACATTTGCCTGTCAACATCCGCAGTAGACGCATTTGAGACACTTTGCGCAGCTGCGAGACCGCCACATCCGGGCGAACGCAGCGCCTCCGAGTAGCATCGCCTGCTACTAACTTTTTCGTTTCAATGTTTACCGTGATCTGACAGCTTAACACCTAAATAGGGTTAGGCTGTGCAAAGTTGAGAAAAGTTAGAAGTGCAAAGTTAAAAAAAAGAAATGGCCCTTTTTAGGGCCATATTAAATTGACGACGGTTGTGACCTCAAAAAAAAAAAAACGGCTCTTTTCAGAGCCAAAATAAATTTGAGGAAGGTACTTCAAATCGCAGATTCGGACCTCTGAAAATTCTCTGACATGGACACAGCAACAATCGACTTACGTGATAACGGAGAAAATAAAGGTCAACCACATGAAATCGCCTAGCATCGGATACAGGTAAGAAAAAATCAGATACAAAGATCCTCGTATTTTCATTAATTGAAGAATTATTCGCGACCATTGGTGGAGTACTGCGGTATGGGTAAGATCAAGAGTCGAAAGTATGAAGAATTTCCAAGCTTCGAGCCGCCCCACATGCCTCAGTCACAGTGACCTACAGCACTGGCAAGCTCGAGGTGGAGGCATTTACGACCTCAAAGAACAATGCGAAGCATATTTAGGGCCAAGTGATGTTTGACGAACGCGTGAGAAATACGAGCTTCAAAAAGCCACATGACCTGATGACCAGCGATGCCCGGTAAACTGCAATCGACGTCACTGAGCACATGGCGAATCTCAACACGCTGGACCAAACCGTCGATAACAGTCTGCGAGTCGGTCAAGCAGAGCGAAGAACCTCTATCCCAGTCTGGGAAATTACAGCAGTACAATGAGAACCCCCATGACAATGAAGCCCAACGCGGCACTCGGTAATGCTTCTCTGATATTAGAAAGTAGCTATGAGCCACTCCTCAGGTTAGCCGCAGTTGATTCATATTCATAATATTGAAAATCAATTCAATACACTAAATTGAGCAAAAAGCCAAAATTATCAATTGTGGTATATCTACCACAATCCATATTTTTGGCTTTCGATAAATTGATAAATTGCAAGAAATAAAAAATGTTTCAGGTATCGAGAGGCCGCAATGATGAATTTGGCATCAACTATAGGCAATGAAAATTACTTTACGCTAAACAGCACAGGATTCCAAAAATCTGGATGTCGTTGGGCTGCCCGCAACAAATGAAAAATGATTTCAGGCGTCGGAAAGAGGCAAAAGAATTCATATAGCCTCGCAAGTAAAGCAGACAACAAGTGCCTGCTCAATATTACATTTGGGATCGTTGATAACTTTCGACGATGCGGCACCCGGAAGCACGATAGAAAACTCGTCGGTCCAGCACTATGGATGTCTGGTTCAGTGTGTGAGCCAGAGTTGGGCGTGATTCTATTTATAAATACGAATACGAATTTATTCACATCCTGATTTTCATGTGAATATAAATACAAATTTATTCATACTTCACTTATTTGTATTCACATGCATGCATACAAATACTCTGTACAAATACACAAATATTCTGAACATACAAATAAATTCACGGAAAAAATTGTGAATATTCACAAAAAATTGTAAATACAAAAAAAATCACAAAATTAATTGTGAATTTTTTCGTATTTAAGACAAATTAAAATCAAATTCACAATGATTAGATTGAAATTTGCACCAAAAGTGAGTTCTCACATATTTTGAGAGAAAACATTGCCTCAACACAATGTTTTCTCTCAAAATACGTAAGAACTCACTTGTGGTGTAAATTTTAATATGATTGTCGTGAATTCGATTTTAATTTTCTTCAACTTGAGGAAATTCATAACTCATTTTGTGAATTTTTTCATATTTATAATGTAATATTTGAAACTCAGAACTTTTTTTGCAAACATTTCTTTGCCTCGACGGAATGTTTTCTCTCAAAATACGTAAGAACTCACGGTTGGTATAAATTTTAATTTAGGTTAAATATAGGCAACTAAGAGCTGTACATGTCAAATGGTAAAAAATGTTGATTTCTCTTTAATAAGTTCGACAAAGAATATACACTTTTTATGCGTACTGCAAAGTAGACATTTAAAAATAATATATGTTTCAGAGATCACCGGCAGGGCCAGCGAGATCCAATATCCAACCAGAGTTGTGAATAATGCATTATTTTGATAGTGCATTACTGTATACATTACAAATTACAAAAGTAATGTGTAATGGATATATGTTCCATTACAAATTACAAAAGTAATGTGTAATGAATATACGTTCCATTATAAATTACAAAAGTAATGTGTAATGGACATATGTTCCATTACAAATGACCAAAGTAATGTGTAATGGATGTGTGTTCCATTACAAATAAGAAAAGCAATGTGCAATGAATGCATGTTCCGTTACAAATTACAAAAAGTAATGTGTAATGGTTGCATGATCCATTACAAATTTCAAAAGGTAATGTGTAATGGACGCAAGTTCCATTACAAATTGAAAAAGTAATGTATGATTAATGAGTGCTTCATTACAAAATACAATTACAATAAGGTAATTCGTAGCGGAGAATATTCCATCACAAATAGAAAAATTGCCGTGCTCACATTAGAAATTTGCACATTGCTATCTCATTATTTTATTTCGCTAATTGAAATTTGTTTTAAGTAAATTCGTTTTTCTTCTGCATAAAACTCGACAACACAAAAAAAAAGGTTTATACAAGCCAGATTTGTATCATCAAAAAAAATTACTTCTCAATACAAAGTCATGATCTCCTATACTTTTATGTGCACTCTTTCAGAACCCGGGGTCAAAATTGACTTTTGTGCATTAGAAAAATAAATATGGCCGTTAAAAAAAACTCGTGTTACAATTATAACGACAGAAGCGAGAAAAAGATCGAGAGAGAAAGAGAAAAGAGTGGCTAAGATGATGTTTCATGTATCTCACGAATCCGCAGAATAGGCGGAAGAAATTATACTTAACACAATTATAAGCATTCTAATAAAATATACGTAACCTAGCTAATAATAAAAGATGTAAATAATAATATAAGTAATACAACAAAAATGAATACAAGTTACTGAAACAAAATATGTCGCTTTATATAGTTTCTGCATGATATACCTATTTTATTATTTCAGATAACTATATAGATCGTTTGAAATTTATAACTCCTTGAATGGATTGTTCAGTAGACCAAACAGTTTCGATCTATTTGAATTTGAAGTGGAGTTTTATAAGTTTGCAACGCGTAATCTGTTACACGTTGCTTTTATAATCGATATCCATTATCAATTGATAATAATGATAGTAATTGTTACCATTATTAATGGTAACCGATACCATTATCAATTGATAATAATAATAGTAATTGCTCTTTGCATTTATTCATGGTATATTACTTTTTCAATGCTCAATGAGGTACGCATTCATTACACATAATTTTTGCTTTTTTAAAGAGGAAGCTTTGTGATAAAAAGAGTTTGTTTTCCAGTTTTCAATGTTAATGCTCGAAAAATTCTTATATATCTCAAAACTTCGAAAAATCATGCGAGACAATATATCATATCAGATCAATTTCAATATGCAGTTTTTTTCATTATTTGTAACCAGCTTTTGCTTGCAACTTCGTCCATGTCTTTAAAAGTATCGACTTTCTCGTGTAGATAGCTTTGTCTGTGTAAAAAAGCAAGGTGAAGGTAATGTGCGAACTTCTAATTTGAACGTTTTTCGTCTGCATTATTGAGCTTCAAGCAAAAAAAATGAATTAGTCTTGAAAGAACTTTTAGTGAGCGAAATTAAATAATAAGACAGCAACTTTTAGCAAATGTGCAAATTTCTAATGCAAGCACGGCAATTTTGTTATTTGTAATGGAATATTCTCCACTACAGATTACTTTTTATCAATTGTAATTTGTAATCGAACATGCATCCATTACAAATTACTTTTTAAAATTTGTAATGGAACGTGCATCCATTACTCATTACTTTTTGAAATTTGTAATGGATCATGCAACCATTGCACATTACTTTTTGAAATTTGTAATGGATCATGCAACCATTACACACTACTTTTTAAACTTTGTAATGGATCATGCAACCATTACACATTACTTTTTGAAATTTGTAATGGCACATGCATTCATTGCACGTTACTTTTCTCATTTGTAATGAAACACACATCCATTACACATTACTTTTGTAATTTGCAATGGAGAACTTATCCAATACACATTATTTAAAGTAATGAGTAATGCATTATTTTAAAATTACTATTTTCACAACTCTGTATCCAACGTATGAAGATTAAATTAAAAAGATGAAAAGATTTAGAATTAAAATTATGCTGTGGATGCCATTTCCTAGGCTCCGACTGATTCAAATATCTTGAAATACCCTATTCAATACGAATATGAAATCGCAGACGTCTAGTTTGAGCAGATATATTGAAATTCCCCTTCCAAAAAGATATGAAATCCCTCTTAAAAACTTTTAAAAAGTTAAAATAAACGCCAAGTAATAAAAATCCTTCAAAATCGTTATCGCTTGTTTTACTAAATAAAAAACTCTGATTTATCTCAAATATCTCAAACTATACTTATCATTTAAGTTCAAGAAATGGTTTTATTTTACTTCTTTAATGCAACTGTACAAAAAAAAGTGAAATCACTTTTATGAAATAGCCAAGCAAGTTTACTAGACATGTTGTACACAACATTTTTAAAGCTTAGGAATAATATTTTTGAAAATTTTTAGTTTGAAAGAGTTTTAGCAAACCATTATAGCAAAAAAATGATATCACCATTAGTTAAAAGTACAAAGTAGGTACCACACAAGTACACTGGAAATGCTGTGCAACGACTTGGCGTGCATGGTTAAGAAAAAAGCTCGGCGAAGGATTTCGTCATCTCAATATGTCAATTTTCGGGTTAAGAAAACATAAATCGTCACGATTTATTATGCAAGTGAAAACCAGATTTATGTGGAGTACGGCTCAAATAAGTGATCTATTCTTCGACCACACGGCATTTGAAATGTTATTTTATTTGCATAATACAAGATAATTATATAAAAGCAATTTATCGAGTTATTTTTTAAGCGAATATAACGTAGCTTCGTACTTGCTGACTGACCTGCGTACCGATAAAGCTCCATATCAAAGTTATTCCGTGCGAATGACACTAGCGCGTGCGGCAGTAGAACATAATTGCTAATAGTCCTGGTAGTCGATGCCACGTTATTATGTAAAATTATATTATATTATATTATATTATATTATATTATATTATATATATATATATATATATATATATATATATATATATATATATATATATATATATATATATCGACGCAGAAGTTATTTTCGCGCGCGGTCGGAACGGAAAATTCTCTGACTTTCCGAGCTTTTTTCTTAACCATGCACGCCAAGTCGTTGCACAGCATATCCAGTGTACTTGTGTGGTACCTACTTTGTACTTTTAACTAATGGTGATATCATTTTTTTGCTATAATGGTTTGCTAAAACTCTTTCAAACTAAAAATTTTCAAAAATATTATGCCTAAGCTTTAAAAATGTTGTGTACAACATGTCTAGTAAACTTGCTTGGCTATTTCATAAAAGTGATTTCACTTTTTTTGTACATTTGCATTAAAGAAGTAAAATAAAACCATTTTTTGAACTTAAATCATAAGTATAGTTTGAGATATTTGAGATAAATCAGAGTTTTTTGAGGGATTTTTATTACTTGGCGTTTTTTTTTACTTTTTTAATAGCTTCTATACAAATCACTTACGCTTAAGGGGGGATTGTCTTTTTTTTCGCAAAATTTACCGCTTTTTCGGAATTTTTTTGTGAAGAAAGTATACAACGGAAAACTTGTGAAACTTGGCATATAGTTTTATTGATCTGTTTACTACATACAAAAAATTTTTTAAACAATTTCATCAAAAAATCCGCCTCCCACCCCCCTCGACGCGCGATGGTCCTTTTTTGATGGTGTGCACGATTTCTCAAAAACTATTCAACCGATTGCCTTCTTTGGACAGAATGCTCAGCTGACATCCTTTTATCGTTTGATGAAGCAAAAAAGCAATACGTTTAATAGTTTTTTATTTATAACAAAAAATCGATCAATTTTTTTCGAAAAATCGATACTTCAAGTTCAAAACGTCACCAAATAGTCAATTTTTTTTTCCCTTCATCGAACGATAGCTATATGTGTCTAAAGTAAAATGCTTTTTGGGTTTTTGTTGCAGGATGAACGTGAAGGCTGTAATCGTGCACACCATCAAAAAAGGACCATCGCGCGTCGAGGGGGGTGGGAGGCGGATTTTTTGATGAAATTGTTTAAAATTTTTTTTGTATATAGTAAACAGATCAATAAAACTATATGCCAAGTTTCACAAGTTTTCCGTTGTATACTTTCTTCACAAAAAAATTCCCAAAAAGTGGTAAATTTTGCGAAAAAAAAAGACAATCCCCCCTTAATACTAGCACCCCCCCCCCCTCCGCGTGATGGCAGTTCCTTTCATAGACTATCATCCTCCTCCTCTGCTGTTGCCCCCGTTCCTCTCCCCTTCGCCGCTTTAATTCTACCCCACGCTTTTAGGAATTCGCAAATTTCCACCACTAGGTTCCCCTTCAACGTTTACTTCAGCCAGTTTTCCCCCTCATCTCCTGCTCGCCCCGCCCTCCATGCATCTACCCCCTTCACCCATTCCTGCCTTATCGCCGTTCTCGCCCCTTCGCATTGCCATATATGTTCCAGGCTTTCTTCCTCCTCTCCGCACAGACTACATTCCCAACTCGCACACCCTTTCTTTCCTGTTTTCCCCACATTCCCGCAGCGCAGTCTGGCCCATTGTTCTCTCAGGTCCCCTCTCCCCTCATTTTTATCCCAGTAGCTTTCCCGTCCTATCCCTGTCTTGATTTCCTTGTATCTCGCACAAAATGTTGAACGGTCGATTTTTGCCCAATCTTCCTGGATGTCCTGGTCCGTTCTCCGTTGCAGCCCTTCCTTGAGAAGCGCTTTGACCGCCCTCACTTGCCCTCCTTCCCGTATGAGCCTGAGGACTCTTCCTTCCCCCACCACCCTCATTGCCTCCTCGAGTTCTTGCACCCATCGCGATGGTTTCCCGTTGACGATGCCTCTGATCTCCTACATCAGGCAGATTTTTGGCTATCTTCCTTCGTCCATCTTGAGGATTTCCGTAAGGTAGTTTTCGGCTCACCTCCTTGCCTCGATCTCAATACTACGCCTCTCGGCCACCATCTTCCACAGGTAGTCCGGTGTGTTGCGGGCTACTCCCAGCGCCATCTTGACTAACCTGTCCTGCAACCTTTCGACCTCCTCCCTCCTCTTCCAACCCCAGACCTCAATGCCGTATAATGCGCCTGCCTTGACTAACGAGTCCATTAGTTGCCGTCTGTACTTGAGTTTGTCGATCCTGGCCCTTCGCATCACCCCCCAAACTGCGTTCCCTGCCTTCCTCGCTTTTGCGACCATTTTTCCTAGTTGCCTTCCTGGCGTGTTTTTTCGTTTTTTCGTTTTTTCATCTTCTCATTTCATCTTCTCCTTTGCCACGTATCTTTCCAATGATTTCCGCATTCTCCGCCATTATTGCTATGTCGTCCGCGTATTTTAAGTCGTAAATCTTTGTTCCCCCGACCACCGTCCCTCCCTCCCCTTTTCTTTCCCACTCGTCATCCACATCGTCCAACGCAATGTTGAAGAGGGTTGGGCTGATAGGACACCCCTGCCTCACTCCCTTCTCTGTCTCGAAACTTTCCGTGATTTCCAACCCTGCGATGACGTCGTTCCTGGTCCTTCCATAGATGCCTCTAATCATACCATGCATCTTTCCTCTTATCCCTTTCTTCCACAGCTTATTCAAGAGGCGACCCTTGTCCACTTTGTCGAACGCCGCCCTAAAATTGACGAATGCCACGTACAGCTTCCCTCCTTTCTTCTTGAGCCTGTTGTTGATTAGTGAGTTCAAGATAAACACATGGTCCCTCGTGCCTCTTCCCGCTCTGAAACGTGCCTGACTTTCCTTCAGTAATTTCTCCCTCTCGATCCATTTGTTCAGTCTCCTGACCATGATGCTCGTGGGTATTTTGTACCCGATGTCCAGTAGAGAAACCCCCCTGTAATTGCTTGCCACGTTCTCGTCCCCCGCCTTGTGGATAGAGCAGATTCTCGCCACCTCCCATGCTTCCGGTAGTACCCCCTTGTCCCATGCCATATTAAGAATGTCCCTCAGCTCCTCCCTGCCTTCTTCCGATAAGTTCTTGATGAACTCCGCCGTGATTCCGTCCTCCCCCGGGGCTTTTTTATTTTTGCATCCCTTCAGCGCTCTGTCCAGCTCGTCGCGGTTGATTTCTTGATCGAGCCTCAGATCCATGAAACCCTCGCCCCCGTCGGCTCCGAGCCACGGTGCCCCCTCGTGTGACTCTCGGTTTCCCCCTCTTTTTCGTACCCCTAGTAGCTTACCGAAATGTTTCAGCCACTGGTCGCCTTCTATGTTTTCCCTTGTTCTTTTTCTTCCGCTTCTGAAGCTGCCTATAGCTTTCCACCAGTCCACCATATTTGTGCTCCCCCTCACTTTCCTCCACCGCTCCTCGAACCATCTCTTAATCTTATTTTCCCTTAATTTCCGCCAACTCTTCCATTCCTCCCTCAACCGCTCCTTTTCCCCCTCCCCCTTTTTCGCGAGAAATTCTTTTAGGCTGACCCAGAGTTTCTTTTTTTGTGCCCTACACTCGTCGTCAACTCATCCACTGTCTCTTTTACCTGCCCTCATTTTCCTCATTATTCCCGCATTCTTAGCTGATTCCCAGATTGCAGAATTTCCAGCTTTGCCCATTTCGTCTCCCCCGCCACTTTTTACCCACGCTCCTGCTAGCGCTTTCTCGTAGTCCTGGCTTTTAGTGTCATTCCACGCTAGCTTCATCTCGTCCGAGCCTACCGTTTTTAAGTTCTGCCCTGCCAATATTATCTATTTTAAGGGGCCTGCTCACTTTATGCGCTGAAAAAAGGCTATTTTCATGATTTTTTGATAGGTTTATATTATAGATATTGATATAAAAATTGTTACACTTAATAAATACACGTTCGAAATACAGTAAAAAATTCTATTAATTTAAATCACTATTTATACCCGAAAATGGTAGTTAAAAAATGTCCTGAAAAAAATTGTAGGTCTGCGCTGTTCATGAAATCTCGGAGATGGATCATCCGAAACAAAAAAAAAAACAAACGGTTTTAGAATGAGTATGTTAATGGGTAAAGCGCATATCATACGATTTTTTTTATGTGCAAGAATAACAAAATGGCGGACATTTTTCTAAAAAAACAAAAAAAAAGTTTTTTTCACCGTTTTTAGCAAAAAAAAAGTAAATATCAAAATTTTTTAAATCCTTGATATGCGCTATAGCTATAATTGTAAAGAATATGTGGTTCAAATTTCATAAGGATCGGTTCAGTAGTTTCGAAGATTTTATCAAAAAGCCGTCGAAAAATGTTGTTTCGAGAAAAACGCGTTTAAAGTTTGTTTAGGTTACATGAATACAATTTGAAAAAAAAGTTAGTGTATTTTGAAAGTCTATTTATTAAGTGTAAACACTTTTATATCTTTATCTCTGATATAAACCTATCAAAAAAATTCATAAAAATAGCCTTTTTAGCGTCTAAAGTGAGAAGACCCCATTAAGAAAAGTTTTTTTTTTGTTTCGGAACAACCGGGTGGGCAAAGTCAAGTTCTTATAGTTACTTGATTTTTGCGCAAGCAAGTTTATAACTAGTTTGTGACAAGTTTAAAACTACTTCATTTATTAATATTTTTCATGAAATTTGATATACAACGTTGGTAATGTACATAACAATGATCCAAATGATTTTTAGTCACCTTACTCATTCTTTTAGAACGTATTTTTTTAGTATCGCCGATTTTCGGGTCGTCACAGTAGCCTAACCGCTTTATATACATACATAGCAAGGGGTTACAACTTCCAGCATTATCAAAAAATTGAGTATTCCCGATAAACACAGGTTTTCAGCCCGACTGATGAAATACAACCGGTAAATATAATAAAATAGTAAGAGGGGATAAGAACTTACCATTCCATGTGGGTTCGCGGATAAAGCCGCTCGCAAATATAGCACCTATAGTTTTGTCCGAGCACGTTGCCATTTTCCGCTGGACCGTTGCTCGGCGAATTTCGTTGCCCCGAACTTGGAACCTTGACATTGGCACTGCGTGACTTACTGGTGACCACGGTAGACTTGTTCAAGTCGTAGGGCTTGAAGCGTATATCGCTTCCGGCCGAATTGGCTGGTGACTTGGCTACTGCGGGTCTCGGCGATGGACCTGCTAAGCAAACGATTACGAATTACGTCGGTGCGAATGAATTATCCTTGTGAACACTATTCTAGTAGAGTAAACTCATGCGAATAAAGGCATTGAGGAACTAAAAAGAGGACGGAACCTCACGAGTATTCAGTAAAATCAACCAATTTATTTTATAAAGAGGCAACCAGTTTCGCGTTGAATTATCGAAGAAAAATGTCTGAACATTGGATAAACTTTTTCAGGTAAATGTTGCGAAAAGTGGCTCTTTTGAAAAACTTTTTGACCCTTTACAAAAAATGAATTGGTTAAGGAGGTTGCTCAGCTATTGCGAAATAGTAAGAGTTTTCTGACATTTATTGAGGATATTTGCGAACAGGTGTTACGACTCCGTGTAAAATTTAAAGTAATTCGTCTGCGTGATTGTTGAACAATTAATTATTGAAGTTAGGCTGTCATACACGGGCGACATAGCAAAAACTTCATGCGAACTCTAATACGACTGTCGCAACATAATAAAAATAGTAAGAATTGATTGGAAATGGGCGGAATTTTTTTTTAAAGATTTTTATGAATACTTTCGACGAAGAGTACAGCGTTTTGTCTTTCTCTTTATAGAGATATTCGTGAAATAAAACAGGAAATTTCAGCTAATTCGCGTAAAACGATAAAGCGCCTTAACGATAGCGCCCTAATCGCGGTAAGACATTTATAGTAAGGATGCAATAGTTTGTGCGTTTCAAATTTGGGCGCCTGTTCAAAATGGCCGACTTGACAGCAGCGTTGCCACGTGCACTTGGCACGTGGCTATAAATGTCTTACGGCGATTTCATAAAGAGTATTTTAATATTTTGAATCGTTCTTTACAGAAGCTGCAGTGCATTTGTTTCGACATAATCTTCAAATCAATTACGCGTCGTCCCTCAACTGCGCGTCCTTTTCCCGACTCAACTACTTTTTTCCGCCGCTTTCCAGGTTGTACTTGCTCCAATCGTCGATTGTACTGTTTTTCGGTTTGCATTTTTCCCTTCCATCTTTTCATTTTCGCCGAACCAAAAACGGAATTCGCGAAGGATATTTGACAGCTACGCGCTCACGATGTGGCGTTCGTATCTGAGCTCAGTGATGCCAGTTACTGAGAACTACATTGCGCGATTGCCACATTTCAACTTGGTTAATAACTTATTCGCGATGTAAATAAACAAAAAAGATTAATAACCTTTCTAAACAGTCAGTTATATATATGCATTCCACATATCTGTTAGCTGAAATTTATTTATTTTACGTAACCGAAAATTTGATTATTCGGGGTTGGCAGCCGTTACAGACACCCGTGTTTATATGCGTCACCTCTTGTCGCCTGCCCCGCAAAGACCCTGAGCAGCCTCCTTAATTTTACTAAATGTCATTCACCCTTTATTATCATTATTTAAATGACTTTGCTTTGAACCAATCGAACAGGGTGTCTTATACGATTTTCAAAAATATTGAATCCTGTTACTGACAGAAATTCTTAGAAAATACGGTGTTAAAATTTGCATCGTTGGAGTGCTACTAAAGCTCCCGTGTATATTTATTATTCCTTTTTTTATTATAATAACAATTTTTTTCGCTGAAGCGAACTTTCCGATAAGTGCCTCAAAAATGGTTCAATGATTTTCGTAGCTAAAATCTGCGAAGAAAGACGTGAACATTCTAACAGAATTCATTTTCATTGCATTCCAACGATGCAAACTTCAATTTTATTAGTATATGGTGAATGAAAATATATACGCAAGGCATCTTTGGCAAAGTCAATGCGCGTAAACCAATATTACGCATGGATTCTTTTTTTACGCGAAACCTACATTATGACACGTTATTCTAAATATACAGTTTTGGAGGCATTTTTTTTAAATCTCGACATTATACAGTTTTCGTCGCGATAATAAAATATCCGTAATTATATATTTCTTCATGCTCAATACTTATGAGCGGTTATATTGAAAAGATTGTTTTTTTTTTATTTAAAAAATTCTCACTTTCTTAAATTTTAATGCATCGGGATATAGTTTTTTCTACGGTTTTTCTTATTTGAGAAAAGCAGTAAATGCCTTATTAAAATGTTGGGATATTGGGAAAATCTTTGGTTCATAGATTATCATTGATGGCTACAAACACTTGGAGGATTCGGATTTTTTAATTTTCTAATAATTTACTAAATACCATTTCAGGGTTGTTACGCATCATTGACTCAGAAATTCCCTGTCTTTTCCAGATTTTCCATACAGGTTTTGCGCATGACCCAGATTAGGGTCAAATAAAGAACACGTTTTTATCAAATATATATTTTTTTGGGTTATAGACCACAAGTTAAGTCTCGTTTCAACCATACTAGTATTTTGTAAACGTTACAAACTATACGGGAAAAAATGTATACGTAAAAATAGCAGAGAATCATCTTTGTGAAAAAAAATATCATTTTTAACCGACTTGGAAAAACAAAGGAAATTCTCAATTCGATTCTCCTATTGAAAAATTATGTTGAACTGGATAACAATTTTTTTAAGATCAAATATATGGAAATGTAATAAATTGTAGTACATTTTTAAAACTGAAATTCGAAAAAAATGTAAACATTGTAAAGTAAAAAAAATTAAAAGCCTGTTTATAATTAAAAAACAGAACCGGTTCTTTATTTATTTATTATTTTTATTTATTCTTAATTTATTCTTTACCGGCTCTATATAAACAGAGATTTTCATGTCGATGACAATAAATAAAAAATGAATATAAACGCTTATCTATAAAAATAATGATGTGGTTGTGTATCGACAGATCGAATGCAAATGTATAGAGCTTTACAGTAAATTAGTTTTCAGTTTTTAAAAATGTTCAATGTTCGGCATTGACATAACTGTTTTTGCATATAATGAATAATAATATACATATTAAAAATATAGAAAAATATTTATTTTTCTACTGTTCAGGTGTTTTGTCAAGTCGGTTTCATTTTTTGTAATTCTTGCAAAAAGTCAATTCTGAGAAAATTTCATAGAATTCCCGAAATTCCGTGACTTTTCCCCGATTATTCCAAGAGGAATGAAATTCCTCGAGTTTCCCCTATTTTCCATATGTGTAACAACCCTGCATCTCCAAATTTTGACGTGCCCGACGATTTTCGTATAAAAACAGAATATTGGCTGTATTGGCATGTTTTCCGTAGCTTCCCTATGCCCATGGCAGATACTCCATGGTGAATGCGATACAGAGGGGGGGGGGGGGGTCGGCTGCGACCGCAAGGTAGAGAAAATGGAAGTGGAATAAGGCGGGCACATAAAAGGTGAAGGACCCCATGCGATGGAACTTCAAAGATTGAACGAATATAATATTGTGAAGGAATCGTTTAGACGGAGATCGCGAAAATTAAAAACTTGCACACTACTTCCGTATCTTTTCATTTGACGCGCAGAGCCCTCTCCATTAACGTGAACACTTTTCAAGCAAACTGATCGAGCAATGTGCAAGTTTTTATAGTTTTTGACTAAATAATTGTTTCGAATCTAGAGCAAGATTCCGCGTATGCTCAGTTAAGGGTTTTCGAATGAATGCTAATGTCGAGAGTTATTCGATGCTGACCTTGCTGACGAAAGTCGACGCACTGACCGGCTGACTGAGCTTCGTTGTTCTCACTGCCGAAGACCTGTTGCTTCTGCGGTATGGCCTTGTAACATATGGAGCATACTTGCACCATTCCCTGAGGACTTATAGGACTAGCTCCTGGCGGAGGTCGTAGTGAACATATGAATGGAAAGTAGGCTTCCTTCTCAGGATTTGGACAGCAATAAAGTAATCTAATACTGGACGAGGGATACTCCAATGCGCAAGTATAACATATAAACGTCGTTGTGTCCATCGTTGGCGCTTGACGCTTTCGTAACATGTAATTTCTATCGCCGTGCGGTACGCCCTGCCTCGTGTATGCCTTCCATTGCAACAACAGATGATTTTGACACGCGGTGCACGCCTGAAACAGATTCGTTTAGCATTAACAAAAAAAAAGAAACGAAAGGAAAAACAACAACATCCTATTTCGTCTATCTTCCCTCCTCCGGCGCAATTTCTCCGGCGTATTTCGAAAAATGAATAATCGCGATAAGCTTCACGGAAACTTTGGAGCATTTTACACACAAAGAGACTTGATCCTGCACTTTGAACTTAATATGAATACACCAGTAACAGTAATCTGCGCAATTACGTGCCAAAAATAATCTCTCTTGAACGTTCGAACATCCATTCGCGCAGATCGCGTGTGTACATACGTGGGTGGAGCCTGCATCTCAACTGATAGCGTCTCACGAACAAACTTCGGTTTCACTAGCTTCCGGTAAAGTTCTTTAGTTACTGGCACATTTCAACAACAATTCCGTCCAATTTACCGGCAAGGTCGCATTTTCAAAAGATTACATTCTAGCTCCCGTCTGGCAGAGTGATATGTCGTTCGTTTGTTTTATCATAGTCACTGGAGAGTCGGTGTCCCTGGAATTGTAGCCTCTAAGCACGATCTTCCCATAAATCTAATGAGTGAGCCTCGCAGAAAATTTTTCAGCCTCACAAAACCCACGGTATTATGAGATTGAAGTTCGAATGATCGGAATGCTACCATTTTTTTGCTTGCTTATATTACTTTTGCTTTGCGGAAAGTTTCTTGAAAAACAATTGACCCAAATGACAATTTTCCAAATACAATTTCTCGATAACTATTGCCCGAATAAACGATTTCTCAAATGCAATTTCCCGAAAGAACAATTCCCCGAAAAAACGTTACCGAATAAACAATTTCAAAAAGGAATAATTTTGCACATACAATATCCCGAATGGACATTTTCCTGAATGGACAATTTTTTTGTTTGTTTGGGGTTGTTTGACGAAATTTTGACGAAACCCAAATAAACCGAAACAACAAATTTGTCCATTTGGGAAATTGTCTATTCGGAAAATTGTCCATTCGGGGAACTGTCCATTGGGGATATTGTATTCGAGAAATTGTTCTTTCGGCAAATTGTGTATGAGAAATTGTCCGTTCGATATACTGTGTTCGGGAAATTGTTCATTCGCGAAATAATTCTCTCGGGAAATTGTATGGGAGAAATTGTCATTCGGGCAATTGTTTTCGAAGAATTTTCCGCAAACGATTACTTTTGGCAATTTTTAGCTGCGAAAATTCGTCAACCACTTTTTGAGATGTTAGTTTGGTGATTTGCAGTCGAAATCTATAAAAAAATTTAGGTACAATAATTCAAATGAAGAAATAAAAATATACAAAAGAATTTTCGATGCTTTCCGACAATGCAAACGCACCAAACACAATGCAATGTTTGCATTGTTCGAATGCAACGAAGATTCTTATCAACCTTCATAGTTTTGATACCTGTAATAACTCCGTTTTTATTATTCTGCCAAATGTTTTTTATCGCACATTTCAATTGCAGATCCCGGAGAAGCAGTTTTTTTAAATAACCATTTTCAAAATGGTGTGATTGGCGTAAAGATCTGCTGAAAGAAACATGAACGAGTGAAAAAATCTTTTTCATAGCATTCCAATGATGCAAACTTCAAGGTATACGTTTAGGGGAGGAAAAAATTTGCTGATTTTCATGATTTTTGTTTTTAAGGAAAGATTTCTATATTTTTGATACTTACAGTGTGTTTTATTACTACTTTTGGCCATTACATGGTATTTTTTGAAAATTAATCTTTAAAAATAGCGAAGGTATGGTGCGGTCTTCTAAACTGCATTGTCAAAACTGGCGTGACGTATAGATAAAAAAACTAGTCGCCCGATTCTGATGAAATTTGGTATAAATCTCTTTAATTTTTTATTGTCTCAAACATGACCCCATATGTCTTTGAAAAAGAAGAAAAAAAGTCTTTTGTATAAGTTATTGCAAAATGAAGTCATTTTTTCGGAAAAATCAATCTTT
Organism: Ophion slaviceki; assembly: GCA_944452715.1. Lineage (NCBI taxonomy): Eukaryota > Metazoa > Arthropoda > Insecta > Hymenoptera > Ichneumonidae > Ophion > Ophion slaviceki. The sequence goes on along the minus strand of OX101788.1, from coordinate 38,913,573 downwards.
TTGTTTCAAAGCGTTATGAGGTTGAAGTTTGCATGGTTGGAACGCAAGAAAAATTAATATTTGTAAATTCCTTCAATTTATTTTGGCAAACTGCTTACAAAAATCCCCCAACCATCTTTTAATCTTTCTTTATTTAGCGATCTACAATATGAATCTTAAAAAAATATATTTTCTATAACAATAAACATATGGAAAATAAAATGTAAACAAGAGCTTTCGTTGCGTTCCAACGATGCAACTTCAACAGCATAAAGCACTCCATTTAATCGATTTTCAACATTTCTCACTTTTTCTTGGGTCATGTTCTGCGTATAAGTGTTAACCCTCGGTCGGGCGTGGCTGATATCAGGCTCAGCAATCACGTTTGCAATAATTTCGAAATTGTTGTACTTTTTGTTTTGGGTTTGTCATAAATAATTTTTGAAAAATGTAAGTATCCCTTCGCATATTTCCTTTTAATACATCTCTACGAAGGTAAGGAATTTTGGTTTTCGACCTAAAGTAGCTTGGCATAGATTTTATGGGCAGTTTTAGAAAATAAGCCTCGGGCACACCGCGTTAGACCTAAGGAATTTTCGCGGGGCGACCGATGGAGGGTTGATGGAAGAAAAATCTTCGTTGGTTTTTTTTTCGATTAATCCTGCCGCGGCTACGTGTCACGCCGTCTGACAACATCCGCCACAACCCGTTTAGAAGACTACTCCATAACGCTGCCATTTTTATGGATTAATTAAAAAAAATACCATATAACAGCCAAAAGTAGTAATAAAACTCATCCTGAGTCTCAAAAAGGGCGAAGAAATCCTTCCTTTTTAAAAAAATAATAAAAATCAAGAATTGTTTACTCACCTAAAGGTTTACTCCCCTTAAGGCATTCATCCTGTGTGACTTCGCTAAAAGAGCGATAGCTGATTCCAGGGAGCAACAATCGGCTATGCAGGATTTTTTTTTACGAAACCGAAGGTTCACTTTATGGACCAGGCATAGCAGATTAAGGGTGAGTCCAAATTTAATTGGTGACAATCGTATTTGAACTGTTAAACGCGTTTTTCTGAAAACTGTATTTTTCATACTGGTGACCACGATATGTCGAAATCTATCGAACGAATTCCTTTGAAATTTGGATGATTTATTCAGCACTCATGTAGACACTTTGCAAAGTAGGATCATTCTGATTCATCAAGCCGTTTTTTTCATGTTGTAGAAGTCGTGAAAAAACACCATAATCCACGAAAAAATGTTCAACGAGATGCCAAAAATGTACCTTTTAATATATTTCAATAATCCTAGTTCAAAAACTAGTTCATACTTCACAGATTAAAATTCCGTTTGATTTTCTTTTCGTTTCACATAAGCAGAACGCCCGCAATCGTGGTCACCGCAAAAAACTTTTCTTGAAGATGTGGTGAATATGTGGTGAAAAGTTCGCAGTTGGGTGTTTATTTATTTCGTCAAAAAAAGTCCGAAAAAAGCGAAAAAAGAGCCTGCACACGGGATGACTGCCTTAATCTCACCAAATCTTAATAGGACGATTCGTCGGAACAAACGATAAGGTAGCATTGCCAACTAGGGATACAGTTCCAAAAGAAAATTCCATTTGCGAGTATGGAGTGTCTCTTTACCTGGACTCGTCCAGCACTGTCCATCGGTCGACTTCTGCTGGGTCTTGGATGAAGCATCAAAGAAGGGAAAAAAGGGGGTGGACTCGCGGAAGGATTCGGTTGAACTGGCAGTGGTTTGGCGGCGATGTGACTTAGAGAGCCTCTCTTGAACTCGTCTCCGCACACGTAACATACTTCGGTCACTGAATTTTTGTCAGGCATCGATAGATCCAAAATGTCCGTCACGACACTAGACGATGGTCCTCCGCTGTAAATGGCTGTAAACAAAAAGAACGACAACAAAATTAGTAACACTCCGAATAAATGTCAAGGAATGAGTTAGCTGCGAAAGCATCACCGTCGCAAACCACCTGACGCCACGTGTCACACGCGCTCACACCAAACAGTGATGGATCACGATCATAAGCGTGAAGAAACAAGGAGAAGAAAACAAAGAAAGAGCGCATCCGAAAAATGAGTGAACCGTGGCGTTTTCATCAAAAACGTCTTTCACTCAACGATAGACTCTCCAAGACTATCATTGAGTCTTCACGTGGCCTAGTTTGTCGCGGCGACATACTTTTTTTCGTCATAGTTCTCTCTCTCTCTCTCTCTCTCTCTCTCTCTCTCTCTCTCTCTCTCTCTCTTTCCGTCCCCCCGCGTTTGATCATCCCGCTGCCCCGTTTGTTTATCGCCACGCTTCAGTAATAGCTGAGAATTTAGCATTTCTTGTTTTCTTGCCCCGACGCACTTGGCGATTACGTACAATGATAGAGATAGAGAAACAGAGAGAGAGAGAGAGAGAGAGAGAGAGAGAGAGAGAGAGAGAGAGAGAGAGAGAGAGAGAGAGAGAGAGAGAGATGTAAGACAGATTTATCGGATCGATGAAGCGCGAGGGCTTAGAGCGGAGAAGAATTGCAATGGTGATTCGAATCGAGCATAGTACGATCCGGAAAAAAAGGAGAAACGAAAGAAAAAAAGAGCAAAATCGTGCAGAGTTGACCTCCGTTAAAAAAGTCTGATCCGGTGGGGAAGACAGACCCGTACGCATGGGCAATGGGCGTTAAATGAATTGGCTAGAGCTTTCAGTCATTTCCACTCCGCCCCTTATCGCTCTCAACTGTTAACCTTTAATCACTCAACCGTTTACGCTATCGTAGCGGGGGAAAAAAGGACTAAGGCCAACGTAAATATATCGTCGAGATTCGATTGTTTACAACGAGATAAATGAGTCGCACTGCCAACTCTTGTAACCGGTTAGAGTGAGATATAACATGTGCAAAAGCATCCGTGGTATACAATCAAAATATATGGGTGTATGTGTAAATACACACATCGTTGTTGAATCAGAATTTTTCAGATAAAGGTAGATGAAACATCTTAAAAACTGAATACATTTCCCGGATATCCTCTATTGCCTTTGACAAGTTTTACGTCGTGTAGATTCTCCTTTGTTCGATTTAAGGACATAGCCTAAACTAGAATATAGATAAACTATCCAAGAATATATTTACAAGGTTACAGAGGGCAATTGTAAATCTTTTCGAAGATACAAGGCCAAAAGCAGAGAAGCGATTGATATTGATTTTTCTCCTATTGAAAACTTTGAAGCGCGTTTTCTCCAGTTTTCATTTTCACGATTTTTACAAATTTGCGGGCGTGATAGCAAAAAAACTAAACGACATATTGAATCAAACCAAAGTTTATTTTATTCAGTATGAAAATCCTTCTAAGTGAATAAAAAAAGTAATTGAAAAAATCTTTTTAAATAATTTTTATAGCACGTTAAAGTGTTTTTAACACATTTTTTTCAAACCTGAGAAAAATTATAATTTCACGATTTTTTCAGCTTTTTCTTAATTCACCCAGAAGAAAAATGTATGACAACTGAAAATGTTAATGGTTTTTTCGTTTCAGTCTAGAGTTACGAGCTGCATCTTTCCCGCCGATTGGGAACTGCAGTGGCAAGACGCACATGGAATAGGCTGATTAATCTGCAGGCATTTATTGTTTCATGTCGAAACATTCTTTTAATGTATTTCCAATATACATGAAATGATACCTCAATGTTGAGTGGGCTCACTTGTTATTTTCCCTTCTGAAAAAATTCCCGAATAAAAACTTTTTTTGGACCTTCTAATTCAGCCTTCGGGCGTAACGTAGTTCCCGTGCTGTGATTGTAAAAAAAAGGTTTCCCCAGAACACATGGCAAAATACAGGGACAGTTGAGCGTTGAACTTTTGGTTGAGTCTTTTGGCTCCGTGCGCAACCGTATCGCCACGTAGCGTCCGTATTTTCGTCGGTTCTGTCAAAAGCTCTGAAATTGTGGTCATCATGTTGCGATAAATTATAAGAATTAAAATCGCCACTCAATTGCATTTAGTTTGATTGCATTAAAGGAGCACACCACTGCAAATTTTCGACAAATCGTTTTTTTGGAAACACGTTTTAAAAAATCCTTTGAACGTCCAAAAATATAATGCATATTCGATCATAGCTGGAAAAACAGTTTTAAAGTGGTTTTCGAGCTATTTTTAGGGGAGTCTCCGAGTGCTGAAAAGCGCCTTCGGCGAAGCCACGTCGGTAGACGCAGTTCTCGGCTATTGTAAGCCTATTATCTTTGGGGAAAAAGTTACCGACCAAAAATAGATTTATTTTCTACCAATAGGTGGCGTTAGATTTCAGGGGGGGGGGGGGGGAGGATTCATCAGCCGTAGCGTCTATAAAACTGTTGACTAAACCGAAAACTTCAAACACGTTTTTCTCAAATCCTGTTTCTGAAATCGCAGCAGAACTCGAACAATTTTCGTACAATCGACTTGAAATTTTGACAGTAGCTTCTTAAATTGCTTGAACAGTCAAGTATGAGCGCTTTTTACGATTAATTGAAAATTGTAAAAAATATATCAGTTTTTATATCAAAATTATGGTCGAAAAAACGAACGGTGCTAAAACTAATATAATTAACGAAAATATTTCACTCTTCGTTCCAGGATTAAATTTACGTCAGTTCTACTGCATACCACGGAGAGGGTTGGCTGAAAACCAGTAGTGCTAGTGACTCGTGCGCCGCCATTTTGTATTCTTTTGATAAATATTTTTTTACATACTTCAATATATACCTAATAAAGCCTGAAAGGTCTTCTGACCATGTATTTTATCCCTTCCTTTAAAAAGAAATAAAAAAAGCGGTCGAAAATGAGCAGTTATAGCGGTGTCGTCCCTTAAGGTTGTAACTTAAAAATATTTGGGTAAATAAATATTAATGAAAATTTGACTAATTGTTATGGTATATTTTCTGAATATACTGGGAAAAGGAGAACAAAGGTTTCCGCACAAGTCAATTAAATATTACATTTTAAAGTTTACATCAATCTCCACTTCACCGCATTGGTTGTACGGGGCAACGTCGTTACCATTTAAGTTTATGGCGTATACCTTCTGCATTTATGAAGAAAGTGACCCAAAAAACGAATATAGTGTGCAGGATAGTGTATAGAATAATATTACCGAAAAAAATACAGGTTACCGTTGTTAATACGTACATTAATGAAAACGTATGAAAATATGGTCTATACGAACACATGGTCTATGCGGACACACGCTCGTCTCCTGGGTGACGATCATACAATCCACGTGTCTATCCTTGATTATGATATAGAAGTTTGCATCGTTGGAACACAACGAAAAGAATTTATTCCTCATTGCATTTTTTTTTCTGTTTTGCCAAAGCTACGGCAAATTTTTTCTAACCTCCTCATTATAGACTTATACCTAAATCTATCTAAAAATATTTTAGATAGCAATAGAAATATAGAAAGAAAAAAAGTGTTTCCGTTGCAATTCCAACGATGCAACCTTCAACAGCGTCCTTGATTCAAATGAATCACTTTCTGTGATATCGAAACAAAACGGTGGCTAATTTTTTCCCCTCAGCTGTATAGTAGTTTTTTGCTGTCTGGTCATGAACGTTCATGGGGATATATCGACGCGCTAACTAGTAGTGTTAATTAAAAAAAAACAGGAGTAGCATTCGGTGCGGGTGCTGCAGGCAATTTGTGGAAAATTATCAACTGTCGTATCAAATATCTCGAGTTAAAACGATAAAGCTCTGTGAAATCTCGGAATCAGATACCACGGTTCTTTTCATCCACCATATAAATTTTTAATTTCTATTAAAAGAGGAATTTGTGCGAGAACTAGTTGAATTTAGAGGCAGAAAAGATAATTGAATTCCACTGACGGTTGAGGACTTGTATTGTGAGTACAAATAAGTCTCCGCCGTTTGACAAAAGGTGGCCGCACCGGGAGATTATGGTTGAAATTGTCAGACGTCAAACGTCATATCGTAAGCCGTGTTGTTAAGGAATCGGCTTCTCGTACTAATTGTCATATCGTAAGGTTGGACATCTGGCAAGACCTTGAAATATTAACGATTTTGTATCAGCATCGCATAATTTTTTTCGTGCGAAAATGTCGAGTTTTAAGCCTAGTAAGCGTCATTTGCGGGAACTTTTGATTTACTGATTTAATTTGAAGAAATCTGCAGCTGAGGCACATCGATTGCTTGTACAACCATATGGTGAGGCTGCTTTAAGGGGTTAGGCCACAGTAACGGGGATAAAATCATGTGCGAATTAAAAATTTTTTTCGTATGAAAAAGTGATTCACTCATTAAATTAATTACACATCTATTTAGTATGAATATCAAGCTGTCAGAATTTTTTTTCGATGTACAAAACGACCGACTACTCGGAACTTCTCGAAACAGCTTTTTCCAATTGGCGTGACAAATAACTTCAACCATTTTCACTCGATTTACTTCAAATTTAAAAGTTATGTTCCCAATTGCATTTCGCGGAGAAGTATGTACGGAATTTCTGACTAATCGAAAACCTTCCTTTTTCTAAGCAGTTTATGAGCAGTTATAACGAAATTTTTCACTGAAAATTCATTTCTTAAGTTCAAATACCTACAACTTATGAATAAAAGAATATTTTTCAAATTCCGTATGTACTTCTCTAGGTATTCTAATGTAGATTGACGAGAATTGTTTTTTGTTCTAGGTAAACAATTGTGGATGCTAAATGTCACGCCGCGGAGCGCCTAAAAAAAAGATAACAGAAAATATTAGTAGTCGGTCATTTTGTACACCGAAAAAAAATATATATTTTGTCTAACAGCTTGATATTCATACTAAATAGATGTGTAATATTAATTAACTTTATGTGTAATATTTATTAATTTAATGAGTGAATCACAATGATTTTATACCCGTTACTGTTGCCTAACCCCTTAAGTGATAGAAGTTGTCATGAGTGGTTTTAAAAGTTTAAAAAGGGTAAGTTTGACGTTGAAGCCAAAGAACGTAGCGGAAGGCCGCAAGTGTACGAAGATGCGGAATTGGAAGCATTATTGGAGAGAGATTCGTGCCAAACGCAAGAAGAACTTGCACTTACATTAGGAGTGACTCAACAAGCAATTTCACGTCGTTTAAAATCGTTGGGAACGATTCAAAAGCAAAAATTCCATATGAACTGTAGCCGAGAAACGTTGAACGCCGATTTTGCACATGTGAAATGCTGCTTGCCAGGCATAGGTCAAAACCTACTTGGTAACACTCAATTCGGAAGTTTTACCCCACCCGCCGTATTCGCCAGACATTGCTCCCTCTGACTATCATTTATTTCGATCGATGACGCTCGGCCTGTCTGAACAGCACTTGACATCATATGAAGATACCAAAAATTGGGTCGATTTGTGGATAGCCTCAAAAGATGAAGCATTCTTCTGACGCAGTATTCATATGCTGCCAGAAAGATGGGAAAAAATAGTGACTAGCGATGGACAATGCTTTGAATAAAACATGAAGTTCTTTCACAATAAATGCCCAATTTATTATTTTCAAAAACGGCGGAGACTTATTTGTACTCCCAATAATATCTGGAGAGAAAAAAATCTACCCGATTCGTCCATCCGACCGGTTTTGCCACGCTCATTTGGATAAATTTTTCTTACAAGTTGATTGATTGATTTGAGTGAGAAAAAAAGTGTCAGCAATTGATGGAAAACTAAACTCTTCGAAACTGTACGATCGCAGTGAAAACGCTAGCGCAAATCAAAGATCCCGACGGGACAAACGAAACTCGGGTTTGCATTGCATGTATAAAATATACTTAGACATAATACGTGCTATGGTATGCACAAGCGAAAAAAAACCGCGATCGTTTAGAATGATGAATTTTGTTTGACTGTGCGATTTATTTACCAGAGTTGGAATTCATTTTCTTGCCGTCAGTTTGATACTGTTTCGATTAAGAGGAGAGATACCTTTAGACGAGGAAAAAAATTGCTGATTTTCCAGATTGTTTTTAAAGGAAAGATTTCTTCATCATTTTTGAGACTTAGGGTATGTTTTATTACTACATTTGGATAAGGTTCCGAAAAACCTCAATCTCCGATCGAGCTGAAATTTTGCACAAACCTCCCTTTTAATATTTTAAGGGACAACACTACTGTGACGGCTTCAAAAAATCGATATTTTGAAAACCATCTAGAAAAATCTAAAATACATTTAAGATTAAGATGCCGTTGGACCCAGGTCGAAAAAATAATTATTTTCGGAGATATTGAATATTTTGTGGAGCGGTGCAGCGCTCCGTGACGCTCAGGGTCCCGCGCAGCTGCGCGCCTCAGGGTCGGCAGGTATACCGGGCCTTTCCCAGGTCCTGCGGGTCTTTCCCAGGTATTCTTTTGTCTCCCTTCACAAAAACCGGCTATTGTTATAAATATAGTTTCGAAAAAAAGCCATAGGTGGCGATAATTGAAAAATGTTCAAGGCAGGTATAGGGATAGCGTCATAGCGTCAGTTTGCGAATAGAAGCGACGCTACTCGTGTCTAAACGCTCCGAATCGTTTCGTTTATAAATATCGAACGCTCAGAATTATTCTTTGCACATCGAAATGGATAATCCGAAAGTGTACGCGGGGGAAAAGGGAACAAAACGGAACTATGTGACGAGGAGTCGAACGAAAATTTCGAATCGAAAACCTCCGAACCGTTATAGCTCCGAAAATAGTTCTGCAGAGTATGTGAGCACGTCGGCGAAAAAGTTAAAATCGTCGGACGATTTAGAGGTCGGTATTACTAACGATTTCGGTTATCGTATAGTACACCTCGTCAATGCATTGAACATTATATAGACGTTAGTGAAGTGCAAAGTGTGTGATCGCGATATAAAGTTTACTGAAAAAAGTTTGCGCGGACTCGGATTCAAAATCGAGGTCGATTGCGGCCATTGTGAAAAAGTGCAAATCAATTCGTGTCCTATGATTGACAATGCATACGAAATAAATCGTCGGATCGTATTCATTATGCGTCTTCTTGGCGTCGGTTTGAATGGCCTGATGAAGTTTTGTGCATTTATGGACCTACCGCGCCCCATATTTCTTTACCGCGCCCCATATTTCTTTACCGCGCCCCATATGTCTTTCTACGATCGAATCTTAAATTCGATTTCGATTGCCACTAAAGCTGTAAGCACAGTGATCAAACAAAAGGCTGCACTTGAGGAGGAGACAATTTCGTTGGAAAATAGGGTGGAGGACGGAATTATCGTTTCAGGCGACGGATCGTGGCGTAAGCGCGGTTTCAGCTCGCTTTTCGACATAACATCGCTAATCGGCTGGTACACTAAAAAAGTGATCGACGTTATGGTGAAATCGAAATATAGCAAAGCTTGCGAGCATTGGGAAAAAAAAGAAAGCACCGCGGAGCACTGGGAATGGAAAAGTACCCACGACAATGAGTGCCAGGCGAACCATAGCGGTTCCTCCGGAAAAATGGAAGTCGACTCAGCTGTCGAAATGTTTCAACGGTCTGAAGAGCTCTATGGCATAAAATATAAATATTATATTGGTGACGGCGATTCTAAAACGTTTCTGGGCATATCGAATAGCGATCCATACGACGGTTTCGAGATTTAAAAAAAAGAGTGCATCGATCATGTCCAAAAACGTATGGGGACGCGCCTCCGCGAAATCGTGAAAAAACAAAAAGGATTGTCTGGCAGAGGAAAGCTCACCGGAAAATTGATTGACGAGTTGAGCACATATTACGGCTTGGCTATTCGGAGGAACAGCGATGATGTTGAAAAAATGAGGAAGGCAATTTGGGCAACTATCAAACATAAAATATCCACAGATAGTGAGCCACAACATGACGATTGCCCAGAGGGAGCCGAGTAGTCGTAGTGTTCGTGGCAGCGAGCGGTCGCAAGCGGTAATATTTCTGAATATCGCCAAAAGCCGCCTCTTCCTGAGAAAGTATTGGAGGCAATTACGCCAGTCTTCGAAAATTTGAGCAGAGACGATTTGCTGCAGCGTTGTTTGGGCGGCTTCACGCAAAACAACAACGAAAGCTACAACAAATCAGTTTGGGCAATAGCCACCAAGTGTCAGTCCGGGAGCAAAAAAATCGTCGATATTGCAGCTGATATCGCGGTATTATTATTCAATGATGGCCTGAGAAGCCTCATGAAAGTTTTGGAGACGTTGGGGATAACTATCGGCCCAAATTGTTTCAATTTTTGCGTTGAAACCGACGCAGCGCGGATCAAGCTGGCGGAGCGCTCGCTCACAGACGCTGCAAAAGAGGCAAGAAGAGCCTCTACAAGTTCGAGAAAAGATGCTAGGGACAATGATTTGCTTCTTGAAGGCCAGCTATATGGTGCCGGCATCGCCGATTAAAGGTAAAAAATTTTTTTTCCAATTTCTCGCATAAATTAACAAACCTAAAACTTTGAACGCGTTTTTCTCAAAACCACTTTTTTGAGTGCGGCACGCAGCAGAACTCGAGCAATTTTTATCCGATCGACTTCAAATTTGGACTGCATCAATAAAACTAGATTATCTAAAGAAGTACATAGGATTTTTTCGATATCTCAATAATAAAAAAAGTTATAGACTATTTTCGACGAGAAATTTTGCTCGAAAATCGTCCTTTAATTTCAAAAGCGTGCCTATTTTTTAAAAATCAATATTTTTTCAAATCCCTATGTACTTCTCTTCAAAATATCATATTATTAACGAAAACACTCGGTATTTTTTTTCAGATCGACTTTGAAGAGAGTTCTGCTGCGTGCCGCGAACCACTGCAGAGGCAACAGTACCTGACGCGGGCGCTTCCCCAGCGTCACCATGGGGCGTGAAAAATTTGAAACATTTTTTTTATGTATCTTCAATAAACAACGAGCAAAACAAAAAAAAATTTCAAATATCTCTTTTTTTCCCGCAAAAAAAAATTCTTGAAAAATGGCAAAAAAACAGGGGGTCACAGTGGTGTTCTGCCTTAAGACAACCCCTGGAGGAATTTTTGGCGACTCTCAATAGTTTTCGAGATGTTTAATTTTAAAGATTTTTTTTAAGCGTAAAGTTCCGAATCCCTTTGATCGAGCTGAAATTTTGCGCAAACCTTCCTTTTAATATTTTAAGACAACCCCGAAAGGGATTTTTGGCGACGCAATAGTTTTCGAGATATTGCATTTTTTTAACGCACGCCGACTATTTCTTTATCTGCTACGTCTCCGTACATACCTATATATGTTATTGCGCTCTTCGTTTTGTCCAAACAAAAATGACGAAACAAACCCAAACCCAAAAACTATTGCGCGTCGCCAAAAATCACCTTAGAGGTTGTCTTAAAATTTTAAAAGGGGAGTCTGTGCGAAATTTCAGCACGATCGGAAGTTGGGCGTTTCCGGAACCTTACCTTTACTTTTGGCTGTTATGTGGTATTTTTTTTTTAATCTTCAAAAATGGCGGAGGTATGACACGTTCTTCTAAACTGCATTTGCAAAACTGGCCTAACATATAGCTAAAAAAGTAATCGACCGATTCTGATGATATTTGGTATAAATCTGTCTGACCTTATTGTCTAAAACATGACCACATCAAAAACAAACATGAAAACATATGTATTCGACAATAAATTTTTTTTTTTTAATTGTATTCAACATTGTTTCGTATACAATATTTTATACTTTTGTATAAAATATACTTTTGTATATTTTATATGTACTTTTGTATACAATATTTTATACAATATTGTCTACAAAAGTATAAAATTTAAAAAAAAGTATTTTGTTAGTGCAAAATGTAGCCATTTTTTTCGGAAAATTCAATAATTTTCTTTCAAAGCCTACCATTTCATCGTTTTTCAACATTTCTGACTTTTTCTTGTTTCATATTCTGCGTATGAATGAAAGAAAAATATTCGTTGGTTTTTTTCAGATGAATCCCGCCCCTGTTTAGAAAATCGTTTAGAAGACCGTGCCATGGCTCGGCCGTTTTTCAATATTAATTTTTTTTTAAGTCTTGTGGAATAAAACATACCCTAAGTCTAAAAAATTACGGAGGAATATTTCATTAAAAAAAAAATTCATGAAAATAAGAAATGTCTTCCTCGCCTAAAGGTATCTCCCTCCGTAATACATATTTATAGGGATAATAATGAATAATTTCAAATGGGCCTCACAGCTCGCATTTTCACTTTAGTGATTATAAGAAAAAACTAATCGAATTTCGTATTCCTTTCGAGATGGATTCTCGTATAACGTTTCTACTGTAGAACGTATGGATAAAATATGCTATTGTAACAAGAGTATCGAAAGCCTATTGCGACTTATTGGTGAATCTTGATCGGAACATACAAGAAATTGAAACCGTCAATTTCTGTACTCGATATACTTTGAGAACAAACCGTTTCATTGAAAGCGCGGTAACGATGTCGAAAGAACGACCTGCCAACCTCAGATAAAGGGCCAATTAAACTCGCGAGGTCAACTTAATAATTGGAAAGATTCCTTATACGCTTTCACGTTTTTACGTATCTCCATAGATTTGTATAGAAGTCTCTAAGAGTCATCCAACACATGTGGCTAATAAATTTAATGAGCATTTTTCTTGATGGAATTCGCCAAAAATACGCTACATTTTTTTTCTTCGCGCATAATTTATTACGCGCGATTTCAAGATCGTCTTTACTGTACTCATTCGAATATATATTTCGACTTGTTGGGTTGAAAAGATAAGCCTCAATCCGTCAAAATAAATCGGAGATGTCACATTCACGCGGTTCTATTGCATCGAACGTATTTTCACGTTACCAGTTTTGCACGCTACGTTCGCTGGTAGCGAATGGATGCATGCAACGTCCTAATTATAGCAAAAAGCCTTGGTGTTCCTAATTTTTTTATACGAAATATTTTTGCGCACATTTCGTTTGTAGTTCTACAAATGAGCGTCATAAAAAGAGGTTCAAGTATTTTCATAGCAAACATCTGCAAAATGGAATTTGAGCAATGGAAACGAAAAAAAAAATTATTCACAATCCAACGATGCAAACTCCGATCTCATTAAATTTTACCGCAGCGTAAGATCCTATGGTGTTGAAGTGTGTATAGTTATAACGCGAAGAATTTTTTTTTTTGTATTTCATATTATATTATATCAATTGTCTTGCAGATTTCATTTTCAGATCTCCGAACGTACATCTTAAAAAAACATTGCAGGATTTTCATAGCTAAGATCTGCAAAAAGAAACGTGAGCAATTCGGAAAATACATTTTCTTAAAATTCTCGTGCGATTCTACGTACACGTAGTTTGCTGTAGACCTTTGAACTGAACAATTTGATAATTCGTTAGATAAGTGACTTTTCCGAAACATATTATCCGATTTCTCCGATAAAAATAATTTATTGGGTTATAAATGATGATATTGAGTCGGGGAAAGCTAACATTTTCCATTAACAAATTTCTTACGAGCAAAAAATTATTAAAAATGATTCCGATTTTTTCAAAAACCTAAAAAAACCCAATATAGGCGTCGAAATGTTAAAAAATTCCGTATTTAATCACGTGCTTCCGCGAACTTCAAAAGTCCAAAACTTTTTATGGGAGCGGGGGGGGGGGGGTGTAAATTTCAACTTCCCCCGACTGAATATCATCATTGATAACCCAATAAATAAATTTAAAAAAAAACAGAAAACAAATAATTTTAGGCTCATTTTTCGGAAAAGTCCCTTTTTTAAATAATTACCAACAATTTTAACCTAATTCGAATTTTATTGGGAAATTACTGCAGCTAAAGAGAAATAAGCGAGAACAAAAGTAGAGTAAAACTACGGCTTTTCAGCCATGATTTAACTAAAATGTATGTATTTTTTAGAGAGGCCCTACGATAATTACGTGTACTCGTTACCACGAGCTGTCAAGTTATGGTAGAGGCGAGCGAGTTTCGAGGGTACAAAACAGATCGAGTTGACGAAGAATTCGTTATACTAAGCCTCGTCGTTGATTGCAACCTCGAAAGGGGGAGCAAATTGTTTACACATTTCTCGCCCTCTCTCTCCCTCATTCTCTGGCGCGGGTCATTAGCGAATAGAATGGATTATCGTTTTATAGTTGGATTCGGGTGAAGCCCTCGGTCGGGTATACGCCACGAACGATATTGATTAACATACGGCACTTCCAAGCCGCTGAGCCCCAACGCTAAGATGATATCCCGGACCTCTCCAAAATGCGTTACAAACGCCCAACGCTTCATCGTAGCCAAATAAACGTTGCAAGTGCATGAGCAAATCCCACATGACAAAAAAAAAACATGCAAGGCTGCCCGAAGAAATTCAAACCGATCGATCACTAATCGCCGAATAATCATTCGTACTCGATGGAATTAAAACCTACATCGTTGGAATCCAATGAAAATTAGTATTTATGCATTGCTTCAATTTTTGGGCGAATTTTGAGTAAAAAAAATCGTCCAACAATTTTTTAATATGCTTATTTCCAAATTTAAAACGTACATGTTTAAAAAATTGTATAACTGTAGAAATAAGGAAATGAAAACATAAAGTGGAACTTTCGTTGCAGTTCGAACGATGCAAACTTCAACAACATCTAACTTGAAGGCAATCGGTCAGACTTAGAGATGAATGGTGTCGAAGTTTGTATCGTAGGAATGCAATTACAACGCAGTTTCTGGAACTGCCTCAATGTTTTTAGCATATTTAGGCTCCGAAAATTACTCAAACGATTTTTTTACGATATTCAAATTTGCATGGATGATATTGAAGATTGCATCGTTGGAGTGCAACGTAAAGTTTTTTTGAATTCTTCAAATTTTGTTTAGGTGTGAAAATCACTCAAACGTTTTTACGTACTCTTGTTAGAGATTGATGATCTAAATTTGTGAAAAAGAAGGCTGTGAATAAGCATAATAATAACGAAATGGAAAATAAACAAAAAAATCGTTGCATTCCAACGATGCACACTTAAACATTTTTCGCATTCTTGAAATGTAACGAAAGTTCTCTTCATTTCCTTATTTGCATTTTTATGCAAGAACCTATTTTCGAAGATTCTTGTTGTAGATCTCCGAAAAAGTATCTGCAAAAAATGATTCAAGGTGAACAAAATCTGCCAATAGAAATAAACAAAATTCGGAAATATTAATTTTTAAAGCATTCCAATGATGCAAACTTCAGTCCTACTTTTTTCGGATCCTTATTACAAATGGACCACCTCAATCTGCAGAGACAATATTGTATTAGGAGTACAACTTTGCAGTGACCGTTTTACTTAGAGAGCCACTGCGGCCGAAGTAGTGGCCCTAGCTCAATAAAAAAAGTGGCATTTTAAACTAAAGGCTCTGCCAATGTAAACAATTAAAAAAAGCTAACGGATACGTGTATGCATTATAAAGTTATAGGCACTCAAACATGGCAACCTACGAACCGAATTCTCAGCATTTGCGGGAGGTTATGATTTACTTCTTCAACATCAAGAAATCTGCGGCTGAGGCTCACCGTTTGCTTGTAGATGCTTACGGGGAGGATTCTATTAGTGAGAAAACGTGTCGGCGGTGGTTTCAACGCTTCAAAAGTGGAGATTTTGAGGTCGAGAACAAGCATGGTGGCGGAAGGCAGAAAGTTTTTGAAGACGCAGAATTGGAGACCTTGCTGGACCAGGATTCGTGCCAAACTCAAGAGGAACTCGCCGAGACGTTAGGAGTAACCCAGCAAGCAGTTTCAAAACGTCTACGGGATATGGGTATGATCCAAAAGCAAGGAAACTGGGTCCCGTATGAGTTGAAGCCGAGAGACATCGAGCGCCGATTTTTCACCTGTGAACAACTGCTCCAAAGACAACAAAGGAAGGGATTTTCGCACCGGATTGTGACTGGAGATGAAAAGTGGGTTCACTACGATAATCCTAAACGCCGAAAATCATGGGGACTGCCTGGTCATATTCCGTCATCGACGCCCAAACCGAATATTCACGGATCCAAAGTGATGCTGTGTATCTGGTGGGACCAGCTGGGCGTTGTGTACTATGAGCTGCTCAAACCATCCGAAACCATCACAGGGGAACTCTACCGACGTCAGTTGATGCGCTTGAGTAAGGCACTCAAAGAGAAACGGCCACAATTCAACGAAAGACATGACAAGGTGATACTGCAGCATGACAATGCCCGACCCCATGTTGCAAATGTCGTGAAAAAGTACTTGGAAACGCTGAAATGGGAGGTTTTATCCCACCCGCCGTACTCTCCAGACATTGCCCCTTCCAACTATCACTTGTTCCGGTCAATGGCACACGATTTGGCTGACCAGCACTTCGGTACTTACGAAGAAGTCAAAAATTGGGTCGATTCCTGGATTGCCTCCAAGGACCAAGACTTTTATCGACGCGGGATTCGAATGCTACCTGAAAGATGGGCCGAGGTCGTAGCTAGCGACGGGCAGTACTTTGATTAAAAAATATGTAGCCACTTTTTTATAATAAAGCCTTAAACTTTTGAAAAAAAAAACGGTCACTGCAAAGTTGTGCTCCTTATATAAAAGTAAATGGATAGAAAGAAAGTTAAAATGAATTATCGTTGAAAAACGAGGCAAACTTCAACACCGAAGGTTTTTATGACTCTCGCGCGAAAGTATTTTTAAAAAAGAAAATATTTTCTCTAAGGCGTCTGGCCACCTTGGCGGACCGAAAAATGGGTATATTTAAAAAAAGAAATAATAAACTCGAAAGTATGGGCCGGAATATTTTTATTTTTTTACACAACGTCAGAAAGGGCTTTAAGAATAACGTTAATACATTTCCGTTCAAAATATTAAAAAATGGCGCCGTTATGCACATTGCCGCGGAGGCCCTCCGCACGATACGAGCGGTCGTTGTCCCAGCTGTTACCGGGTCATGTCACATATGAAAACAAAAAAAAATCAGCTCATTCGTGAGTAGTGTCGCTACAATGTAGCGTAGCGGTTTTTTTTTCGACCATTAACAAAATTATGGTGAGCCGAAGAAAAAATTTGTTTTTTTTTTCACCGAAATTATGGCTCACCATAATTTTTTTAATGGTCGAAAAAAACCGCTACGCTCCATTGTAGCGACACTACTCACGAATGAGCTGATTTTTTTTTGTTTTCATATGTGACATGACTGGGTAACAGCTAGGACAACGACCGCTCGTATCGTGCGGAGGGCCTCCGCGGCAATGTGCATAACGGCGCCATTTTTTAATATTTTGAACGGAAATGTATTAACGTTATTCTTAAAGCCCTTTCTGACGTTGTGTAAAAAAATAAAAATATTCTGGCCCCTACTTTCGAGTTTATTATTTTTTTTAAATATCCCCATTTTCGATCGGCCAAGGTGGCCAAACGCCTTAAGGTTGTTGCTTAACCCATTAACGCCCAAGAATTGCGATTTTTTCCTTCATTTTCAAGCCAGATTTTTGTTATATAAAAAAAGTCATAAAAAATGAAGAGATACGTTCCCTAGTATTTTCGAGTGTGCTCTTTCAGAATCTGGGGTCAAAATCGGGTTTTGTCCATTAGGAAAAAAATATGGCGGCATTTACACAAAAAAAAACAAGAAAAATCGATGACACTTTTTTTTTTCAAAATTTTTTTTTTTCACATCGAAGCCGTTGAAAAGTCCGGTTTTTTTCAACCATGGGTGCATAGAATAGTGACGATTGAACAATAATTTTTTTTAATTCGTCGTTATCAACATTTTCACCCCCAAAATGGCGCTTTTCACCCCCTGAGTGACACGAAAAATTTCACGCTCGGTGTCCCAAATGAAAAGTAGTTGGATATGGACGAAAATTGGTACTCGGAGGTTTTTGAGGTCGCTGATTGTGATTCTGTTCTCAAAATTCCGAAATTCAAAATGGCGGATCCAATATGGCGGACACAAATGCAAAAGTTCATTTGAATTGCATAAAACGTGGCACTCGGGGGTTTTCGAGGTCGCTGATGATGATTCTGCTCTCAAAATTCCGAAATTAAAAATGGCGGATCCAATATGGCGGACAAAAATGCAAAAGTTCATTTGAATCGGATGGAATGTGGCACGCGGGGGTTTTCGAGGTCGCTGATTATGATTCTGCTCTCAAAATTCCGAAATTCAAAATGGCGGATCCAATATGCCGGACAGAAATGGAAAAGTTCATTTGAATTGGATAAAAAGTGGCACTCGGGGGTTTTCGAGGTCGCGGATTATAAATCTGTCTTTAGAATTCATAAATGCAAATTTTTCGATAAAATACCCGAGTAAAGATGATTGCATATACTTCGATACAATTATATAAAAATGATATACAACCATATATATTTATCTATAGGTTTATATATAATTGTATATAACTCTATACATTCGTATATATAATCCGATATAAATGTACTTCCATCAAATTTGATTTGATAAAATTATACATAGTTCTGTATATAATGATATATGGAGATACTATTTTTATAGGGAGTTTATATAATTAGATATAATATCATATACAGTTATATACAGTTATATATAATTCAATATAGTGTTGTATATAATTATATATATACGTGAAAATTTTATTTACGGTATATAAAATTGTATATGACTGTATATGAGTACTTTTATTTTCTTTGGAAATACATATAATTGTATATAGCTTTATATGACTTCATATATGATTAGATGTAGAAAAAGTTTTCTTTAGCTTTATTCGCGTATGGAAGCAGGTGAATCAAGAGATTGCTTATTAAAAGTTAACAAATTATGTATTGATGCAATATATTTACCAAATTTGATTACAATTATTGGGTTTCTTACAGAGATAATTTCCAGTTCTGATCAGTTGATTAATATTAGTTTTTTCTTGATATTTTACTGACAAAATGTCATCGCTTTCTTCGACTGGTATAATATGTGTCACGATAGCTGTTTTCTACATGAGAAAACATATCAACGTTTCAATGTAAAATACGTTGATATGTTTTGTATCGATCCGCCATTTTTAATTTCGAAATTTTGAGAGCAGAATCATGATCAGCGACCTCGAAAATCCCCGAGTGCCATATTCCATCCGACTCAAATGAACTTTTGCATTTTTCTCCGCCATATTGGATCCGCCATTTTGAATTTCGGAATTTTGATAGCAGAATCATAATCAGCGACCTCAAAAACCTCCGAGTACCAATTTTCGTCCAAATCCAACTACTTTTCATTTGGGACACCGAGCGTGAAATTTTTCGTGTCACTCAGGGGGTGAAAAGCGCCATTTTGGGGATGAAAATGTTTTATAACGACGAATTAAAAAAATTTATTGTTCAATCGTCACTATTCTATGCACCCATAGTTGAAAAAAACCGGACTTTTCAACGGCTTCGATGTGAAAAAAAATGATGAAAAAAAAGTGTCATCAATTTTTCCTGTTTTTTTTTTTTAAAGCCGCCATTTTTTTTTTTCCTAATGGACAAAACCCGATTTTGACCCCAGATTCTGAAAGAGCACACTCGAAAATACTAGGGACGTATCTCTTCTTTTTTTATGATTTTTTTATATAATAAAAATCTGGCCTGAAAATGAAGGAAAAAATCGCGATTCTTGGGCGTTAATGGGTTAAACATATTGGGGTAAATGGATATGAATGAAAATGTTACTAATCGTTATGGTATATTTGCTTAATATACTGGCAAAATGAGAAACGAGGCTTCTGCGCTCGTTAACTAAATATTAAATTTTTAAGTTTACATCAATCGCCACTTGATCGCGTTGGTTGTACGGGGCAACGTTGTTACCATTTTAGGTTATCGCGTATACCTTCCGCATTCTTGAAAAAAGTGACCCTCAAAACGAATATTGTTCGCAGGATAATGTACAGAACAATATTACCGAAAAAAAATAGTCAGGTTACCGATCTAATTAATGAATATGTATGAAAAATATGCGGCCAGTTTACAAAAAGTGCGGCTTTTGAGGAGTATGTATTAAAATGTGGTAACATCGGAACTATGGGAATAGCAGAACCAATCGACAACCTAGCGCACCAATTTCAAATACGTTAAAGTCAAATGCGACTAAGGGGAACTTATACATTTATTCATTACTAGCTTTTACCCGCGACTTCGTCCGCATAGATTTCGGATATAAACTTCGTTTTATTTTAAACGCAGAAAGTCAAGTTGGTCTGTTTAATCTATGACTTTTGTGATTTCGCCTACTTAATTTAACTTTTTTAAATGTATTTATATGTCGAAAATATATATATGAAGTTATACTTATTACCCGTGACTTTTCTGCGTGGAATTTATGACGTCGTGGGAGTGTAATTTAGGCAATTTTTCAAGTCAAACCGACTAAAAAAATATGTTTTTCTATACAAAATGTTCCATCCCCTTGCAACACCTTAAGGGTTGAATGTTCGGAAATACTGAAGTGCACGTTTCATTACGTCCGTTATAAAGTGTTTACGCCAAGTTTCAAGTAAAATCGACCAACAAATAGGGTTTTCTACACAAACTTTTCTACCCCCTCGCAACCCCTTAAGGGTTGAATTTTTGGGGAATGCTGAAACCCGTGTTTCATTGACTTTCTTGTTGAGTGTTTATGCAACGTTTCAAGTAAATCCGATGAAAACAATATTTCTTTCATACAAACTTTTACACCCAATTTCACCCCCTAAAGATCGAATTTAAAAAAATTCTTTCTTAGTGCACCTCTACACCCTTTACGGAACATATGTGTCAAATTTCATTTTTCTATCTTTAGTAGTTTAGGCTGTGCGTTGCCTGTCAGTCGGTCAGTCACGGAACAGCGGCGCGTACAACTCTGGTGGATGATGATAACTTGATTACAATTACCAACTAACATGCCATATTTGACGTTTCTATATGTCGAAACATATCAATTTTGAAGTTTATTTTCACCCCCCCAACGGGTTGACTTTTAAACAATCTCGAAATACGTATTTGCTTATTTGTTTTTAGGAGTACTTTTACGAAGTTTCGAGTCGAAATGTCTATTTAATATTGTTTCTCCATACAAACTTTGAACCCCCATTTTACCCCTTTAGGGGTTGAATTTCGGAATTTCCTTCCTTATTCCTTGTCTACATCCTAAACGGAACCCCTGTACAAAACTTCAGTTTGTTAGGTTCAAGGGTTTGGGCTGGGCGTAGATGAGTCAGTGAGACAGTCGGGACTTTTCTTTTTATATATATAGAAGATAGGTAGATAGATAGAAGATAGATAAATAGATAGATAGATGATAGCTAAGATAGATAGATAGATAGAAAATGATGTATTTCCTTTTTTCTAGCTTCGGTCTGACAGCACTGACAAATGGTTTTTCCATCGGAAACTTTGCGGCGCGCTAATATTTTTTTCTGATTCATTTGTTGTCTCCTTTTGCTCTGACATAACCTCCGAAAGCGCCGACCGGCACGAAACGCGCGTAACACATCTGCGACCTGTGACAGTCACTGCAGTCAACCTAACAGCCTCGAATTACGACAGAACCGTGCGCCTTTGCCAAAGCTAGTGTCTATTTTAACAATATGTTTAAACATCAACATTTAATTTTCTGATAATCCTAACTCCTTCAAATTACCATATATGTAAATAATAATTACGATTATCTACCGTACATTTGAACATTTTCTCGATGTTGAGTCGTACACGTCATTAATAATTTGCTACAATAAGTTGGCATACCAGGTTGGATGATGTACTTTGACATATCCTGGCGGTCATTGCTTCAGTCGCGTGACGCAGTCTTGCATGTATCTCAAGTAGCGCAAAAGCGACGGTCTCTTGTCGTGAGAATAAAAAATCGAAGGGTTGCCCAGCCAAATGTATATGCGCGAGCGCAATTATTTTCGAGGAAAACCATAATTCAGTGGATGACCATCGAGCGTCGTACGACGGGGTCGCAATAGTGCTGGCATTGCATCGTTGGAATTAAATTTTTATTTATTTTTTATTCCTTCATTTTCACTACTACTTTTTTCGCGGATTTAGGTTAGAGATCTCTAATGAGGAGCCTTAAGAACGAGTTAATTCGTCGTTCCAAATCTGCTAAAAAATGTGGACAATTAAAGCGGGCAACGGAGGCAATTCATTTCCACTGCACTTCAACGATGCAAACTTCGACATCACGGATCGCAAGCAAAGGTCGAAAGAAAATATCAGCCTTGAGGGGTTCCACACCTCCAGCATTTTCAAAAATCGATTTGTTTACTGTTCGTTATTGTTCTTTATACGTTTACGCCTGTTTTAAAAACAAAGCAATTATTCCGAAATCGCAATTACAGACAGACTTATAAGGGAAAACGTAACCGCGCGCGCAAAGTCTGGCTCGGGCCCGGGTAGGTTCTGTACGCGTTTTTCTCGAAATTACATTTTCCGGAACGGTCTACTCGATAACTTGATCCGTGGTATTTTTTTATTTTCAATATTTTTCATATACATTTTGAGGGCGAAATTCGAATCGAAAAAAGTGTTTTGACTTCAAGATGTGATAAACTGTTTTTTTCCCGAAATCAAGGGGTTTGGCTATTGTGACAATGACGAACGCTCGTTTGTCGCTTGAGGCAACGGGAATTAAATAGGAAGGGCCAACATATGGTGCAGGAATTACAGATTGAACGTAAACTGGCGATTGTTATAATAGAACTGCTAGGAAAACTTTTAACGCGTTTTTCTCGAAACCATGTTCTTCAAAGCGGTGTACTCGATTTCTCGAAATCTAATAACCCGATTAACCTTTTAAGGACAGGAGTGGTCGATATATCGACCAGCCAGGGGGCACATAATATTTAGGCAAGGGGACTCACGAAATTCAAGCACCCCAAAGGGATCACATTTTCGCCACATGCGCGTTGTTGATCCTGGGTCACGCTAAGAGCGAAAGTTGGAGTATTTCTGAAAATAATGCACGATTTTTCTGCAGTCTTCTTGTGACATACACAAGTGTCAAGTGCAGTGAGTATGTTTACTGACGAAGCTTGTTCTATAATAACTGGCGTTGTTTAAATGTTCTTCAGGATGACATTTACAACATATATGCCTATTTTGTTGTACTCAGTGCATCCACAATGTGAGTATATAAATTTTGTGGCCAAATAGCAGAGAAAAAAAATTGACCTTGAAATGGCGATTTTCAAGGTCAAGGATGCCAGCCGGATTTTTCTCATTATTTTTCCCATATTCAGCGCATCAAATTACATAGGAATACGCTTTCAAATTTTTTGAATTGGACTTTTCGTTGTGGACGGGGCTTGTCGATATATCGACCAGCAGTTGGGCTTGGGACTCCAATTGAGAAATTCATCGATTTTATTGATATCTTTCATGTAAAAAAAAGTCGATTTTAATGGAAATTTTCCCGTCCTTAAAAGGTTAACTTCAAGTTTGGTACACTTATTCGGGGTAATAGTAACGTCTTGAACGACGTTTTTCTTCTTAACCTTTTTTTTTGCTATTGACAATATCATTTTTCATTTTAAAAAATCGAGAAAAACATTCAATAATTCTTTTGTTGATGATTGAAACACAATAACAGAAAAACAACTCGGGCAAGTCTTACAAGGAACATCCTTAAGTGCCCGCCGTTGATTTTGTTGAAACTCATATACGTGATAAAGCATCGAAAACTGTTAGATACGTATTTTTTATCTGCGGAAAGACTATTTTAAGGGGACAAACCATCCTTCTAAGAAAAACCACTATAGAATAATTAAAACAAAATTAAATTGAAGAGTGATACGTCTATCTTTGAGGGGTCGTTTCCCCTCGTCAAAACGTTCTTCAATGCTTCAAAAGTTTCCAATGCTTTATCACATATATGAGTTTCAACAAAATCAAAGACGCACACTTAAGTGATGTTCCTTGTTAGGCAATATTATCTATTTTAAGAAGAAAAAAACACGTTTTTCTTCGTTTCAGATCAACCGGGTTGCCAAAATGGAACACACTGTTGAGCCCCTCCCGTCCAAAGGTCCGTTAGGGGATTGTTCATAACTTCTTTAACTATTCATATTTTTACAGGAATTTTGGTACACGACTTTGTTAGTGTACATACAAATGAATGTCCAAAGGATTTTTCAGTGATTTTACTTATTCCTTCAAATTCATTTTTTTAAGGTATTCCTCTGACGAACCTGGATATTTGACAATTAACTGGTTGGGTTTCATATATAATCAAGTAAAAATACAATGCTGTATACTGGTAAAAATTTAAGCCAAGTAACCGAACGTTTACGAAAAATTACAACTCGAAACATCGTCTCATTTATACGGCGCTTTATGGAGATGACAGGCGGGCCACATTTCTGTCTAATAATTTATACACTGAATAACCCTAGATGCCTGATATAAAGGCTCATGCGTGTAAAAAAAATCTAAAGATTCCGCAACGACGACAAAAACAGGCGGTCACCGAGTGTTTTAAGAAAATATTAATGGTGAAACTTGGAAAAATGTGACTGGCAAAAGAATTTTCGTAGCTGTGACTTTACAGAGAAAATGTAAAAACGTTTGAATCTACTAATTTTGTGCGATTTTTTTTTCTTTTTCGTCGCTGGGTATAATAATTGATCGTGACTTATTTTTATTAAGGGGCCAGTCCATTTTGAAAATTTCAAAAAATCAAAAGCAAGCAACACTTGAAGAAATCGACGATGATGAGCAATCAGAAGGGATTTTGTACGGTGCAGGAATTGCCGATTGAGTTTAGGTAAAAGTTCTTCATAGTATAAACTTCAAACGCGTTTTTCTCGAAACAACGTTTTCAAAATCTAGCTCCATCGTATCTCTAAAACTAATAAACCGATTCTGTCGAAATTTGAACCACATATTGTAAACATGATTCGCAACAAGATGACCCTCGATGGTTTTAAAATTTTCATTTTTACTCTTTTTTGCGAAAAACTGCGATAAAAACGCGTTTTTAAAATACTTTTTGGGTTTTTCATCTGCCTTTTTTTTTTTTTTTTTTTTTTTTTTTTTTTTTTTTTTTTTTTTTTTTTTTTTTTTTTTTTTTTTTTTTTTTTTTTTTTTTTTTTTTTTTTTTTTTTTTTTTTTTTTTTTTTTTTTTTTTTTTTTTTTTT
Organism: Ophion slaviceki; assembly: GCA_944452715.1. Lineage (NCBI taxonomy): Eukaryota > Metazoa > Arthropoda > Insecta > Hymenoptera > Ichneumonidae > Ophion > Ophion slaviceki. Next base: position 38,888,531 of record OX101788.1, on the reverse strand, counting down.
TTTTTTTTTTTTTTTTTTTGATAAAACTTTATATTCGAGGGTCATTTTGTAGCTGGTGTCATACAGAATCTAATGGACTCTGACTTTTTTGTTTCAGACAAGCCGTTGCCAAGTTGTGATGGAGCTACCACCTAGCCCACCTATTTTTGAGGCGTTACGTTAAACTATAGTTTTTTGTACTTAAAAATGAATAAAAATGAGTAAATTTTTTTTTACGTATTTCAAGACTATTTATCAAGCCCAACAACTTTTATATTCATATCTTTTATAAAATCCTCAAAAAAGGATCGCGAAAATAGCCTTTTTTCGTGGCTCCAAAGTGGACTGGCCCCTTAAACGCCAATGTAATTTACCAATGATTAAGAAGGGCCCTCCACATGCCCCCATAAAACACGGCCCTCCGCGAAAGGAATGCCTTAAATAACCCTGATTTTCAAATTATCATACTAGCCTAACCCTTCGAAAAATTCGGCCCCACAGATCATAACTATAACTTTACTCCGCAAGAATCTTCTTGAATTTTTCAGATCCATTAACGCGTGGCGCAGTTATCATGCAAACCATGAGAACGTGGATTTTCGATAGAGGCTTCAACAACGTACAAGACTACGAATAATTAATTATTAGATATATTTTTTTAACGGTGCCCTCAAACTACCAATACATAATGTATAATGTATGATGAATAGTATTCCCAATTTTTTACGATTCACCCGTTGAAAAAGTTTCTCGTATTTATACGATTTTCAGTTAAGCTGGAGGTATGTCACCCATGACTGTCAAGTTTCCATCGTTGTAATGGAACGATTGTTTTTTTCATTATCCAAAGCCTTTTTCTTGCTAATTGAGGTCGAAAATCTCTAACAAGGATACGTAAAAACGTTTGAAAGATTTCATTTCGTTACATTCTAACGATATAACCCATTAAGGGCAGGTTACCGTTCATGACGATAAAAAACTCGATTTTTTTTACATAATTTGTATCCTCAGTGTTTAGAACACGCGGGTTTGTTTGAGGTATCAAAAACAAACATTAAATACGATTTTTTATAACGTTAACTTTAAGGTAATCCTATCGCTTCACACTAGTCATACAACTGATGATACTTGAGACTTGTACAATTCATATTTTTAACATATGGAAAAAAAATCATTCGTAATAACTAAAATGTTCCATGGGTAAATTGTTGAATGAATGTTTACATTTAATTAGAAAAAATGAAAAAATAGTTATTCCAACGATTCGCGCAGTATTTCTAGGTTTGATATTTGGCAACATCGGTTCTATCTTCGTCTCTTTTTACTCAACCAGACGAGTGTAACCTCCATGCTTTTCAACGTCGATCTGTCAAAACAATGTCAGGTGCAGGAAATATAAAGCATTGTATTCGAGCCACGACCGGTAAAAACCGTGGAAAATTTGTGTCATCGAAATATGTCGGTTGAAAATGAAATATGTGCAGGAATTCGAATGAGGGAGATGAGGTTAGGACTACAGTCAGCTGTTGCCTTGCCGTCACGTCTCTTTATTGTAGCAAGTGGTAATAAATTCAATACCGGAAGTTCAAATCTAACTTGATCTTACATAAAAATTAGGTCAATAAGCGTAATTTTTTTCTAAGAACATTGAACTAGTACAAGTGTCAAGTATGTTAATCTGATTATTTTGAAGAATCTGAAGGATTCCCACTATTATGTACACTTTTGTAGCGACCGGAAATTGAGTTTTTGCATGTCGTCTGGGAATTCCATCACAAAAATACGCAATCTTATATTTTTTTTCTCCGTAATTAGGTCGATGACCGACCCTGAAATTTTACAGAGACGATTATTAATATATTTAGTGAAGCTCAAAAAAAAAATGAAAATCCTATGGATTGAAGTCCGGCGATAGGATTGCCTTAAATGCGTTTTTTCTGGAGACAGCATTTTTCAGAGCGCGGGGCGCTCTACAGCTTCAACGGATGAACCGATTCATATGAATCTCTGCGCAATTGAAAGGAAATTAAATTTGCCGGGCCAGCAGAAAGCAATTTCTGTCAAAAACTGTCAAATTTAGAAACATTTTTTTCGCCTGTTTAAGCAAAAAACATGGGTTTTTTTCAACCTGCTGCTATTTTGTTATTCGGGGGTTTTTAAGAAAACGAAAAAAGATGAAGCCCCCCAAATTTAATCTAGTTTAATCATGTTTACCCCGTTTTAGTTTCAAATGAACTGGCAAGGCTGTGGAGCGCCCCGCGCAGACCAAAACACGCCGTACATGGCGTTATTTGACGGGAGTTGAATCCGACATTTTGGATTTTTTCGAATAAATAATATTGGAATTTACTCTCCATTGATAGAAGAATAAAATACGTTGAAACCCATTCCCAAAAGTATTAATTTTATATAAAAAAATATTCCCGAAGCTCCCCTTTTTCATGCCCCTCGACGGTAACCTGCCGTTAAGGCGGGCTATACATCTAGACAGGAAGAAAACAAGCAATATTGAGGGATTTTTTAAACTAAGAAATAACTAGCTATGGCAGAGTGTTACGCAAGGTCGCCGCGGGAGTTGCGAATCGGCGTGCAGTCTAGCTTCCCGTAGACTTTGATTTGCCAAAAAGTTCAAACATTTCTTTCAGTTAGAACATGTATAGTTCCTATGTGACAGTAATTAAAATGAAGAAAATGCAAATTTGAGAAAATGGCACGTATTAACACGCAAAAACATCAACATTTCACGCAACATTTCTGTAAAATGTGGATTCAAAAAGGAGTTTTTTTTCCAATTTTTCAAAAACAATTTTCGTCAAATAGAAGGTACCGATATTATCAATATTTCTACCAAGTTTCAACTCAATCGGCTTAATAGTTTTTGGGTAATCCTGCACTCTAATTTCGATAATGCAGTTTTGAGAAAAACGCGTTTGACGTTGACTCCCGCTCCGGATCCGAGCGGTGAGGCACAGCGTTAACGGGCTGTAACGTTTGAAGTTTTTCGAATTTTGCTTTGAAACTTTGGGAAAATGTTCTACTATCGTTTACTACTCTAAACGAGTTCTATCGTTTAAAGAAAAAAGAATCGATTTTTTGATCGTTGTAAATATATATACCGCCTTAAGGAAGCATCGCAGTGTACATTTTTTTTTTTTTTTTTAACGACCAACCGTTGCGATAATAGGCTACATTTTGTAAATTTTGATTTTAAAAAATCCTACATAGCAAGACAGCGGCTTTCATACTGATTGATAATCTATTTGCAAATGTTTTTTTCAGATAATATTTACGGCCACAACCGTAAACACCGTGCGGTCTCCTTTTTTTCAGACATTTTCAACCGTTAAAAAATGTAAAAAAATTAACGTTTCAAAAATGTATTTTCTGTTCTTCACGAGTGCTTTGATTCGACACTAAAAGCCCACACTGATTAGCGTATTTTAAGCATAGAAAAAAAAATCGCGAACATCAGCTATTTTTCGACCGGTTACACTACGATGATCCCTTAAAACAAAACGCGTATAGATCGTAAGATCGTAACGAGACCTTGAGGCTGCGGTTGCAAGATAGGCGCAGGTGAGGTACGCGGTGCGTGTCTGAGATCGAGTGCGGCTTCGTTCGCGATCCTCGTCGTCTCGTCAACGAGTTGTTGTCTCGGGCTCTGTAGTCTCTGATGAGGCGACTGTAGCCTCTGATGGGGCGACTCCATCGTCAGTCGTACTTGTTCGATGTGTCGCGAGGTGGCGTCGGCCGTATTTGAGTGCGGCCTCGATGGCAATTCGATGGAATTCGAGGGTGGTCTCGTCTGTTCGACCCGGGGGGAGGGTGAATTCGGTGGTAATCTCGGTGACTGGCCAACCGAACGATTTTCCTGTCGCGTTTGTTGCAACGGTTGTTGCGGATCGTTCGTCAGTCCGAGTACCTGAGCCGCGTATTCACCCTGCAGGGCCATTTCCGCACCGGTGAACGGACCACCGTCGCAACGCTTCAGCCAGTATATCCTTTGGCTGTGAGGCCTGGCGTCCCTCTCGTAGCTCTCCCATTGCTGCAGTAGTAGCGCGTAACAGAGGCTGCAAGCTTTGACAGCGCCGTTGCGAGCGCCCTCGCCCCGATAACCGATCGGCGCCTCGTGCGACTCCAGAAACGGAAAGTACGGCTCGTTTGGTGGACCGCCCGGGCTTGGCTTCACCCGCAGCCAGTACTGCTCGCTGTGACTCAACGTACCGCATATGAAACATATGCGCTGACCACCGACGATACCGTGCTGTTCCTCGCTCAACAATTGGCTCGATTGCGAATTACCCAGTGACGATTGGCTCGGCTCCAGTCCCGGCTCGTTCTTCACGTATATCTTGCTTTCCATCGTGTCACGAATACATCGATCTGGCCCGTCCACGAGAGCGCCTCTTCTCTTTACCTCCTCTACTTTCCTTCTTCTCGAGGAGCTTCGGATCCTCGAGATTCACCCTTGGAACGAACACCCGCCACGATTCCTGAAAATAACGGTCACGTTTATTCAGGTTTGCAGGCGTGAAGTTGACGAAATGTTTCGCCTGTTCGCTTGGAGGCCCAGGATTGGGAACGCTACGGTTCGCAGTGGAGCGGTGGAAATTGGGTATTATACTCTATGTTAGAAAAATACTAAGAATGTATAAATAAGGTCGTTTTTGCAGTAATCGAATAATGTTGGTTTTAATTTATAAAAACACAATATAAATTTAATAATATTTTTTTTTTTAATCTTTTTCTATCTGTTCAACGGACGTGCGAAACGGTAGCCGCCATAATGGATTCCGGCGTGCCGTCATTGACATAGTAAACAAAGAAAGCGGGAGACGCATTTCTCTCTAACCTGTGAAAGAAAGCGTCAATAACTACGTATTCTCGTTTGTCATAGTTAATTGCAAATTTTCAAATAGTTATCTGCACTTCAAAAAAGATCAAATGAGCTTTTTTTTCGGAATATGACTCTGGATCTCTTCTCGCAAGTTTTAACCAAGTCTTCTTCATATTCATACCAATTGGCATTTTAATCCACAACAAGTATTCTTACAATTTTGGAACAACACACCAATGATAGGGATTGTAACTCACTTTCAACCAAAAAAAAATTACGTATTCACTATTGGCGGAGCGTCGATGTTTACTATGCAAGTGACGTCACGAACTGAAGCCGCATGGCGGCTAGCGTCTTCGCGCTAAAATTTGTAATGTAAAGTTCAAATGCATTTTTATGGCACTGATCGATTTCATAAAATAGAAATCATTTTTTTATTAGTTTGTTACCACCAAAGGATCAGGACCTTTAAAAAAAGGGTGTAATGCCCTATTATGGGGTTGAATTTGCGTCGTTGGAATGCAACGAAAATTCTTATTAATTTCTTATTTTCATTATTATGCAAAATAATATGTTAGGGATTTGGTGTAGATCGCTAAATAAGAATATTAAAAAAGGTTTGCGTGATTTTCGTTGCATTCCAATGATGCAAACTTCATTGGAAATTAAAACTGTGGGGATTATGTTGTAGCTGCTTTTCAGCATTCTTTATGGCGTGCTGGCATCGCGACTTCGTATTTTCCGCTTTATACGAAAATCTCAGAGGAGAAGATACGCGGCGAACGCTGTTTTGGCTATTGATTAAATTAAAGATATTGAATCTCGCATGGTTCGAATGCAGCGACTTAAAAGTTTTTTTAAATTCTTTCATTCCTTCTTTTTCATTACTATGCAAAATTTTGTTTTGCCGATTTAGGCTGTAGATATCTAAAAAGGGTCCTGAAAAATGTTTGAGTAATTATTATAGCCTAAATTTGCAGAAAATAATTGAGCAATAGAGAAAAAATGATTTTCGTTGCTTTTTAACCTTGCTAAGTTCAATGTCGTATGAACAGGGAACACTGTTCTGTTTGCGATAAAAATAATACCAATCGTCAAGGTGAGACTGAAGTTTGAATCGTTGGAATGCAATGAAAATTCGTTTTACGTCACTTGTCCAAATTTTTTTCAACAGATTTTCGCTAGGAACTCCGTTACCCATATTTACAGATGAGTATTTACATATCCGCATCCGAAATATGCAGAAATATTTGGTTTAATAATAAAAATAAGGAACTAAAAACACCAAGAAGGATTCGCATTGCACTCCAACGATACAAACTTTGACACCATTCGTTTAGCCATGGTGTTAAATGTAGCGTCGTTAGAATTAATTGAGACACATTTTGAAAAAATAGATTTAGTCTACGAAAATCACTCAAACATTTTTTGGGATCCTCATTGGAGATCTACAACTAAAATCTGCGAAGAGAGGTTTTGGATGACGATACGACGAATAATAAAACGTGAGACAAAAAATGGTTACGGTCCAACAATGCCATCTTCAACGCCATCTTCAGTCTTACGAAATTTTTCTGATCGACTGTAAGATGTTTTGTAAATGCGCGATGGTTCATGGTAAGCTTGCAAATGGGAGAAAAAAGCTGTGGGAAGTAGTGGTAAGAGTCATACTAATGGGTCATGGAATGGAAAAAAAATAAAAGTATGCACCGCAGTACATTTGATAAGTGTGTGGTGAAACGAGTCAGCATCAATGACTAAGTTGACAACTGAATATTAGAATTCAAAAGAATATTATCGCTAGTGATTCTTCTAGCATACTACAGTGTATGGCACCTTTTTTTAAATAGGCACAGGACTGTTTGTTCGGTTCCAGGACTAACAGCTAAATAGACAATGAAATATGACACAAATCGTACGACTAACAATAAAAATGGTGTTGAAATTTGCATCGTTAGAACGCAACAAAAACTCTTTTTTACATTTTATTTTCCATATTTTGATTGTTATGAATCTTTTTTTAAAAGATTTATACTGTCAATCACTTAATGAATATCTTGAAAAGTGGTTGGAGAATTTTTGTAAGCAAAGTTTGCCAAAATAAATTAAAAGGATTCACAAATATTAAATACTGTTGCGTTTCAACTATGCAAACCAACCTCATCAATAAAATGTGACACACAATCTGAAAGTACAAGCGTACATAGGATACGATCAGCTAAAAATTACAAACTGGAAATGTAAACAAAACTCTTAGAGTACACTAAATTCCACGTATTTGTAATAAAAAATAATTAGCACATGATAATCTAAATGTCATTGAAGTTTTCATTGCTAGATTGCAGCGAAAATTCTTTGTTTTTTAATTTCTTAATTGATTATTACGTAATTTTTTTCTGTGCATTAAGATCGTAGATTTTCAATAAGGACACGAAAAACCATTCGAGCGACTTTCGTACCCTATATCAACAACAACAAAAAATGATCAATTGAAGAAAATGTACGGTTATTGCATTTCAAGTGTGCAAACTTCAACATCGTTAAATTAATTCATCATCAGGATGATATTCCATGAAAAACGCGTTCATCAAATTAAATCTGCTTCGTGATGTCTCATTCCAATTGTAGAAAAATCATGATTCAACCAAGTCAACTAGAATCTCATTACGTGGAACCTTTTTTGTTAAAAAAACATCTGATGGACAACATGTTTTTGCTATTTTTTTTTTTCATTTTTCTTTTTTTATGACTATCCAGAGCCTTTTTTTGCAAATTGATCGCGAAAATCTCTAATAAGAATATGTAAACACGTTTGAGTGATTTTCACAGCCACAATAGGCCGAAAAAATTGGAGTAATAAAAAAAAATTATCCTTGTTGCATTCCAATGATGCAAACTTCAACAATGATTAAAAAAGTGTCAGTTACACGTAGTATAGCGTATTATAGAGTCATTTTAAACATCGATATTGCCTGACTGTCTTATTCATTTAGGAGTTTCGGAATTCATTTTGCTGTCCTTCCTTTATATTTATTTAACGTTTACTTACTCATAAGGAAAGGTAAAAATATAGGGACCATTCAGCATTGAACTTTCGATTGAGTTTATATTTGGATCTGTTGTCTACACAGAAAAAATGTTGTTGAAGTTTGCATCGTTCCAATGCAAGGGAAATTCTTTTTTATTTCCTTGTTCTAAATTTTCAACGCTAACGAACATTTTTTCGACAGAGTTAGGTTGTCGGTCTCTACTGCAGGTCTTGAAAAAACTTTACAATAGCTGTGATCAGCCAAAGAAAAAATTTCAATGGAAAAAAAAAAATCGTTGCATTCCAACAATGCAACCTTAAACATCATAAACTGGTACGCTATAAAGTATTCATCTGAGCGACGATCCCACATGATTTATCAAAGCTTAGTGAAAATTTTAACGATTTCCATTATTGTTTTCTGAATACAAGAAGGTAAATGATTTTTGTTTCAACCTCATTTAGATAATAGTTTCCCGTCCAGTATTTTTCCATGGAAATAAATCAACAAGCTTGCTTGTAATATTAAAACTAGACTAGCAGCAGCCTTCGACGAAGCCGCTAACTTTTATCTCAAATATCTTGAGTAAAAGGAACCCTGTATAAAGTGATATTAACAGACATTGCGGTTTTTTTCATCTACTATGAGTTTTGATCAATTTTGTCAAATGAGACCATTACCTCGCGAACTGTCTGAATATTAACTCATATACATAGTGATAGATAAGTCATTTTGAATGGGTTCCCTCAAGACGAATCTACGTGATTGTACGTAAATCCTCATTATGCAAATACAAAAATTAATTCTTTTTCAATCGTCCAATTTTTTGTTGTTGTTGTATTGGACAGAAAGCCTCTCAAACGATTTTACGCACTCAAATTAGAGATTCACCTCAGTTTGCAAAAAAATGGAAAATGAATGAAAAAAAACGATGTTGAAGTTTGCATTGTTGGAATGCAATGAAAGCTTTCCTTGATTTTTCAATTTCTTTATTTTTATTACTGTTTGAAATCTTTTATTGCAACTAGTGGTTGTAAATTTTTTATAAGGATTTCCAGAAATGTTTCATGGACTTTCGTAGCCCAGTGGGCCAAATGAAATTGAGAATGCGAAGAAAAAAAAAAATTTCCTTGCATTCTAGCGATGCAAATTTCAATACCTTCGAAAAAAATGGCTGCATTCTAACAATGCAGACTTCATTGTCATCAAACAACATCGGAACGTGCACGTTAACATTTTTACGGCCTTTCACTTGCAATTTAAGTCACCAGAATTCCGCTGTACAAATATATCTCAGCTTTGCGCACAAGACGTTCTCGCTCCTCGATACGTTTACTTTTCACGTTGTACAGACGTTTCAGCCCGACTTCCATCCAACACGCATAAGTAAAATTTCCTGCGTTGACTCAAGGAGAAATCTCTTGGAAAACAAAAAGAGGCCTCGTTGAGGCTAATTTGTTTTCTCAATTATATGTAAGCAATGTCGATGCGCAAGGAGTCGGGAGTGCCACAATATTTGCACAGATGAGCCAGACCACGCACCAAAACAGTAGAATCAAAGTGGAATTTGAGGGACTGCGAAATGCGCGAATATTTTCATATTTTTCGTACAAAGAGAAGCGACGTTTTCTTTCGCGAAAAGCGGCATTCTCGAACCGTCGAGAGTAAAAAAAAAATGACGAGCGGCACGTTTTCCATACGCGATAGTGAGCTCAATGGAGTAAAAAAAAAAGAAAAATTGGAAAAAAAAGGTCATAGGTTACGGTGTGGCGTTGTAGCGAGGTCGCGAGAGGGGTTATCAATAGAGCTCCCGCGACTCGCGGATAGGGTTAAAAGGCTAAAAGCGGTGCGAGTGTGTACGAGGGTGAGAGAAAGAAAGCAAAAAAGAAGCAGTCGTTAAACGGACAGGAGAAATGGGCCAGAGTTTGGAACGCGAAAGTCACGGGGATCTCGAATGAGCTATACCCGAAATACGCTAGTAAAAACGGGACACGTCCGAAAGGCTCGCAAAGTCGCGAAGGCGCGCACACACACACACACATGCACGTTGGATTATCGCAACGCGACACTTACGTTATCGAAAAAGCAAAATTTCTTCGTATTATTTGTCTTTTTCCGTACTCTTCTTCGCATTTGGTTTTCTAGACGTGCGAGCGAGACGACGCGTTGGCCCACAGCATGATCACGTTTCGACTCTTGGCTCGCAAGGGGGAGCGGGAGGAACGACCAGCGGCGAGGAGGGCGGAGAGGGCTGCAAGAACGGAGGACAAGGTAAAAAAATCTTGTGGCAACGTTACCCGCCCTCCGTTTTACGAGACAAAAATTATGAAAAGGAGAAAAAAAAAGGTCGTCCGTCCTTGTTTCTCCTTATCTCGCGATACGAACTTCTAATATCTGCCATACGCGCACCACACGGAACTTTTGGGTGTCACCTTCGTCGTCACGACTCTCCGCACTAACGCATCCATATTTACACACGAGGAACCAGCGAAAAAAAAACAGCGAGGAGACTTTTATCCCACCGTGGTGTTATCCGATTGCTCCGCAGAACGAGAGATGGAGAGAAAGACACTCACGTACACAGACACGCGCGCAACCGGTTATTTCGTGAAATGCGCTTTTTCGCTTGCCGCGATCGAAGATCGCCGAATCGAATGAAAGTACAACGCACAATACGATTTTCAACAAACAAAAAAAGCCCCGTATATCTCGCGAACACTATGCGGCGCACATTTTTTTATCCTTCGCTTTTTCGATCACGGAGGTGCACAGAGGCGCCGCCGACTTTGGCTCGACTCAAACGCCATGTTGGAAAAATTGGCATAAACGTGCCCAGAGTGCTCAGCGCTGGTAAATGTCGGCTTGTATCCCGACGATGGCGCCCTCGGTGACCAATCGCGGCGCGCTGAAACGTGCGCGCGCATCGGATGTCCACGATGGCGCGGTTGGCCGACCGAAACACAGCGGCATTTCAAAACTTTCGAGAATTGTCGTGAATAAATCAATGTCAAATCAGGGTTATTTGTAAATAATTGACTTTGAACATTCATGTGAATGAACATTAATAAAGTTATGTACCAAATTTCGTAAAAATATTAACAATTAAAGAAGTTATAAAGAATCTTCGAACCTTCGAACGTGAGGGACTCAACGATCTACTTTATGTTGGCCACCTGGTTGATCAGAAATGGAAAAAAACGTTTTTTCTTAAGGCTTTTTATACCTTGGAAGAAAAGAATTTATCGTTTTTTTAGTGGCTTCAATCATGTATAAGCACCCCAAGAATGATATCGTTGATATGTATAAACATCCCAAGAATTATATGGTGAGAAAGAAAATGGTTCAAAGGTGCAACGCCATTTTCTTGACATGTTTTCAAAATCGGGCGGACTCGGAGATCCTACAATTCTCAACCGATTAACTTCAAATTTCAACTTTCAAGTTTTTTAAATAGATTTTGAAATGAAGTACACACGACGTTTACGACTGATTAACATTTACGGTTTTTACACACAAGTTAAGGCTGTTTTGATCCATATTTTATAATATCGTGTGTAGTTCGCTAGCAAAACTCATGTAGAATACAAGAAAAAAATGTATTCGAGGTGCCCATGTGCGTCTCCAGCGAGACCGTCCGTGGAGGGCTTAAGGCCTTATATACGCGATTTCGCCGATTTTCGAACGTACTTTTCTAGACGCGGTTGAAAAAAAATGACGCATATATAGGCAACATTTTTTTTACTGATCATTTATGCACATGGTTAAGAATTTGTAAAAGAAAATCAGAGATATTAACAAATGGCGGAGATATAACATAATAAAGCAATGTATTTTTTTTGCGCGCGCGTTGATGGTGATAATTCTCGGCATCGATGTGGGTGTCTGAAAAAAATAAGCATATTTATAATTGCATAATGAATGTATCTTCAGTGTGAACCAACAATATTATGAAAAAAATTATAATAAAAATTCGAAACTTAAAATATTTTTACTCAATTTTTTGTCGGCATTTTATTTTTTATATTTTTTTTGTGTCATTGAAATGTTTGTTTCTGTGGTTCACACGATAGGTGATGATACTAGGAATATGTTATAAAAATTTCGTTTAAGAGTTAGAACCTTCACCTAAGAGCAAACCTTCACCTTCGTTTAAGAGTTAGAACTTTCACAAAGTTCAAAAAAGTGAATCGTGGAAAAACGGCTTTGAAGTTGGCGGTCGGGCGCGCCGCGCGGTATCTATTATAAATGCAATCTTGCCTGATTAAATAGCTGGAGCTAGAATTTTTCAATTCTGTAAAGCGTAAAATATTCCTAACCGTTAAGGCTAATGGAATCAAAAATAATGAAAAAAAAATGAAAAAATGTTGAAATTTTTCGCGTATATAAGGCCTTAAAAGCAGGCGGTCTCTTTCTACTAGCCACTGGGCCGCCATTTTGTATTTTTTTGAAAATAAAGAATTGATTTCAGTACCTACAGATATATAAAATAAACCCTCTGAACCTAATTTTGATTGCTTCTTTAGTACTTTCAAAGGAATTAGTACGAGTAGTATGCGGCCGTGTTGATTATACACAACGTGTATTATCAACACGGCCGACTCCTCAACAACACGTACTTTCAAAAGAATCTCTAAAAAGCCTTGTTTTCCGACCATCCAAAGATATATAGGGCCTTAAAATACATAATATTGGCGAAGCCTTGACCGCGCTTTTTTTGTTATGGTGGTTCGATCATCAAAAAAAATGTTGAATTTTTAAGAACGTTTTTGAAGAATTATGACATCGTTATTGTTAATGACTAATTTGAAAGGAATGTCAAGATAAAAAACGTCTGTCAATACTAAATTACTATTACACTCAATAAGTGTACATACTTTCGAGTCAGTCTGTTCATTAGATGTCGAGAAATTGCGTGCACCATTTTCAAAAACAGAGTTTCGAGAAAAACGCATTTGAAGTTTTCCTAGCAGTTCTATCCTTGCAATCATACATTTTTATCTTCAATCTGCGTTTTCTGCAACATAAATTGAACTTTCCCCTTCAATCAGCGTTGCCTCAAGCGACGAGTTTCGTCCAAACGAGTGTTCGTCATTTTCACAGTAGCCTAACCCCTTAAATAAGAAGCAATCTTTTTCGTTTCAGTCGTTAATAATTGCTGTTTTTTTAATTAAGGAGATAATTAAGATACCTTTGGGCAAGGAAAACATTTGCTGATTTTCATAATTTTTTTTAAAGCATAGATTTCTTCACAATTCTTGAGACTTAGGGTATGTTTTATTACGACTTTTGGCTGTTACATGGTATTTTTTATTTTTCTTAATCTTAAAAGGGGTGAAGGGACCGTAGAACAGGGTTACTTTGAACAGGTTTTGGAAGTTTTTTGTAGGTCATTTTTTTTAACATTCTAAATTCCGAATTTTGGCTGCAATAGAACAATGTGTTCTTTGGCTGTCAAACGTATAAGAAAGTCAAGCCGCACCAGCCCCCCACAATTTATATATATTTTTTGAGTGTCAAAGTAACCTCGAGTGTGGGGTTTCTTTGACAAAGCATTGAAACGCAACTTATGTCAAAGATTAAAGGTCGCTTGACATCATTTTGATTTGAAAAATTCATATTTTATGCATTATGCATGGAATTAAATGATAAACAATTTTGTTTATCTATTTATTTGATTTGTTTTGTCTACTGATTTATTTATTTGGAATTTGACAAAAAGGTGTGTTATTAAGCATAGATTGAACTTATTTCGTGTAAATTTTCATTTAAAAAAATCAACGCGAAAATAAAAAAAAGTAGTTTTCTCAAAACCATGTTTTTTAGATCGGCACGCAGCAAAACTCGAACAATTTTTGTCCAACCGACTTGAAATTTCAACTGTAGCTCCTTAGATTGATTTAACAGTCAAGTACGAGCGCTTTTCTCGATTAATTGAAAATTGTAAAAAATATATCACCTCCGATATGAAAATGATGGTCAAAAAACGATTTTTTTTCCAACTCGTCTCTATTTTTTTCAACTTTGCAATTTTCAATTTTTTTTTTTTGACAAATCAATTTTTTTTACATACTCCAATATAGACATACGTCAATATATACCTAATAAAACCTAAACGTTCTTTTGACCTGGTATTTCGGGAGTTATAGTAGTGTCCTCCCTTAAGGAAACATTTTACATCAAAATATCAAGTACCTAGGGTACTATTTTAGGTACTCAATCAGGCTCATGATTATCATTGAGATCAAAATCAACTTGAGCAACATTACAATCAACTTTAGCAACATTATAATAGACTTAAACACCAAATTGTTGTTTAACACACATTCAAATCGTATTTTGGCGCTCTGTTAAAGTAGCCCCAAAAACTATCAAAGTTACCCTTGATGTCAAAGTAACCTCGTTTTACGGTATGGCACAGTCTTCTTAACTGCATTATCAAAACTGGCGTGACATATAGCTAAAAAACTAATCGACCGCTTCTGATGAAATTTGACATAAATGTTTCTAACGTTATTGTCTAAAACATGACCCTAAATATTTTTGAAAATAAAAAAGTCTTATTTTATTGCACAATGTAACCATTTTTTCGGACAATATAATATTTTTCTTTTAAAGCGTACTATTTCATCAATTTTCAAAATTTCTCACTTTTTCTTGGTTCATATTCTGAGTATGAGTACTAATGAAAGAAAAAATCTTCGTTGGTTTCTTTTCAGATTAATCCCGCGGACGCTACGTGTCACGCCGTCTGACGACATCCGCCGCAACTCGTACAGAAGACCGTACCATACTTCCGCCATTTTTAAAGATTAATGAAAATAAAATAAATCATGTAACAGTCAAAGTAGTAATAAAAATAACCCTGACGAGGAAAGATTGCGAGGTTGATCTCTCCGATTTCGATGAAATTTGGCATGCTTGTGGAATGGGTAAAAATAGGCGACAAGTATATTTTTATATCAGCGGAATCCGATTTTTAAGGGTTGAAACGCTCCCTTGAAAATTTAGGTATTTTTCGTTTTTCGTTGATAATGTTTTAACGGTACGAGATGCGAAAAAATTTCAAATTGCAACCGTCTTAATTTTTTCGTTCTCATTGGAGATGAGATCGAAAATGTTATCGACGAAAAACGAAAAACACCTCTATTTTCGAGGGTGTGAAACTATGTTTCGAGGGCAGATATAAAAAAATACATGTCGCCTATTTTTACCCATTCTCCAAGCATGCCAAATTTCATCGAAATCGGAGAGATCGACCTCTCGCAACCTTTCTATATGAGTCTCAAAAATGATTAAGTGTGAGATGCAGTCAGAGTCGTGAAAAACGAGCATTGTCAATATTTTTTTTTTATAGTAATTAAGTTTGTTTTACGAAAGTAGTTACACAGACTTTTTATGATATATTTCAACTTGACTTGTACAAATTTTCAAAGAAAAATATTGATTATTCATAAAAATATCGCCATCTTTGTCGGACCCCCTTCGGCATGTAGTGCTTTGGGTGATCATCATAAAATTTTACTGGATCATCTGAAATCAAAAACCAAAAAAAAATCATTAGTTTAATAATAAATCTAGTCCTTAATCGGAGCTTTTTTTAACTAACAAAATGGCAGCTTCGACAGATAACTTTCGATAACGTGGTTTTTTAATTATAGTGGTCACCGATATGAAAAACATAGTTTCCAGAAAAACGCGTTTAAAGTTTTTCGATGTGGATACGCTATTATATGTTCATAAAATTTTGCGCTCGATGGATGAAGCTAAACTTTTTTTATGTATTTTGATCTGGTGAATCCGAATATCACAATTTTTGCCGAAAAGTCGAGCGTTCAATTGTTTATAACCCATTGTTAAAACAATTTTTCCGAAAAATATAAGTTTTTTGGGACAAATTATTATTTTTTTTTACATTCTGGGCAATTTTAAAACGAAAGTATTCTTTATGAAATTTTTCGAAAGTTCATAGTTTTTGAGGAATAAATTTTTGAAAATTTCTGAAAGCGTTTTCCAATTTTACACTTGATTTATGTATAGAAATACTAATAAAAAAATTACTTACATCGAATCATCAATTCCTGGCCCATACAATAGGGCTTCTCCCGATGTGGAAGCTTCCAAAATATCAATTTGTTGTTTTCTTCGAAGCATTCTGCCTTCCCGGGTAGAGGCTGGGGTCAATTGGAACGTTTGTGAGCAAATCGGTTAGTGTGACTTCATTTTATACCTTATCTGTTTGGTAATGGGCTTAAATTATAGCTAGATTATCTGGCTATATGATAGCATTATTGATGTTGCTTCTACTATGCCCTGAACTTAGGTAGAAGCCATTTAAAAACTCTTGGAAAACGTTTCATTTGATTCTGTGTCAATCGAAACGGTGCCTGGGGTTAGTTGAAATAGGTGTTTTCAGCTGATTGAACTGATGTTTCTACTAAACCCAGGTACTGTTAATGATGTGTATGAAGTGATAATGTATGTTTGTTGTGAATAAAATACACTTTTCATTAAAATATTCGATTTTATTGCTTTTCATTCCAGTTTTGGTATCACCGAAGGCAGATTGAGGTGCTTCAATATTATTTGACTTATCTAGTTTTAATTTACTCAAAACAATCAGTCGGAGAATAGTTTTTGTCACTGCCGAGGTACTCAATGAGACCGACTTATTTAGTCTTCGAGGTTCTCTTTTACTCTCTTAGCCTGTTTTCTGCGGTCTTACTCTTCAGTCTCTTTCCTTGTCTTTTCTTTTTCTAGGGGATGTATATTGTTGACTTTCTCTTTTTTCTACCCCTATTTAGCGTTTTAATATATATATTGGCATCTTCATATGCGTTTTTATAATTTTCGAGATTGCAGCTTCCACGGTTCGTAATTTCGAACGGTTACTTGGCATCTAAAAGAAAAACAAGATTTGGAAAACTTGCTTGCGTATAAAATGTTTGTTCGGGGTCAATAGAAACACGTTTCAATTGACCCCGAACCGTTTGTTTCAACTGCCCTCATACCCTCGCATCCAATAATTTATCAAATAACAAAGAACCTAAATGTTATAGGTAGGTGCTCATGCCACAATAAACTCATTAGGATATTCACAGTAACGGTGATTGTAAACAACGCTGAAGAAGGAACAATAGTTTTGGAGCAGTACGCAAAATAATAGTAATAAAAAAACTTACTTTTTGTGTCGAAAAAGCGATGCACCCATATACAATGTTCGACGCTCTCGGAGCGGCGGCGTGAAATAAGCGTCAGGTTCCGATATGCAAAGCAGTTCCTTCTCCCCTTGGGCCCCAACTGCTATCAATAACCATCTTTGAGTTATTCAACTTGTTTCATTTGACCCGTGTTTCTATCGACCCCAGCCTCCCCTATTATCGTTTGCGCATTTGTCAGCCACGTCTATAGGTTGAGAATAGACGTGGCCCCTTCACTAGTTGTGGGATATCCCGGAAACCATTCATCGGATTGACTTGAAACTTCCAGGGAATATTTTTGAAACATCATATATGAAGAAAATATAATTAAAAAATCGACTTTTTTTAATTCTGACTGCATCTCACCCCTTAAGGCCTTATATGCGCGAAAAATTTCAAAATTTTTTATGTTTTTAATTTTTTGATTCCATTAGCCTGAACGGTTAGGAACATTTTAAGCTTTACAGAATTTAAAAATTCCAAAAATAAGGTAAGATTGCATTTATAAGAGATAGGGGGAAATCCCGTAACGCCGGACGGCACCTAGCGTCGGACACTCGTGCTATCACGACAATATCGCAGCGCGTTCGCGTAACAAACCCATGAAAGGGGTACGGGGGAGCGTATCGATACACAATCGCGGGACGCAGTTTGCCACTGACGCGCAAGGCCAAAGTGGGAGCGATTGAGTGCTGCGTTTGGCGGGAATACACTGCGTCGGGTAAGATCAAGGTGAGTGTTACTGCTAAGTTTCTGTGTTTAAGTGTTTATGTCAATGTTTATTATACGTCGTGTTCCATAAATATTCGAAGTTTGTGAAAGTTTTTCTTGGTTTCCCAAGGGGTTTTGGTATAAAACACGTAATTTTGAGGATTCTCTGTCCCCTGGTACCGGACACAAAATGAAAGGGCAATGGATAAAAAAAAATGCTAACTGATTTTGAGAGAAGCTTTGCTGCGCTACGACGTTTTGAAAAGCACTTTATATGACAAAACATCGTTATTAAGCCGTGGACTATCTTTGCTCAAGGTGTTGTGCAAATTCTCCATATTTTGTCGAAAGAAGTGAAATTCCGGGTTCATCACCGTGCAAAATTGTTGTCGAAAAAAAAAAGAAAATAAAAAGAACGTTAAGGACAAACAGAAAGGAATTGGAAAGAAGTTTAAAACAGCGGTAAAAGAAAATAAAAAAAAAACCAAAGGCGTAAAGGCCAAAGGAAAAGGTGGAGCTTAAAGCGAAGAAAAAGCAACCTTTGACTCAAATATTGAATATAAAAACTACTTGCGTAGGGTGCCTGAAGGACCACGAAAAAGACTAGATGCAGTGCGCCAGCTGCCGTGGATGGGTTTATGAAGAATTTGCAGACATCCCTAAATGTTCGAAAATTTACATATGCGATTGATGCACAATGTTTTGAAGATATCCGGCGCTGGGGGCTCGAAGTTACGTCTGTCCGATACTAGGTGCCACTTGCAGTACCGGCAAATTTTTGTACCAACGTTTCAATGAAGTTTTTAATTGTGTTTATGCAGAGGTTTATGCAAAAAAATAGTAAATATCGAAATTTAAAAAAATCCTTTATATTCGCTATAGCTATAGTTGTAAAGAATATGTGGTTAAAAATTCATAAGGTTCAGTTTAGTAGTTTCGAAAATTTTATCAACAAGCCGTCGAAAAACGTTGGTTCGAGAAAAACGCGATTAAAGTTTGTTTGGTTTACATAAATACATTTTTTTATGTATGCATTTCGACAGTGTATTTATTAAGTGTAACAACTTTGATATCAATATCTATAATATAAACGTATCAAAAAAATTCATGAAATAGCCTTTTTAGCGTCTAAAGTGAGAAGCCCCCTTAATTACGTACTGTGGACAAGTCCGCTTTTGTTCGCCAGCTCCTCAAATATGTTTTGCAGATTTCGATAAGCATTTTAAAAAAGATTAGTGATTGGCTTTCTCGCTAAAATCTGTCCAAAGATGACGAAGTAGAAACAAATTATTTTCATTGTACTTGAACGATAAAAAATGCAATCTCATACATTTGAAAGATGGTGGTGCGGGAAGGTTGTATGAAAGAAACACAGTTATGGTTTTTTTTTAAGTTTTACCATATTTAATCACATGGCATATGTATAAGGTACTCTATGCGTTACGATTAAAACGACGATTCCATTCACACCGTTCTCGTTTTTTTTGTCTTTTCGAACCTCGTCTGTACCATACCCCCATGGACATGAGACGCTCGACGTGTATTACTAAAAAATAATTGGAAATACTTTTAAAATACTCTTTGCAAACGACGTTTTTTTCTAACATTTTGTTGTTTGTTTTTGAAGATACGATGGAACTTATGTCGTTACGATACGGGGCTCTATGGCCCGCCTACGATAATAATTGTGTATACCCTTTATACAGAGATATAATCACAAGAAATCGTACGCCTATAATCGTTTTTCTCTGCTCCTCGTTACTCCTTCAATCAATATTATTATCGATATATTCCTTAAAATTATTGAATAGACACACAATAGTAGTACAAAGATATTTTCCAGATTGGGGTTTCGATTCTTTTCTTTTTTTTCAGTCCACCATTCTCGTAGTGAATTTGTATATTTTCTTCGTTTCGTTTTCCTTTTCGTCATCGTATATTTTTATTGGGCAATCACTTTTCCGTGGCAACGTAGAAAATAAACTTTCGTCATCCGTGTTATTATAAACTGGTGTGATTAAAGCCTCGCCTTGTGACATTTTTTTTCGGCCTTATTTTTTTTCTTACGATTTTCAGTACTCGTCAAAGTTAACGTGAAACGAATTTCCGATTGAGGAAATTAATACTTCGTGGTAGTTTATACCGTCATTATTGTTGACGCAATGTCCGTCAATAAGACGCGATCACTCTGCGGCCGACAAAATCAGAAAGAAAGCCTTGAGATCTTATTTTGCGTCTACGGATAGAATTGGGTTTTGTTTTTACGATAATTTAATCAGCTCGTATACATTTCCAGCCAAGGTTGGGATTTGGTGAGAATTTTCGTGTATTTTCGGATCAAATTTATAGGTTGAAAATGACACAAGATAAAAAAAACTGTTGATGAAAATCTATGAAAAAAATTGTTCTCAAAGAACGATTAATTTTCAATAAAAATAATTACGAGCACGGTGGCAAGTTTTTTAATAGCCTTTTTCTAATCCCGCTGGTTGCCCAAATAGGGTTTTACAATCGGCAGAGTAATGGCCCACGACTGGTTGCCAGAGAACAAACGATGGCGCGGTAATGGCTATACAAACGGGCCAGATCCGCACCATGCATGGTTGGTAATGGTAAACCATGAATGGCTGCTAAGACTTGGCCAACTATCATACGCCCATATTGGCCCAGCAACGGCTACCGGATCTTCTGCCGGAAATGAAAAACAAAAAATTGACAAATTATGAATATAAAAATTCTAGTAGTATCTTTTTTGTTTTCTTATGCTTTACTTATGTCCATGTACATAGAATAATTGCATTAAAAACGCTTTCTGGATTGTTCAAGTTTTTACCTTTCATCGGGATCGAACCTGCGCCTTTCGTTCTAGTGTCGAGCGCCCTACCCACTTAGCCATTCTAACACTTACAGAATTCATCGTTTGTTCGTTCCTTACTTTTATGCCGATAATTTTATTCGTGACATTAAAGTTTACCGACAATTTTTTCGGTCCATTTAGGCTGTAAAAATAACACGCTCGTTATGGGTGAAGTTCCGAAAAGCACACTCCTCTGATCGAGCTTAAATTTTGCAATGAACTTCCTCTCATTATCCTAAGAGAAACCGTTAACGGATTTTTGACGACTAGCAATAGTTTTCGATATATCGCATTATAAAGTTTATTATTTCACGCCATACGAGTATATCTATATATCCGATAACCCCCCCCCCCCACTCCTCCGGTCGCGCTGCTTCCTGGCAAACAGTGCTCGTATGTGCATATCACTTGCCATGTGGGATGGGTTTGTTTGGGTTTATTTAATATAGTAGAAGCGCAGTACAATAGATAATTTTCAATATACGATGTATCGAAAACTATTGCTAGTCGCCAATATCCTTTTAAAGGTTCTCTTAAAATATTGAAAAGAAGGTCGGTGCAAAATTTCAGCTCCATCAGTGGGATATGCTTTTCGAAACCTTATCCCTTGTTTTTACGTGTTGCAGTTCAACGACCTGCATTTGCAAAACACCCAAAAACCAACCATCAATGGCTGGAATAGATCTGGCAAGCCGTTCATCCGCCTACGATACCCCAATGCTGACCGCCACATTATCGGTGCGATAGTATTGGCCCACGAATGGCTGGCATAGATCTGGCAAGCCGTTCATCCGCCTACAGTACCCCAATGCTGGTCGACGAATCATTGGCCGATTATCAGCAAACCGTTTAATGGCTGAATGCTGGCATTTTTGTCACGACAGGCGACCCTATATGGGTGACACTGTTTTCCTTGTGGATTATAATTTTTCAAACGATTATTGAAGACGTTAATTTTTTGTTTATACATGAAAAGCCACATTTTTCGTTTCGTGAAATACGGGGCCGGGTTGAAATTCCGAACTTTGAATGATCAGAACGCTCAAAACTCCGAAAGAATACTACCCCGAAAGATCAAAACTCCGAAAGAATGTTACCCGAAAGACCAAGACTGCGAAAACCTGAACGGGGCCGGGTTAAAATTCCGAAATTTGAATGATCAGAATGCTCAAAACTCCGAAAGAATACTACCCCAAAGATCAAAACTCCGAAAATCTGAACACTGTCAAAATAATTCGGCTATGGAAGTTTCAACAGTTTCAAAATTTTCAATAAATCGACGAATTATTTCAAGAATTTTTTAAATAAAGAAGTGATTTTACGTCAATTTTGAAATTTGTCAGATAGTGTTATACGTTCTACATCATTTGCAGTCAACTGTGTAGACTTTCGCTGGCATGAACTTGACGAACCTTGTAATTTCGGAACTTGAAACCGTCGGCGCATTCAAAGTTCGGAATTTCAGCCCCCCCCCCCCCCCCCTCATGTCAAGATCATGCCAGCGAAAGTCTACACAGTTGACCGTAAATGGTGTAGAACGTATAACATTGTCTAGACAAATTTCAAAATTGACGCAAAATCACTTAATAAAAAAAATCTTGAAATGATTCGTCAATTTATTGAAAATTTTGATAAATTTTAAACTTTCATAGCCAAATTATTTTGACGGTGTTCAGATTTTCAGAGTTTTGGTCTTTCGTGTAAAATTCTTTCGGAGTTTTGATCTTTCGGGGTAGTATTCCTTCGGAGTTATGCGCGTTCCGATCATTGAATGTTTGCAATTTCAACCCGGCCCCATCTTGAATTTCCGAATATTAAAATTCGGAATTTTAAACCGTCGGAGTATTCAAAGTTCGAAATTTCAACCCGGTCCCTGAAATACACTTGCGATCAACGACCGCGTCTTATACGAAGGCACTCGAATTTTCGTGAAATTAAACATTTGGTTGGAAATGTGCACGTAAAGGTGATTTAAATATTTCAATGGAAGCTGTTTCTTTTTGCTTTCGCTATCTGAAATGGATTCACGATGCGCTAATGATTTTCACGTAAATACAAATCTGTTAATTCTTTCTCCTACCGCCCTCTTCTTCGTCCTTCTTTTCTTTTACGCTTTCGGCTTACATATAATTAAGAACTAGGTGTACATTGCATTGATGAATGACTATAACGATTTTCGTGTTTTCTCACACCATTCTCCACTCCCGTACCTTGCACTCTCGTGTTATCATTATATCGCACTGTTATTGGTTTTCTTTGATGTTCTTCTTCCACACAATTCGCCATTTCACATGAACTTCGACATCAGACTTCCCCAGCAGTAATAAGAGAGACACTGTGTCTTAGACTCGATAAAAAGTATCTTCCATTTATATATTTAGTATTATGAATTCTTTTTTTAGAATCATACATGTTCGATTGTACTTCAGAAAAGTAACGTACGGTATTTGCAAGTGCACGTGGTTCAATAATAATCACGATTAGGGAATTTTTCAAAACGAGTATGTTTGCAACTCCACATTTGTTTCAAATAATTCAATAGGCTTCGACACAACAATACAAATTCAATTCGAGCAATTTTTCTTGCAAGCACCCGCCACTTCATCCACAAAACAGACTTATTTTCTGGCAGGAAAAAAAATTTGGCACCAAAGATATACACAATCGTGGCGATGATTTTTTCATATATCGTTACCCACTGAAATGTGGCATACTTGCTTTATAACACAACTCGAACGAGTTTTCTCTAAATTACTCATCGTTTGGGTTTACAAAAAACAATCGAGTTCCCACGCAATTAACTCTAAAAGCAACGATTCACATCGTTAAGAAAACAATAAGCACGTGCAATTAAAAATACCGTAAACCATTATCACAAAGCTATCAATAATAGTAACTAATCCACAAAAAATATCGGGAAATACGTTTTTTTTCTCAAGTAAACGAGACGTTGTCCAGAATGGTAACGATACATTGTCATGCATTGATTCTTCGTTTCCTCGTCTTTTTCCCGCTCTCTTTTGATGCAATTAAAAAAAATCGTTCTTCGCGCTTATCGAACGATCACTGACCCATCGCGAGATAAAGTCGCGCGTTTGATTTGAGAATAGAAAATTGGAGTGAATTATTCTCGGCTTTCACTTCGACATAGATGTTTTTGTTTTAATATATATATATATATATTGTATAGCGTTTTTCTGTTTATCTTTTTTCCGTTAACTTGACGGATAGCGAAATCAGCATAAATAACATTACGACGTTTTAAGAACCTATTATTACATTAACCCACTTGACCCTGCTACAACGTTATCTTTCCTTTATATGTACATATGAACAGATATTACGGTAATAAGTTTTTTTTTCTTATTATTTTTTCGACTTTTGTACAGGGCGTTTCGTCGTCGATGAGAATTACTGTTTCACGAGAAAATTTCGCGGCATCCAATATTTCGATACAATGAATGCTTTGTACGTGCATTGGATTTTTCGCACACTTTTTTCCTAGTTCACTGAGTCACTTAAAATAATGATGAAGTTAATAGTAATAATAACGTAAAAAAATGTATTTTTTTTTATCAACGAAACATCCTGTACAATTGGAGGTATTGTGGTAGTGGCCTCGAGAATTATGCCGGGTTAATTCATTAATGAACATCCCGTGTTAGGTGCGTGTGTGTGTTTATATATTTAACTTTTAGGATTTATTGTAGGTTTCGCCGCGTTATTTTTCTCTATTATTTTTCAAACATTCAAAAACGAAGTTTTATTTTCAAAACATTCTTTTTGTAGCCAGTTTTCCGTGAACATTTCTCAGCATATTTTAAATAGAACGACGAGACTTGTTGTCGTGAATTAATTAGTGGGATAATAGTTTGTTCCACAAACCTGAAAATGAATCGAAATACCGCTAGTTTTCGAAGCTTCATTTCTCATGGGAAAAAACTCGTTAATAAGTATGGACAAACGCATATAAAATGGTATTTTTAATTGAAAATACGTTTCGCAAAACCGTTACGGAACAGCAATTAGCGGGAAAGGTGATTAAAAAAAAGGAATGAATTATTTTTCGGGGGTCTATGGACGATAAAAAAGTATTGAATGAGTACCACAGGAAAGAGATCATTCCGTGGAGATCGCCTCCCCTATGTGTATGTGCGGGGTCAGGATTTGCGATTAAAGCTTCCGACCCCTTGACCTGTGGGGCCAGCGGTTCATTCGGAACGTTTACACGGAGACGAAAATAAAATTAAAAGGCGCAAAATTTAATATCGTCGAATGACCGAAGCTGCTTAAAAAAAAGGAAAGCAAGAAATACATTGGGCTACTTGTTTTTTTTACTCTCCAGATAAGCGAAAATAAGTTCAAATCGGCTCCCATCCCTTATAGGTGCCCCAAGTCACCCATGTGTAAAATAATCATAACGAAACATCGCTGCGCAATTTTTTTGCGTTTACATACTTTTTTCTCGATAATTTCGAACATTTTCCGAAATATACGCGATTTAGAGCCATTCAACTCTTTTAATTTTTACGTAAAATTCACGCAAGACATACATTTATATTTACACGGCAAAAAATGAAAATTTTTCCTTCACTCAGAAAGCAGTTGCACATTGTTAATAAAATCATTCACGCGCCACGTCACAATACTCCTCCAATATTTCAATCGGTCGTAACAATCTTATTCTATCGCTTTCTCTCATTCGCGCGATAATTCACTCCGGCGATAGAAGAAGCGGCAAATTTCATCACTGCACCGGAAATTCATCCACACTGTTACGCAACTGAATCAGGATGTTGGATATCGAACTTATTTGTGAACAGAAGACCTTCTTATCTTTCCAAATGGTGTAATATCTCTTGAAGAAGAATACACAAATTATCAAGGGGGAGATACCTTCAGGCGAGGAGAACATTTGCTGACTTTCATGATTTTTTTTCAACGGCAGGATTTCTTCACCATTTTTTAGACTTCGGGTATGTTTTATTACTATTTTTGGCTATTACATGGTATTTTTTAATTCATCTCTAAAAATAGCGGAGGTATGGCACAGTCTTCTAAACTGCATTTTTTAAACTGGCGTGACGTTTAGCTTAAAAACTAATCGACCGATTCTGATGAAATTTGGTGTAAATCTTTCTAACATTATTGTCTAAAAAATGACGGTAAATGTTTTCGAAATTTTTTAAAAAGATTTTTTTATTACCGAAAATGTAGCCATTTTTTCGGAAAATTCAATATTTTTGTTACAAAGCGTACGATTTCATCGATTTTGAACATTTCTTACTTTTTCTTGGTTCATATCCTATGTATGAGTGTTAATGCAAGAAAAATCTTCATTGTTTTTTGTCCAGGTTAATCCCGCCGGCAGATTAAACCACAGTTTTTAAAGACGAATGGAAAATACCATGTAACAGCCAAAAGTAGTAGTAAAACATACCCTGAGTCTGAAAAACGGTGAAGAAATCTTTCCTTTAAAACAAAATCATGAAAGTCAGCAATTTTTTCCTCGCCTGCGGTATCTTCACCCTGAAATTAATGATTCTTGAGGATAAACAAAATTATGAAGTACGATTACGAAATAAATGTCTCATAACCTAAATTATATACGAATCAAAAAGTGTCATCCGCTAATATATCTATGAGGCGCATTTTACGAGGTAAAGTTGCAAAACAAAAACAATTTTTTTGTCCAATTAAACTTCACGCAATGATGTCGATGCGACAAAATTTGACGAAACGGGTTTTCGTTTTTGCGGATTGTGGCTTAGCGAATGATGTATAAAAAAGAATATAAAAAAACGAACGCTTCCGCTGTCTCTGTCGTACCGAATAACAATAAAACCACATGTATTCGAAGCAAAAAAAACCAAGAATGCCCCTTTCGAGAAGTGCATATGAGAATACGAAACTTCTGAACATCTCAGTAATACGATCTCTCGATACGGCAAGTGAATATTCGCCAGACGTCGATCAACAAAACGAATTTTCGGCCGATCGGTCGTTCTCAAATATCGTCACCGTTTACCAACGATTGTTCGTTCGGCAAAACTCTCTCCTCAATGAATTCCGCGTCGGACGGTCGTCTCGAGGGACTCATCGTTGTCGTGCTGTCGACGCTCAGCTTCAGATTGATCTTGTCGACGTGGGTAAGCTCGATCGGTAAGTAAATCGTTCTACAATGATCGATGTCGGCTCGACAGAGCGGACAACGCTCGCAGCGCCTCGCGCACTCGAGACAGGCGACCGCGTGGCCGCAAGGAAAAAGAGCCGTGTCCAAACTACGATCCATGCAGATACGGCAGAGCATCGCGTCCAACAGCTTTGCAAGGCACGCGCGCGATTCCTGCAACCGAGACATTAAACAAATACATTGGTGAATAAGGGTTTCTTTTTCATTTGCGATTTCAAAGTTTTGTACAGTATTGAAAAAACCAAATGTCGAGTTACAAGTGCTCCGGGGATTTCGTAAAAAGGAGAAAAAAAGTCGCAAAATTGTAATAGTTCTTATAACTTCGGCTAATTAAATTTTGCGAACTTTTGGAATCGCGCTCAAGACTCGAATTTTGCTATCTGGGAAAATTTCTCGTGAAATAGAATATATTGGAATCGAAAAAATGTTTTTAAGATCACGATATTTCGTAGAGACTTTTTTTTACGTTTACCAAAAAATGATTCTAATCTCTTTCGTAAGTAATAATATATAATTTTGATGTCGTATGGACTTGATGGGAAAATGTATTTGAAGTACGAGTGTTCCAGGAAATCCGTGAAAATCCGGGGCCGGGTTGAAATCCCGAACTTTCAATGATCAGAACGCTCAAAACGCCGAAAGAATATTACCCAAAAAATCAAAACTCCGAAAGAATTTTACACGAATGACAAAACTCCGAAAATCTGAACACCGTCATAATAATTCGGCTATGGAAGTTTTAAAAGTTTCAAAATTTTCAATAAATCGACGAATTATCTTATGATTTTGTTTTTTATTGAGAAGTGATTTTACGTCAATTTTGAAATTTGTCTAGACAATGTGATGCGTTCTACATTATTGACAGTCACTGTGTAGACTTTCGCTGGCATGATCGTGACGAACCTTCTAATTTCGGAACATTAAAATTAGGAATTTTAAACCGTCGGCGCATTCAAAGTTCGGAATTTCAACCGGGCCCCCGTGTCAAGAAACCCCCTTCTCCCCCCTCTCAAAAATGTGATTTATTCAAAAAAGGGGCCAACGATGAGACTAGTCTTGAAAATAATACAATGAGTCACTCGATTTAAGAGATCGTTCTTTTCATTTAAAAAAGGCAATCTTTTTTTAAAATAGTTTTCACTGTAGCGGCAAACTCGTTCTCATAGTTCTCGAAATTATGCCTTTCAAATCGGCAACCACGATATCTCGATAACCAATTGGCCGATTGAGCTCAGATTGGGCATACACCTTTTTTATATACATAACTCGTAGAATGATCAGAAAAATAGGAAAAGTGATAATCAAAGTTTAGCATGCCGCCATTTGGTGATTTTTTTTGCTGAATCTGATACCAAACATCACAACATTCACAGATTAAGAATATATTTGGTTTTCTTTTTTCAGATTCATACAACGTCCACATTTTTTAAAAAATCGTATATATTCTTGCAGAATCGATAAACATGTGTATTTATTTTGTCTTTTTCTCAGTTGTTCCATTCTCAAAATTACCTCCGAAAGAGCGCTCTGGACAAAAGAACTGCCTGAATTGAATATTTTCTTAATGCAATTTTCAACGAATAGTAAAAAACGTTGAACCGAGAAAAAAATAATAAACGGGAAAAAAATTATTTCGACACAATGTCTTTTTGAATATGATAATGAAAATGTTGTCAACCTTGCATTTGGGATTTTCGCAATCGCCACATTCGTTCCTCTCGAGAAGTGCGCTCTCATCCGGCATTGTGATGTTCGCAGCCTCGCAATAAAGGGCTCGTCTCGCGTTGTCGTAAACTTCTCTGCAGGTGCGACGAATGTCGAAGACATATTTTTTGCCGAGGGTCGAGTCTTCGTTGAATATTGATATAATCGTGCCCTGAAAATCGTTAAGAGAACACTCAGTGACAATCGTCCCGGTGAATAATTGGATGTAATTATTGTTTTTTGTTCCCGCCCGTTTTTCTTCGACTTCCAATCACCTTAAGATCGCGAATGAATTGCGCCGTCACAGCACTTCTGACCGTCTCGCAGCTGTAGAACGCGTGTTTCTCGGTGATGGCTCGGTACAATCCACTCGCCGACTGACTCGAATCCAATTTAAAATCGAGCGAAGTCTCCTCACCGTCCAGCGAGAGATATATCAGATGAAACATTCGTCGCTGTGACGTCGCGCTTTGTATAGCCGTATAAGGTATGCTGTACGACACCATCCCGAAAAATAAACACAGAAATTTATTGTATTTTACATCGTGTTTATCGATACCAATTCACAAATATATCCATGAATAATAAGAAGTATACGCAAAGTTCATCGCGAAATGTATGTCTGAAAAGCATTAATTATATTTGACGAAAAGCTGGATTCCCTGCTACGTCTTGAAGCTCATTATTCGTATAAAATTCTCATACAGGGGAAAAAACTCTTGTTTTTAAAAGATTTTTTCAAATCGTATTTATTGATTTTTTAATTTATTGATTTTTACTTCGTATTTATCGATACCGACTCACAAATATGTCCATGAATAATAAAAAGTATATGCAAAATTCATCGCGATATGTATATCTCAATGGTATTAATTATATTTGATGAAAAACTGGATTCCCTGCTATATATTGAAACTCACTATTCGTATAAAATTCTCATTCAAGGGAAAAAACTCTCGTTTTTTGAAGATAAAAAATCGTATTTATTGATTTATTGATTTTGATATTTTTACTTCGTATTTATCGATACCGATTCACACATGAGTCTATGAATAATAAAAAAAAGTATACGCAAAATTCATCGCGCAATGTATATCTCAAAGGTATTAATTATATTTGACGAAAAGCCGAATTCTCTCCTGTAACTTCAACTGAAAATTGAAACTGAAAAATTCTCATTCAGGGGAGAAGAAAGCTCTTGTTTATTGCGATTTTTTAACCGTATTTTTCATAGTCGAAAAGGATAATTGTCGACCAGCACAACTCGAGAACATTTTTATTTTATATAATCGCCTTTCATGGTATATTTCGGTAATAAACAACATGTATCGAATATCCAAGTTGCGCTCATCTGCGATAGACTCCAATATGTATGGAAGCGGAAACCCGAAACTCCAAATCCGTCAGGGATAAAAAGGGAATGAAAAAGTTTTATGGACATTTTCGGCTTAAGAAATCCAACGAACAATCAACAATAAAATGAAATACAAAAATCGAGATCTCGTTAAGGCCGCAATTTAGTGTGAACACCCATTTTTAAGGTGATTTTTTGGGAATTAAATTTAGAGAAACGGTTAAATCTACAGTGTAAGTATTTAAAGTATGAAGTAACATGTTCAATTTTTTCCGAGGCATTTTATTCGAAAGCGTCCATGATGGTGCGTTTTTCGTAAAACAATTTTTTTTTTCAAATCGGGCGTATATTTTTCTCAGAAACTACTGGGCCGAATGACTTGCAATTTTGCACACATATAGAGTACATGTCGGGCTATCGTTCGGGTCTCCATATTTTTTACTGCTTTATAATAACTATTTTTCCGAAGTAAAAATGTTATCGTAAAAATCACAGTATTCTTTTACAAACGGCGCCATCACGTAAATTTTTCCGAATTTTTTTTTATTGAAGGGCCCAACGATAACCACACTCGTAAAAATAGAAATTAAAAATACCGTTTGTTTCAGATTACAAGAACGGCCGTAATGACAACGCCGGACGAAACAAATATATGAAAATTTGAAAAAAATGCTTTGAAAAAATTTAAGATACTACTTCAAACATGTATAAATATATAGAATCACCTTAAAAATGTGTATTCACACTAGAATACCGGCTTATAACCGATTTAGGTATTTTATGTCCGAGTGTATATACTTCCACATATTGGCTTCAATATATGTACAAGTATATTAATATCCAGAATAACATTTGTGTCTACTTATTGTCCATCCGGAAAATAAAAGAGCGAAACTAACTTTTGTGTTTCCTCTCCTTGGCCTCGATAAACCGTGATCCCGTGAGGTCCGACCCCTATCATTGAAACCCCATTAGCTCCGAATTTACTGTGGAACATTTCCTGCCCGAACGTTTCGAGATTCGAGACTTCCTTCAACACCCAATATTCCGCTGTCGAGGCTTTCATTCCCTGAAAATTTAAACGTCGTTTTTAACACCTCAGAGTGGCGAGAAATATCAAGTTATATTCTGGTATGTCGTATTCGTCAATGAATCACAGAATTTACCGAATGCAAGCCTGTGCTCCAGTGTAACATAAAAACGTCACTTTTTCGAGCCTCACGGAATAAAAAAAAACAATATTCAATATTTTTCGATGCTTCTTCGATACTTCGAAGTTTCCTTCATTACGTAAATAAGATTAATTTGAAAATCGAACACTTTTAAAAAATGACGAACTCCAGTTATCAAGCGACTATCTGTGTGACAAACCATAAATCGGCATTACTGCGAACGAAAAACGAACAAAAAAAATGACAAGAATTCGCACTAGATTAGCGACATGATTTAAGGGGTTACGGGGTTTTCAAAAAATCCATTCTTTTCCACTTTTATTATCTAATAGTACAATATCTCAAGAATATTCTCCCAAAGTTTTAAGTCAATCGGAGTAAAAGTCTAGGAGAAAGAGCCTTTGGAATTTGTCCCCGCTGGGAAAGACCGGCCGGGAGCGACGGAGGTATATCACATCTTTCTCAAAACACTATTTTTGAAGTCGGTGGACACGATTTCTCAAAATCTTATGCACCGATTTTATCGAAATGTTGCATACTTCTTCAAAATAGTATTGACTAGTGATTGAACAGAGGTTTTTTTTTCGAAAACAACTAATTTTACAAGGCTTTTTACATAACAACTAATTTTACAAGGTTTTTTTTGTAACAACTAATTTTTACAAAAATGTTACAATTTTTAGATAACAACTAATTTTACAAGGCTTTTACAAATAACAACTAATTTTACGTAGTGTAAATTGTATCAAAAATTGAACTATTTTGCACACAACTCTGCCAAAAATTCAGATTTCAATTTTTCTTGAATCCTTCGTTGAATCACGAGCTATACATATCTACTAACAGAAAAAATTGGTTTTTCAATTTCAGATAAAGCTATCATGAGTTATCCTGACCACCACGAGGACACTTTTTTTAAGGGTCTCCAGAAACCAGGTACCACCGGCTGAATTTCCGAATTTTTTGGATGAACTTTTTTTAAATATTCCTGAAATGTTGAATTTTTATGTGCTTAACAGTTTGAATAAAATAATTTATATATTATATACTTAAAAAATAGAGAAAATATGCTTCTTTTGGCTTCGAAACCCACGTAACTTCTTAACAAACAATCTACTGATTTGAGTCATTTGTGTTATGTCAAAAAATGTATTTTTTTGTGTCTTCTGATCGAGGATGCTTTATTGTCCTGGTAAATACTTTTTTTTAATTTATATGAACACAGTGTGCAATGTTTTGAAATGTCGAAAAATTGTATTTATAAAAAATGTCTGTATTTGCGTATGTGTGTATACGGATTTTTTGTACATGCAAAAGCGTCTACGGTTTTTTCGAATACACCGCACTAAAATTGTGCACGCCGATGATATAAAATAGTAGGATCTAAAAGAATTTAGTGAAAACCAGTGTAGCGCTTTTGAAAGAGGAAGCTTTAATTTTCAGAAAAATGTCTTTGTGCGCCGTAACTTTTACGATTTTTTAGAAACCCGGTGCACTTTTAGTACGGAAATCGTTCACATACAGGTAAGTTTTATATACGGTGCATTTGGATCGAATTTAGCGGGAATCGGTTAAAAGCTTGCCGATTTGAAGGAGCTTCACATTTTTAAATGTGAAGCTAAATTTTCATGAAAACATGGAATATTATACAAGAAATATAGTAATTTAATTAAAGTGGGAATCGGCGAAAAAGTTTAGATTTTAGGTGCGTTCGAATTTTTTCGATTAATTTGAATACGAAGGTAGATTAGTGGTGAACTATTTCATGTAGAAATAAAAATGTTGAATTGTATGGTACACAATAAAAGTGTCCGAATCAGAAACTTGCACTTCGCTTCGCCGTTAATTTATACCGATCCTAAAGCTCACCGTCTAAGCAAGTTATTTTTTACTCACTTAAACACGGACTTACTGATATTAAAATTTATACTTAATCATGGGAGTAGCATTGTGTAAAAAAAACAAACTTGCTCATATGATCGGCTTTGAAATAAAAAACAAACTCGCTCATATGATCGGCGAAATAAAGCAATATTTACGGTTCTTTGAGCTCTAATACCATTTTATTTATTTATTGGAGCATATCCGGTCACAGAGTATCAAAGTTTTCATTCACACAAGCTTTTGTCCACACATACCTGCACGCACAAAACAAACCTCATTTATATGCGCTTTTTGCGAAGCCACTTCATTCACGCGGTGCTAACAAAGAACATACGTGAACGTACAAAAACATTGTGCTAAATTACCTTTATTTCCTTCTGTTGCTGAACAATCCGATGCAGAAAGTCGGGAGGTTTGGGTTCGCATGGTTCAGAGGGTTGTATCTGACAGCATTGTGAATAAATAGCGTGTGGTGGTGACAGAGCGTCGTAATCACCTGAATCAGCCTGGGCTATCAAAGCAATGAGCCTCGGGACTGACATCCAGTCTGAGACTCTGAGTCTTCCCTCCACGAGCTCGAGACGCGAGTGCAAGTAAAATTGATGCCTGTAATCAAAGTGTCAAAAGTATCGTTAAGTGAAGAAGAAAAAAATGCGGAAATGCAAATATGACGTTCATTTGCATACGCTTATCCGTATACCCTTCTTCATGTCGTTTAAAAAAAACGAAGGCGAATCGTATAATCTGGTTTCTTCAGGCATTTAGGCCACTGTAGAGGCCAGAAAAGGGCATATTTTGTGATTTTTTTTCAGCGAAACCATAAAATAAATCTAAATTACAAAATAGCGGTTTTATTATATACAGGGTGATTTTTTTATCTTGAGACTGCTAAATATCTCGAAAAATAAGCCTTATGCGACAAAAATGTTCCAAATAAACCTTCAATAGTTTCCAAGGGGCAATTTAATCCTACAGAAATTAACCGCTTGCCGCCCCCCCTGGGGGTGGGGCGGGGCAGAACTTTGAAATCTTCAATGGGAAACCCCTACTTTACATGACAGATTCGAATTATACATAAAAAAAGACGTAACTTTTGTCTGAACTTTTTTTTTAATTCGGGTAGATGGCTCTGTACTCGGTGAAGATTAGGCAACCTTCCTTTTCTTCAAGGGAAATCCCCTATGTTTTATTGCATAATGGAGCTACGTCGAAGAAAAGTAACTTTTGTCGGAAACATGTTTTTTTTTAATTATCGTAAATATCTACTATAATTTTGTATCGGTTCTTCGCTTTACCCAGGATTAAGGACGTGGACCTGACGGAAATTTAATCCCTTTGGGGTGCTTGATTATTATGAGCCCCCTTGCCTCTCACCATTTAATTCAATAAGTGTTCAAACTGATGACCTTCAATTTCGATGCATTTATTGATCCGTACTTCGAATGATTGTACACAAATCAAAAGTTTGTCCGCTTTAATGTTTGCGCAAGCATTTCTGATTCGTCCAATCATGTTTTCAAAAGTTGTTGGCATTTGTTGATAAACTTCAGTTTTTAAGAGACCCAGCAAAAAAAAATCTGGCGACGTAAGGTCTGGCGATCTGGCAGGCCAATGTATCGTTCCGCCTCACAGTAGGAGAAAAGCCCAAAAACCTGGCCAAAACCCCAAAAAATAAATTTTCGAAATAGGGTCAGTTGAGTAGTCATTCAGGTAGAGGACTAGTAACTGCATTCTATTGTGGAAGGGAAAGCCCTTTAAGTGTATACCTGCGTCGCAGCGTCAGTTGGCAGTTAGTGTTCGTGAAGGGTGTACGTGTCACGCGCTGAACAGACGAAAATAACGCTGACTTCAAAAACCCATAACTTTAAAGTGACGGGTTTAATTTCAATTCTGCAACATGGATACGACTTCTGGAGGTATGTAGAACATGTTTTTACATCGGTTGAATCTAAAGTTTATGTATAAATGATTGAAATGTAGTATAGCCTTCGGCATAAATAAAATTGAATAATTTTGAAAACTTATATTTTCAACGGTCCGAAAAGTTATATATTTTGTCACATTTTGCAAAGCTCCTAGTCTCGGCCTTTAGTTTAATGTATAAGCTTTCGAAATTTACAAGAGTTACCTGCGGAAAACGTGCGTCTTGTCCGTTATGATTTTTTTCGCATCGTGCGGTAGCCGAGCGTGCACGCGGCACTATTGAGCAGCCTCTGCGCCTCTACCTGAGAATGGGTGAAGTAGCAT
The DNA here is from genome assembly GCA_944452715.1 of Ophion slaviceki. Classification (NCBI taxonomy): domain Eukaryota; kingdom Metazoa; phylum Arthropoda; class Insecta; order Hymenoptera; family Ichneumonidae; genus Ophion; species Ophion slaviceki. The sequence continues at coordinate 38,853,367 of OX101788.1, read as the reverse complement.
CATAACGGACAAGACGGCTGTTATACGCTTGAAATAAATTATTTTAATATATATGTATGTGTATATATATATATATATATATATATATATAAATTTTCTGTGATTTAATTATGATATATACGTATGCATATATATATATACATATTAAAATCAACCACATAAAAATTTCTTAAATATGAATGAAATGTTATAACATTCAAATAAAATATTTGAATATATATATATTATATAGTAAGCAAAGCTTTCTTTTAACCAAATCCATGTCAATATTTTCTGTCTAATTTTCTTAAAATTATTTCAATTATTGCGGTTATTTATTTGGTAAAATAATGTACATTGTTCAAGTTTTTGTATTAATTGAAAATTTTATCTTTTCCTTTAACACCAATTTTCTACAATTTTATGTCTTTATTACAGGATCCGGTTACAAAGAATTGGTGCTGACAAGGAAAGAAGTATTACTGATAATCAGCGAGCATTTATCCGATAAATTCGCTTCCTTGATCGAATTTATGGTAGAAAAAATTTCCAAGGACACCGGACGTACAGTTGTAGTGCCTGAGGACTCGAAACAGACTTTTTCGATACTCTTCAATCAAATGAGAACGAGGTGGCAACAAGCTCACAGAAAATCCTGTGTATTTTTCAAGAATAACGGTGAATGGCTTAGCAAGCAGGTATGTTTTGCCGCACCTACAGACACTGTAGTAACAAGCCCGGGTAATACGGGCGGCCGCCCGTCCCTTGAGTTTACAATGTCCAGTGAAAGATGGACGGAAGGAGGAAGATCCTCCTAAACGAAGGAAGACCCAAGATATTCGTACATCGTTCAACTCGGTCGAGTTAGCATACGCTACTCAGATGAGCCTTCGCTCTTCAGGACAATCCGACGCCGCAAAAGTTATTAAGGACGTAACAATGACGAGTCCTTTAAGAGCTTCCAAGTATCGTAAAGCTTACTCAGCAACGGATGAAATTACTTTATCCGAAGAGGCTGCACTTTCCGCTATGATTGAATATAAATTCTCCAAGAGTACTTACCAGGGAATGAGAAGATTAGGGAAGGAAAATAACTGTAAGCTATATCCGTCTTACGGAAAAGTGATGAAAGCAAAAAAGCGTTGTTATCCACCACGTGATGCAATCAGGATTACAGAGAGTAGTGCAGAAGTCCAACTACAGGCACTATTAGATCATACAGTTGAACGTATTTTACTCGTCCAAAATGTACTCATTCAAAGATTGACTCCAGATAATGTTCGTAAAATGGACTTGATTTGCAAGTGGGGTTGCGATGGAAGTTCTGGGCAAAGTGAATATAAGCAGACGTTCAGTGATGACAGCAAATCTGATGTGCATGTATTCTTTACTTCAGTCGTGCCATTACAACTCGTGTGTAATGATCAACAATCGAAGGAAGAAATAGTTGTTTGGAAGAACCCCAGACCCTCGTCTCCACGATTTTGTAGACCGCTTAGACTACTGTTTCTACGCGAAGACACAGAGTCAACACTTAATGAAGTCCAAATTGTTGAAGAACAAATAAAGTCACTTCGTCCATTCGAAAGTGTAATAGATGGAAAAGAAATCTCCGTAATGTACAAGTTGTTGTTCACCATGATAGATGGTAAAGTTTGCAACGCTGTATCATTGACGAAATCTGCTCAACGATGCTATTTGTGTGGAGCAACCAGCAAAGATTTTAATGCCATCGACACTGTATTGCAAAGGGAAATCAATGAAACAAATTTGAAGTTCGGATTGTCGACGCTGCATGCGTGGATACGGTGCTTCGAGTATTGCTTACACGTGTCTTACAAACTCGGCATTAAAAAATGGCAAGCTCGAAGTGCCGAAGAAAAAAAAATTACCCAGGAACGCAAGAGGGCCATTCAAGAAGGATTCAAGAAGCAATTGGGTCTAAATATCGATCGCCCAAAGCCTGGATACGGCAGCAGCAATGATGGCAACACAGCTCGGCGATTCTTTGAAAATTCGACGGTTTCCGCTGCGATAACGGGGGTCAACGAAGAAGTTATTAAACGCTTGTACGTAATCCTACAAGTTATATCGTGTGGCCACGAGATAAACTGTGAAAGATTTGAACAGTATGCTATTGAAACGGCAAGAAAGACCGTTGCATTATACCCTTGGTACTCCATGCCTACTTCGGTGCACAAACTATTAATTCATGGTCCAGTGATAATAACTCATGCTCTATTACCAATCGGCCAATTATCCGAAGATGCTCAGGAAGCTCGAAACAAAGACATCAAACGATATCGAGAAGATTTTGCGCGAAAAAGTTCCAGGGTTAAAACTATGGAAGATGTTTTTCATCGGCTCTTAGTTACTTCTGATCCGTACATTTCAAGTGTCAGAAGACTACCACAGAAGAAGCTGAAGAGTTTGTCGCCGGAAGCTGTAGCGATGTTGATCGCTCCTAAAGTGACTGCTGCAGCAGACGAATTTTGCGCCGAGATTGAAGCCGTGCCGGGAGTTGTAATAGATACAAACTCGGATAATGATTCTGACTCCGACTCCGACTCCGATTACGATTTTGATTAAGAATAAAATTTTCTATTTTTGAAACGTTCCGTATGTATTTTGGAAATAAAAATAATAATTGCGTAGAATACACTGTTCACGTTTATTTTATTATGATGATTTTTTTAAATATATTAATTTATCTATTTAGCAGGATACTCGGCCATTTTGTTTATAACAATTTGCTGTAAGCTCTTTGTTGCAAGTTATAAACAATAGATATCGGATTGGTAATCAGCGACCTTGAAAACCCGTATATACCAATTTTTGTCAACATCTGGTAACTTTTTAACGTTCATGTCGGCCATATTGGATCGGCCATTTTTTTTACGATAATTTGGCTTGCGGATTCGTAATCAGCGACCTTGAAAACCCGTAAATACCAATTTTTGTCGACATCTGGCAACTTTTTAACATTCATGTCAGCCATATTGGATCGGCCATTTTGTTTACGATAATTTGGCTTTCAGATTCGTAATCAGCGACCTTGAAAACCCCTGTAAGCCAATTTTCATTCCCGTCAAAGGTCATTTGAGGTTTTGGCCAGGTTTTTGGGCTTTTCTCCTACTGTGTATCGGCTTATGCTGCCGCAGTAATGAAGGAGTTGCGACGTGCAGAACGCGCGAGGAAGAAAACGACGCCGGGAGACCAGGCAGTCATAGATGAAATCAGCGACACGAACCCCTAAGCCATTCATACCATCTCGAGTGGAACGGGGGATGTAAGGTCGTCTGACAACACTGCAAGAAGAGCTACGGCTAAGGCCTCTCCCGCTATGTAATACCTACCGGTCGTCTCGCGGGAGAATTTGTAAGGCCGCAGAGGAACGGGGGTTTTTAGTCGGTACAAGCTCGACACACGGCTATTATTTGCTACGGTGCGGAGGAATTTTCCCACTAAACATCTTTAAAAAACACACACGCGCGCGCGCGTACACACACACACACGCTCGCATGCACGCGCGCACACACACACACGCACGCGCACACACGCCCACACCCCTCCCCCGCCACACACACCTACACACCCACCCCACACACACACACACACCAAATTATTCTGGTTGAAAAAAACTTGTTTACCTAAAGCGCTTAGCATCCAGGGCGCTTTAGTAAGTTTCAATGGCCTCGTGATTCTAGCCATCGAAAATAAAAGTGCTTATGAGACGAACTTTGATGAGATATTCCTTTGGGCGTTTTTTGAAAACTGTTCATGTTATAGCTCAACAAGTTATTGATCGATCTGGCTGAAATTTTGACAGGTTTCTCATGATAAGATTATTGGAAGGATATACCTAAAGTTTTAAGGTTATCGCGTAAATAAATTACTTTTTTGAGGTAAAAATTGTTGAGAAAATGGTCAAAAATATGAAAATTTGATTACAAAGCCTACTTAATTTTTAATTTCATACTTTTTAATATTTTTATAGGTATATTGTTCCCATAATGTTATAGTGAGAAACCTCCCAAAATTCCGACCAGATCGATCAATAACTTTTTGAGCTATAACACGAACAGTTTTTCAAAAGACGTCTAACGAATACCTTATAAGGCCTCCATTTTGTTTTGTTTAAAAAAGAAAGAAAAAATGAACACTTGAAAGTTGTAATTAGATAATGTCAAAATTTTAAAATGATGCGATAACTTTATCACGTTTAAAAAAAACCATGCAAAATTACTCATTTTCGGGCGTCTAAAGAGATTCCCCCCCTTAATCTCAAATGCTGGGGGGAAGGGGCGCCAATGTCAAGTTTTTGCCACGGCTCGGAAAAATCGTGGATCCGGGGCTGGTTATAGGTATTTATTTGGTCTCTTATGCCATATCAGCGACCATAATGTTATAAGCACTCGGTAGCATAGGGGCAGCGTGCGTAGCTATGAGTAGGTGGGGACTAGGTACGATTCGCATATAGGGCAAATATTTTCTTCGAACAAAATCATTTCTTAAGGCCAGGGAATGACGAATTACGATGTTAAATACTTGTGGTAAAGCTCTCAATTAAGGAATTTATTTTATATTCGATTTATGAAATATTTTATGCATATAATACGCTTAGCTTTACAGTGTACATTGTAAGCAAATAAAGATTCATTTGAATCTCATCTTTATTAACATATATAAATATCTTTGAAACAAATATGATCGTAGTAGGCTGTGATACAAGGAAAAAACGTATTTTATTTAAATAGATCTTATATAAATTAAATTTTTTGTTTAGCAATGTACAGTAGGCCGAAAGACGAGCCTGAAGTTTGCATCGTTGGATTCCAACGAAAATCTTTTAATTATTTAAAATTTTTTATTAATTTTTTTCGGGTACATTATGACTCCAGAATATCTGTGCAGGCTATACAAAACGTTCAAACAGTTTGGTGGCCCAGAATCCACCCTTATTGAGGGGTTAGAAGTGAAAAAAAAATAATATCTCGGGTGATAATGACATTCCCAGTTTTTTTATTTGCGGCATCAATTTTGGGCGTCTGCGAAAAGCCACGAAAAAATTAACAACGATTTCCAACTTCCGGAACCCACCCTTAGGGGGGAGTGAAAGTCGAATGAAAATCGTATTTCCGCTGGTAAAGGATTTCTCAGTTTTTTATTTGCGCTTATTGTTCCTAGTACATCAAGAAACCCACAAAAAAATTGGGAACGATTTTCAGCTTTCGGAACCCGCCCTTATCGGGGGTGGGAGAGCGGGTGAAATTCGAATAAAAAATGTATTTCCGTCAATTAAGGGATTCTCAGTCTTTTTATTTGCGCCGATCGTTCCTAGTACCTAACGAAAGCCAAAAAAAATTGGCAACGATCTCCAACACCCGGAACCCACCCTTATGGGGGAGTGAAAGTCGAATGAAAATCGTATTTTCGCGAGTGAAGGATTTCCCAGTTTTTTTTTCTTTGCGCTGATTGTTCCTAATACCTAAAGAGACCCACAAAAAATTTGGGAACGATTTTCTACTTTCGGAAGCCGCCCTTATCGGAGGGCGGAGAGGGGGTGAAATTCGAATAAAACTGTATTTCCAGCGATAAAGGGATTCTCAGTTTTTTTATTTGCGCCGATCGTTCCTAGTATCCAACGGAAGCCACAAAAAAATTGGCAACGATTTCCAACTTCCTGAACCCGCCCTTATCGGGGGGCGGGAGAGGGGGTGAAATTCGAATAAAAATTGTATTTCCGGCGATAAAGGGATTCCCAGTTTTTTTGCGGCGATCGTTCCTAGTACCTAACGAAAGCCACAAAAAAATTGGCAACGATTTCCAACTTCCGGAACCCGCCCTTATCGGGGGTGGGAGGGGGGTGAAATTCGAATAAAAATTGTATTTCCGGCGATAAAGGGATTCCCAGTTTTTTTATTTGCCCCGATCGTTCCTAGTACGTAACGAAAGCCACAAAAAAATTGGCAACGATTTCCAACTTCCGGAACCCGTCCTTATCGGGGGCGGGAGAGGGGGTGAAATTCGCATAAAAATTGTATTTCCGACGATAAAGGGATTCCCAGTTTTTTTATTTGCGCCGATGGTTCCTAGTACCTAACGAAAGCCGCAAAAAAATTGGCAACGATTTTCAACTTCCGGAACCCGCCGTTATCGGGGGTGGGAGAGGGGTTGAAATTCGAATAAAAATTGTATTTCCGGCGATAAAGGGATTCCCAGTTTTTTATTTGCGCCGATCGTTCCTAGTACCTAACGAAAGCCACAAAAAAATTGGCAACGATTTCCAACTTCCGGAACCCACCCTTATGGGGGAGTGAAAGTCGAATGAAAATCGTATTTCCGCCGGTGAAGGATTTCCCAGTTTTTTATTTGCCCTGATTGTTCCTAGTACCTAAAGAGACCCACAAAAAAATTGGGAACGATGTTCAACTTTCGGAACCCGCCCTTATCGGGAGTGGGAGAGGGGGGGAAATTCGAATAAAAATTGTATTTCCGGCGATAAACGGATTCCTAGTTTTTTCATTTGCACCGATTGTTTCTGGTACCTAAGGAAAGCCACAAAAAAATTGGGAACGATTTTCAACTTCCGGAACCCACGCTTGTGGCGGAGTGAAAGTCGAATGAAAATCGTATTTTCTAGTACCTAAGAAAAGCCACAAAAAAATTGTCAACGATTCCCAACTTCCGGAACCCACCCCTATGGGCGCATCATGCCGAATCGATAATCGAGCGAGGCTTTATCATTATCGGGCTACCCGTTTGAGAAAATTGCTCGGCGTTTTTTCACAGTGAAATTCGCAAATAATTGTCCACGAAGAAACATGCGCTTTTCCAGAACCCTACCTTATTGGAGTATAACAACATGAGGCGATTTCCCTCTGGCCCACGTCTTTTCCTAAGAAGATTGAAACTACCATCGTTACAGTGCGATGCGAATTAGTTTTTGGGTTTGCTCAAGGTTTTCCTGGAAAACTTTGCCTACAAGAATCATTTACTCATTTTTCAATATGCTCATTTAGAGATCTATCATTTAAAAATTCAAAAAAATTTGATCAGTGAAAATAAGTCAGAAAAATATAAACTAAATCATTCTTCACGTACGAGCAATCCGAACAAACTCCAACACCATCTTTTCTTTACGCGGGTCAATGGATAGTAAAAAAATCTCGACAAAAATTATCAATGATCGGAGATTAGACGCGGACTAAGTCTGCGTTAACGAGACGCGGCCTGACAAAGAGTAGTGGGGATAGCTTCGGCCAGACAGGCTGGTTTGTAGTAGTGAAACACGCATAGCGTCAAATGATCGGACTCGCTGTATCGCACGTTATGTACGCACGAGAGTGAGTAAAGGCGGTGTTCCGTTTTTTTTCGGTCCCACTAGAGCTGTTGAAGGTACCCGAACCTAACCGATGCGACGGCACTCCAGCAATAACCGAACGAGCAGACGATCAGGCGAAAGGAGAAGAGATGGCCTTACCAAGCATAGCAATACGCGCGGGTGCGAGTGAAAACTCAACATCGTCCGTAGCACGGGGGAAGGCCCAAGCGAGAAAGCACCATAATTTCAAATATAGTAGGGCGCGCTTCGTATGTTTATGCTATTTAATGAGCACGGCGCAACGGTCTACTGCAAGGTCTACAATTCATAATGCAGAAAATATTATATAATTGTCGCCGGAGACACGAATTTTGCATCCTTTGTACCCCCCGATCCGTCCGTTAGCAGAAGCGAAATGCTGAATACGATTATTACGAACCTCCATCATGACTGTATTAATGAAATTAGATTTTTATGACAATAAATCTGAGGAAATGGAATATAAAAAAAACTTCCTTTACAATCCAACGACCCAAACTTCAACACCATCCTTCCTATGCGTATATTAATAGTGCGACTTTCGGTACACCCGACCGCTTAAGTATTCTTAAGATTGTACTACTCTCTCACTAGCGATAAAGCATTTGCCCATATTTGTTGTGCCCCGCTCGTTGCTCGAGCACCTTGGACGACTTTTAAGCTACATTTGGCTACTCCCGTAGGACATTATATGCTATTATATGTACATGGCACGCAACTCACCATTTATGTTCAAGCGCGAGTTTGACGACTACGAGTCGACGCGGCGCGTCAAGCCTACCCCCACCGCTCTCAGCCGCCATGGCTGTCGGATACGTACGCAAGCGATTATTCCTTCGTTGACAAATTTATATTTTGCCACGATTTTGACACTTTGGGACAATTTGACCCGGCTAGTACTTCATCCACCTGCCATTAACAACCCTACAGTCGGTGTTTATTTAAAAAAATCAGGGATATACTTTCGATGTTTCTTAAGACGGAATGACACCTCATCGCGGTCGGTATGGTAGAACAATTATAGATACCCAAAAATCTCTGAAACGACTCTTCAGATCCCGTCGAAACTTTGCCAAACGACGTCAAATAGATAGACGAGAAGCTTTCTGCCCCTCAAATTTTCTGAATTTGAGAAAAAAACGTAGATTGGCTTATCATATGCCAAATACTCATAATTTACTCGCAGATTCCTCAACTTACAAATTAACAAATAGAAATCCCATCAACACTCTACAAAATGGCATTAACAATATTCTCTCCAGATGGAAAACCCTAAAAATCATGGATGAAACAAAATACAAATACTTAAAAGCTGAAAATTGCAACCTATCTCGTCTCTATCGTCTGCCAAAAATTCATAAAAATAATGATCCACTTCGTCCAATAGTATCATCAATAAATAGTCCAACACATAAACTAGCAGAATTTATACAATCTAATCTTTCTAAATTAATCAATACGACTAATTCACACGTCAAAGCTAGTTTCCACCTAAAACATTCACTTTCTGACATCTCAATTCCACTCAGCTACAAATGGGTCTCGTTTGATGTTGTTCCTCTCTATACCAACATCCCATTACAACTTGTTATTCAAAGCCTTCAAAAAAGATCAAATTTATTTTCAAAAACATTCTCTTTAAACGAAATAATTAAAGCCATAGAATACATCATGTTCTCAACTTTCTTTACATTTCAAAATAAAATTAAAACAAATCTCAGGGTTACCAATGGGCTCACCTCTGGCTCCAATACTATCTAACATCGTCATGATTGATCTTGAAACAAATTGTCTGGAAAAATTAAAATTTTCGTTACCACTACATAAAAGATATGTTGATGATATTATTATTGCTCTACCAACAGACAAAATTGAATCCACCAAAAAGATTTTTAACTCATATAACTCAAAATTACAATTTACATCAGAAAATGAAGTAGATAAAAAATCCCGTTTCTTGATATACTTTTAATCCATAAACAAAATTCAATTATCACAAATTGGTATAGGAAACCAACCTGGTCAGGCAGATTCATAAATTTCTTTTCACACCACCCACTTTCCCAAAAAGCCATAATTTACATACTAGTTGACAGAGCAATAAAATTATCTCATCCTTTATTTCACAAAGAAAACCTCAAACTTATTAGTAACACGATGACACAAAATTGCTATCCGATCTCTTTCACAGAAAAAATAATAAAACATCGGCTTTCCACAATCAACAATCAAAAAAAGAATAACAACAATTTTTATTCTTCCAGACTAATAAATGTTTGATCTCGCACGTCCTTCGATAAACGTGGGATCGTATATTTAATATTATTTTTGCGCCGATTCAAACACGGGAATAATTCTTGAGGATAAGAGAAACTTGGGTCGCGCCGACAACGAAGAAACACTGGAATAGTCGTTACGTTTCACTAAAATGTTTATTAAGTGTCTACGCGTGGATCACACGGCGGACGAAGATGCGGGTTACGCGAGGTTTTGATATTAAGGCAGGATTCTACTTTGAAACTTTGAAAACATTTTTTTTTTTTTTTTTTACATTTTTCGAAAGTAAATATGTTCAAGAATGTTCGGTTAAAATTTTATAAAGTTCCAAGCAGTCTAACCATCCTTTTTCGCCTTTCGAACGCACCTACCTGAGCACCTACCTATCACTCACCAAAACTTTAAACGCGTCTTTCTCGAAACGACATTTTCAAGTACCGTGGTCGTGATAACTCAAAAAGTACTGAACCGATCCTTATGAAATTTGGAACACATATTCTATATGTGTGTACCAACCGACCTAACTACAATCAACTTAAAATTTTGATTAGAACTATTTTTTTATTGCAAAAAAAGACCCAAAAAAACGCATTTTTTTCGTATTTTAGCCGCCATTTTGTTAATTTTGCACGTATATAAAATATTCTAGTTAGGTCGGTTCCTGAAGACATACTGAACATGAAACTATTTGATTTTTTAGTTTCAGACCATCCGTCGGGAAGATTTCACGACCACGGCAACGGTACCTGCTTTTCGAGGCGTTGGCTTTAAACATATTTTACGTGTACAAAAAATGAATAAAATACATTTATTTTTTTTTTATGTACTTAAAGAGTGTATTTATTGAACAGTTTAAACCCCATATCGATATCTTTAATAGTATTCTCAGAAAAAAATCACGAAAATAGCGTTTTTTTCATGGTTTCAAAGTAGAATCCTGCCTTAAGCGCAACTTGGCGGTAGTGCAAGTTGCGTGAATTATTGAAATTTCGTATAGAGGACGAAAAACGAGATCGAGTAGCGCGAGATTATCTTTGCTATTCGACGCTCGGAGGAGTACTGAATTTTCGGTAAGAACGCGCGTATTACCGGGTCCGAGGATCGCGAGGGCCGAAGGGTAATTCGGGAGTACGAAATCGCTCTTGTTTTTGCGTACGTACGTCATAATCCGTCGCGAAGAGCCGGGATTACAATTGCGCATAGCAACAGAAATTTGTAAACACTTTAAATTTAATTTGAGAATACGCTAAATTGATGTAAATTCGAACAATGTTCCTTACACAAAAAACATCCATCATCAACCAATTCATCTTTTCTAACAATACAACATAACATTAGTCACAAACAATAAACACGTTTTATCGATTACAGGCTCCACCAAAGACAAAATAAATAATAACCAAAAATCCAACATAGTTTACAAAATCGATTGTAAGGATTGCAATGCCACATACATCGGCCAAACCAAAAGATACCTTGAAACCAAAATAAAAGAACATAAAAATAACCTAAAACATACTACCACAATACACACAGCCTTAGCACAACATGCAATAGAACAAAAACATGACTTTCAATTCGACAATGTAAAAATTTTAAACAATAAAAATTGGCTACAAAAAGACTAATCCAAGAAATGATCCAAATTAAGGCACACTCTAACGCCATAAATTTTAGTACTGACATACAAAAACTAAGCTCGATCTATAACTCTATTATATAACTATTAACATATTTTACAATACTTTACTTGACATAACAATTTTAAAATTATTGACACTATAATTTAATTTTAAATACTCTTAACATGACGCACCAATTTTATTTCTCTTGACACGTCTCTGCCTAAATGATCTTTCTCCCCCGATTCGCAAAATAGAGACTCTAATAAGCTTCACGAAATTAAGACACCACTCAGTTTCTCTCGAACTCTCCGTGATCACACAACTCAATATGTAACTGAGAAATGTAAATTTCGAGTTTTTGTTTGTTTTGGAAGAACATTTTTAAAATCTCAAATTCAATAGGTAATCATCACAGTCATTTGATACTTTATTAAAATTTCTATTAAATCAATCACGTACATTAAATTTTCACAAATAAAACACAAAACTTTCTTATAATTATTAATCCCTTACAGATGATAAAAATCGCTAAAAAACGATAAATTCTTCCATCTATTGAGTATACTCCAGCAAAACAGTATTTACTTCCATAAATATTCTCTTTTGAAATAACCTTCCAAATATAAGCAAAAGCTCGAAACATCAACAACATCGAGGTTAGTCGTTTCTCATATTTCATTTCATTATAACTCCATAGTATAATAAACGGCGGATAGATGATTGACTTGTTTTTGAGGATAATGCTTTATCGCTTGATGAAAGTTTGAGAATGAACATAATAATACGAATATAAATATATTTCCGCTTACTTTTATGAATTACAATTTATTTGGCATAGGGACGGGAGTGAGTAAAGCGTAAACAATTTTTTAGAAGACAAATAAGTTGTAATTTAGATTTATTATTACATTTAAATTAACTCAGACTCAAGCCTGACAGTGCCTTCATATGCCTCGCCATTCTTTTCATACTGTGGTAATCACCGTATTTGATTGTTGCGGCTGCACAATCTACGTCTACATGGAACGATGATAGTCCGCCGTCTCTAAGAAATCTTTGAGTGCCACACCTGCATCGAGGACTTTCCTCGGTTATGTCATTCAACGTCTCGAAGTTTATCGTCCCAAGTGCGCTCAATGCATCAAATACTATGGAAAGCCAAACTTCAAATACTCCATGTCGCTCGATGCTTCGGATCGAGCAACATTTGGGCATGAAACCCTTTTCCGGTACGGAGAGCGACAATGAGACCTTTTGACATTTTTCCAGCTTGACATAACATAAAAATGATTAAAACATGAAGAATGAATTTTAGCATTTTTCATAAAATAAAAAGGCCTTAGGACTATTGTGCCATCTGGCCAAGGAAGTGCAGATTGTGCGCTTTTTAATGTTAACATGAAAGTGTGATTGAAGCTGCATATTTTATGTGTTACGCGATTATCGACTATTATGTATTTACATAATAGTCGATAATCGTGAAAATAAGATGATTGTCAACGAAACCTTTTTTTTGTCAGACCGGCTTTAGTATTAATTTACTGTAAAACAACCTAAGATTTCTTGAATAAAAATCCTGAAACTGAGTATAAATGTGTGATAATATTTTCTCTAATTTCTATTGTGCCAAATTAAATACGGTTAATGAAACTGAATTGATTACATTTATCAAACATTTAAAACGTAGAGACCCTCAAACTTTTATTTATAGTCACATATAGGTGACTTGGTAAAAAAAATATTTTACCCTTTTTAGTACATTAAATAAAAGCTTGTATAAAAGAAAAGTTTTTTTTATATACAAATTTTCCGTATCAATCTGACTGTGTTAAATGAAAAAAAAAAGAAAAACCGCGTTTCGAAAATATATGGTTCTGCACTTTAAGGTATTTCTTTCACGAACTCGAACATTTATCAAATAACTGATTTTCGTCTATTATTTTTACACGGTGTTTACATTCCTTTATTCAACCGAATTCATTTTGAACGATAAATGTCAATTGTCTAAAAGAAAAAAAAAGATGAGTTCTCTTTGAAAATGGGCTTTATTGAAAGTATGGGCCGGCCACGGTGACCAATGGCATTGAGACATGTGCGCCATTAAGCCTTCATGCGACGTTGGCACGCTCCACCTCTCCGTTTCGTCGCCGGGAGAAAAACTGATGTCTTCATTTACATAAAAGTCAGTATTTAATAAATGCCGTAGACGGATCATTTAATTTTTGGGTGACAATTTTGATAATGTACTGAATGATTTGATATTTTTTGATAACATCCTTAACATTTTTCACACTATTCCGTGTGTAAAACTGCCGATCGGCATGAGTCTAGGCATCTTCTTATGTAAAAACTGTTTTTTCAATTCAAATTTAAAATTAAATTATTAAATTAAAAATTCAATTCAAAATTATTAACATCAAATATTAAAATTTGAAGGGTGCATTCAGTATATGATAACGAATCCACTATATAAATTTAAACAAATGGTAGCATTTGATCACTTGACCCGAAGATTCTTAACGATATAAGGAAAGACGTGTATTCTTGAGCAGCCTCCAGCAGGGTAAATGTGACGCGTTATCTGAGTGCATCCGGTTTTTGTTTAGAATGAACAAATCGATTCGCATTCCACTCGCTGAACACGAAAATAAAATAAGGCAATGAAGTTGGATTTTCGTAAAAAAAAATTTATTTATCTCTAGTCTTTTTCAATTAAGAGTTTTCTCCTGCTGCAACAAACAAAGCGCAATTCATGAAACATGGAGACGGTATATCAAAAAGTAAAACATTAAGAGGTACAGAGTTGGGCGTAATTCTATTTATAAATACGAATACGAATTTATTCACATCGTGATTTTCATGTGAATATAAATATAAATGTATTCATACTTCACCTTTTGTATTCACATGCATGCATACAAATACAATTGTATTCACAAATATTCTGAACATACAAATAAATTCATAAATAAATTTAAAAAAATTCACATCAAAATCTGTGAATGCAAATGTATTCACATAAAATTGTAAATACAAAAAAATTCACAAAATAAGTTGTGAATTTTTTCATATTTAAGACAAATTAAGATCAAATTCACAATGCTTAGATTAAAATTTACACCATTAGTGAGTTCGTACGCATTTTGAGAGAAAACATTGCCTCGAGGCAAAGAAATTTTTGCACAAACTTTTTGTGCGAAAATTCCTTTGCCTCAACACAATGTGTTGAACCTCGTGGTTTCTAGGAGCGACTCGCGCTTCACTTTGACGCTACTTCACACCCGTGTAGCGCCCTAACGATAAAACAGACGAAAGACTTGTTTACTCCGATATTCTTATTCTCCTCCGAACCACGACATTATCACGACGCGCTGTATCAAATAGCATTATCTTGAATTACAACAAATCTCATTTATTTATCGTGTGTGAAGACTTTCTTTTACGGGTCTACGTTAACCTCGCCCCAACACAATGTTTTCTCTCAAATTACATAAGAACTCACTTGTGGTGTAAATTTTAATATAATTGTCGTGAATTCGATTTTAATTTCCTTCAACTTGAGGAAATTCACAACTCATTTTGTGATTTTTTTCATATTTATAATGTAATATTTGCAACTCACAACTTTTTTTGCAAAGATTTCTTTGCCTCGACGCAATGTTTTCTCTCAAAATACGTAAGAACTCACGTTTGGTCTAAATTTTAATCTAACCATTGTGAATTTGATTTTAATTTGTCTTAAATACGAAAAAATTCTCAACTTATTTTGTGAATTTTTTTGTATTTACAATTTTTTGTGAATACATTTCCATTCACAGATTTTGATGTGAATTTTTTTTTATTCACAGGATTTCTTGTAAATATTCACATTTTTTGTGAATATTCACAATTTTTTTTCTGTGAATTTATTTGTATGTTCAGAATATTTGTGAATACAATTGTATTTGTATGCATGCATGTGAATACAAATAAGCGAAGTATGAATAAATATTTCACTAATAGGCGTTTGTAAATCACGCTGCAAATACGTCGATTTAATAGTGGAAGGGAGTGAAGACTTAAAAAAATATATTTATAGCATTTGGTAATATACAGGGTTCCAGAAACGACGTGTCCTGTTTTTTAACTATCTGTTTAAATCTTAAGCTTTTAGAATCTTTGAAAAAGTAAAAAAAAAAGAATGCCAAGTAATGAAAACATATTTGAATTCACTCCTCTTTGAACTGGCGCAGAACGAAAAAAAGATTTCTCCCCTTTCAAAAAGATATGAAATCCCCTTCAAAAATTTTTAAAAAGTAAAAAAAGAACGCCAAGTAACAAAATGCCCCCGAAAACATTATTGCCTGTTTGACCATATACAAAATTCTGATTTATCTTGAAATATTTTTTAATTTTATTTAACGAATTCTTTTATTATATTTTTTCAATTGAAATGTACAAAAAAAGTGAAATAACTTTTTTTTAAATAGCCAAGCAAGTTTACTAAAAACGTAAACAAAATTGTTAAACCTTAGAACTAATATTTTCCTAAATATTTCATTTTTATTTAAAAAATCACATTACTATTATAACAAAAAATGGTATTACTATTATATAAAAATACAACGTATTTACCGCATAAGTACACTGGAAATGCTGTGCAACGACTTGGCGTGCATGGTTAAGAAAAAAAGGTCGGCGAAGAATTTCGTCTTTCCAACTACTTAACTCTCAGGTTGGAAAAACATAGACTGCTGCAATTTGTTATGCAACTGGAAATCAAATTTTGTGATCCTGCAAAGTATGGATCAAATCAGTGATGTTCCCCTAGACGACACGATACGTTAAACCTTTTTTTATGCATAATTTAATACGATATATAAAAGTATATACTTTCTCCTCTAGCAGATAACTTTATACATTACATGAAATATATTTTGTATATACTTTTGTGTATTGATCCGTCTTTTTGTGTATTGTATCCTTCTCTCAGCCACAGCATCGGCAAGTTTAAAGGTCGAATTACGGTGCCGTCGTCTTGCTGGTGAAAAACGAAATATCTGAGTATCTCTCCTGATACTCATTGCGCTATATTCGATGGTTTTTCCGAGTACAGTCGAATATTTGTTAATAGTGGATATAACGTAGCTCTTACATGGTCACGTGAATTGTGTGGACCGATATATACACCGATAACACTATTTATCAATGTTATCTTGTCCGAATCACACTAGCGCAAGGTGCAGGAAATCGCATTGCTAATAACACTGGCAGTTGATGCGTTGTTACAGGTTATATATATATATATATATATATATATATATATATATATATATATATATATATATATATATATTGTGTATCTTTCCAAGCTTTTTGTCTTAACCATGCACGCCAAGTCGTTGCACAGCATTTCCAGTGTACTTATGTGGTAAATACGTTGTATTTTTATATAATGGTAATACCAATTTTTTGTTATAATAGTAATGTGATTTTTAAAATAAAAATGAAATATTTAGGAAAATATTAGTTCTAAGGTTTAACAATTTTGTTTACGTTTTTAGTAAACTTGCTTGGCTATTTTATAAAAAGTTATTTTACTTTTTTTGTACATTTCAATTGAAAAAATATAATAAAAGAATTCGTTAAATAAAATTAAAAAATATTTCAAGATAAATCAGAATTTTGTATATGGTCAAACAAGCAATACTGTTTTCGGGGGCATTTTGTTACTTGGCGTTCTTTTTTTACTTTTTAAAAGTTTTTAAAGGGGTATCCTTTACCAACGTTTTCGAATAATTTTAGCATATAAAAAATGTGGAATCATAAACGCATAAAATGGTGATCAATAAGAAAGGAAATACTTCCTGTAAAGAAGTCATTTTCTTCGTTTTGAGAAAATTAGACGGCGCTAAATATATTCCCAACTTACAAGGAACATCCCTCAGGTGTCCGCCTCCGATTTTGTTGAAACTCATATATGTGATAGAGCATCGAAAACTTTGAGGCACGTATTTTTTTTTATCGGCGGAAAAACGGATTTAATGGGGGAAACCGCCCCTCAAAGAAAGGCGTGTCGAGGGATGATTTTGCTGTTTCACCCAGAAGCAATCCACCTATCTGAATGAAACAACAACAAAAATTCTTTTAATGAAAAGCGATGAAAATCCACTATAAAAATGTTAAGAAAAAATTAAATTAGAGGGGTAAACCACCCCTCAATTTGCCGTTTTTTCACCCCACACTTAAGAGGGTTGTATGCAAATTAATAAAACAGGTATCATTTTGAAGAACAATTAAAATTAAAGTTGACGGGTTTTTGCGTTTTGGCGGCATAGCTAATTTAAGGGGGTAAACCACCCCTAACATAAATTAATTTATCATGGTCGTTTTTTCTGTGTTTAAAGTATATCCGCTGATTTTAAATATTTCTATAAGCTACAATTTAATGTTTTATCATATTTCAAAATTATTACATTCGTCTTAAGGGATTACCCCCACTTGCGATTTTGAAAAAATCGATTTTTTTTATTGCATTTTTTTAAGTATAAATATCCGGGCCCATACTTCTGTATGGGCCCGGAATAGATGACTCTACGTAAGTTTACAAAAAAAAAATATTTTTTTCGTGTAAACTGAAATTGAAACTTTAAACGCTTTTTTCTCAAAATGGCATTTCTGAAGTCGGTGACCAAGATTACTCGAACACTAATGAACCGATCTTCTTGAAATTTTGCAGGCTTATTTAATACATAAAAATGTAGTCTTTAATCGTTCGATTTTTTTCGTTATAATCGAACCATTAACTTTGACTGTCCGCCATTTTGTGAAAAATGAATATTTTTTAAAATCCTTCGATTAAAGACTACGTTAATACTAAAATTTGACTAAATCCATCCGCATTTTTTTCAGAAGTTCCACTTCGCCGCAATGTTGGTCACCGCAAACCGTGTATATAAAAACATTATTTCATTGACGGCCATTTGCCACTAAACAATGTAATATTTTTCAATAAAAAAATACTGAAAGTTCTTCAAGATGTGTTCTTTAAGATGGTATATTGATCGATTAAAAAAGTTTTGTAGTTTTCTTTAAAAAAATTCATGAAAAAGGCCTTTTTTTGCGCTACAAGTGGGGGTAACGCCTTAAGGGGTAAACCACCCCTCCATTTGCCGTTTTTCACCCCACGCTTAAGAGGGTTGTGAGAAAATTAATAAAAAAGGTATCATTTTGAAGGGGAATCAAAATTCAAGTTGACGCGTTTTTGCGTTTCAGCGGGACAGCAAATTTAAGGGGGTAAACCACCCCTAACATAAATTTGTTCACCACCGTCGTGTTTTCTGTGTTTAACATGTATCCGCGGATTCAAAATATTCTCCCGCGTTTTTAAATTATTAGGTTTTTAAATTTTTACATTTTAAGGGTAAACTACCCCCTCTAATTGCTTTTCGTTTGAAGTTTCGCGAAAGGTTTCACGAATTTCGTTAAAACTGTTTTCATTTCATCGGTAATATCAATTTTATGTTTGTGTGTGCAGGCATATTCGTTTTGAGCTTTAGGAGCGGTACTTTGGGAGTGGAGACGTGGGGCTACCCCTTACTCATAAGACTCATATTTTCCTGTCGAAACGCTTCCGATTTTAATATGCACATCCATTAAGCATCTCCATAGGAATAAACATACACTTCTACTATATCATTAATTATAATAACGTCCAGAATAAGTTATAAGCCTCACTTCGTATATTTCGGAACGATGATGCGCCTGGATCAAGCGATAATTTAGCCAGCGACGTAGTTTTGTGGAGGAATGTATATTTTTATTATTTTACCGTTTATTTAATTAAACATATAAATGAAACTGAGGGTTTTACAGTAGGTTAACGAACATGTTTTGAATATATTTTGACATATTTCATTTGGGAATCATATCAGCTGATTTAATTAATAGTACTTGTGAAAAGTATCGCAGTCGTATGCCGTCAAATCATTTTCTTGGGATATGTACTTTTTTTTCTAGTCTATCAACTATCAACCATCAACATCATGGCTTATAATTCCTGCAATAATGATAATCGTAAAAAAAAATGTTTTAAACACAACGACTTTGTGCACCATGCACATCTGATAATGGCCAAATTATTGCAACCGGGTTTTTCACAATGTGTGTTAGATTCACCAAAACCAAAGGTAACAGGATTTTCAAAATCTTCTGGTTTCTGGAATGAATGGAAATTAACTAATTTATGTTAGGGGTGGTTTACCCCCTTAAATTTGCTGTCCCGCTGAAACGCAACAACTTGAATTCTGATTCCCCTTCAAAATGATACCTGTTTTATTAATTTTCATACAACCCTCTTAAGCGAGGGGTGAAAAACGGCAAATGGAGGGGTGGTTTACCCCTTAATTATAGTTCTAATCAACACTCTTGTAGTGGATTTTTCATCGCTTAATATTAGAGGAATTTTCTATTTTGTTTCATTCAGATCGGTGGACTGCTTGTGGGAGAAACTTTGAGGGGTGGTTTCATCCCCTAACACCGTTTTTCTGCCGATACAAGAAAAAACATGTTTAATAGTTTGCAATGCTTTACCACATATATGAGTTTCAACGAAATCGAAAGCGGATACTTTAATGATGTTTCTTGTCAGAGGGGTAGTTACCCCTTAAGACGAATGTAATAATTTTGAAATATGATAAAATATTAAATTGTAGCTTATAGAAATATTTAAAATCAGCGGATATACTTTAAACACAGAAAAACGGCCATGATAAATTAATTTATGTTAGGGGTGGTTTACCCCCTTAAATTAGCTATGCCGCCAAAACGCAAAAAACCCGTCAACTTTAATTTTAATTGCCCTTCAAAATGATACCTGTTTTATTAATTTGCATACAACCCTCTTAAGTGTGGGGTGAAAAAAGGCAAATTGAGGGGTGGTTTACCCCCTAATTTAATTTTTTCTTAACATTTTCATAGTGGATTTTTCATCGCTTTTCATTAGAAGAATTTTCGTTTTTGTTTCATTCAGATCGGTGGATTGCTTCTGGGTGAAACTACAAAATCACCCCTCGACACGCCTTTCTTTGAGGGGCGGTTTCCCCCCTTAAGTCCGTTTTTCCGCCGACAAAAAAAATACGTGTCTCAAAGTTTTCGATGCTCTATCACATATATGAGTTTCAACAAAATCGGAGGCGGACACCTGAGGGATGTTCCTTGTTAGATGAAAGGTTTGCGGGATAAAAGTGGTGAGGGTAGGCCCAACGTAATGCGCCGGCCAGTAATAGTGGGATACCCATAGTCGAACATGAAGGAACTCGGTAAATCGCATGCATATACTTTCGCACGGTCGCAATTGTCGAAGGTAGCCGAAGACACCCGAAGGCACTCCGGCACTGCTTCGAAACAGAAACGAATGAATAGAAAATGTAAACATACGCGCACGCGAGAGGAGAATAGTCGCCTTACAAAACGTAGCGCAGCGCGCGCGGGTGCGAGTGAGAACGCACCATCGGCCGTACATGGGAAGAGACCCGAGTATTACAGTAGACCCAAGTATAGTAATACGCGCTTCCGATACTATGCGATTTGAAGCGAAGTGTCGTACCGACCAAGAGGCGATGCGTGCGGCAAACGGCCGATTTGTACATATTCAATCTTCTCCGAGTCGTATCTGTTGATATTTCGGTGACGCCTCGAAAGGCTTTTGAGGGGATCCTTCGGGAGAGACCTCAATTGAAGTTCGCAATGCTATTAGATTCACGGAACCCATCGTTGTTCAGAACCGGGAATTACGGAAAAAATCATTGTAAAGCTAAGTCCATCTGACTCCTGTTGATAATGTGTTTGGCTAAACATACGAAAAGCGGAAACCAAATTTCGGTCTGAAATTTGGCATACACCTTCCTTTTAATATTTAAAGAGATCCCCTAAAAAGATTTTTGGCGACGCGCCAAAGTTTTCGAGATATCGATTTTTGAAAGTTGTTTTTTTTTACCGCGCTCCTATTATGTATATATTACTATCTAAAGGGTAGAAACCCTTTTTCCATCGCTGCAGCGCCCGGTGACCAAGCATTATAATGATGTACCACGTAAAATATAATTGAAAACAATTGAAAACTACAAAATCCAAAAAATGTTGAAAACCATGCAAAATCCCAAAAATTAGAAACAGGCAAAAATAAAAAAAAATCCGCCACTAGAGAAGCAAAAAAATATTTAAAATCCCAAAACGATTTAAAGTTAATAAATGAACCCCAAAAATCTATTACACCTGCAAAAAAATAACCTGTGGAATAACAAACAAAAAATGAATCTACGACGCTCTGTGTCTAACTCAATATTGCACGTAGATCCGCGGTGATCCGCGCCTACACTAGTTTCACGCAACATTCCACACGCACATCCGAGGTGCTCTGCGCCCATACCAGTGTTCCACGGACCCTACACCATTCGCACAAAACGGAGCGCGCGAAAACATATATAGGTATAGACAGAGCTTAGCCCGCCAGCTAGATATCGTAGGAGCGCGTTAAAAAAAGTGACGTTCGAAAAACATCTCGATAACTATGGCGCCTCGCCATCAATCCTTTTAGGGGATCTCTTAAAGTATTAAAAGGAAAGTGTATGTCAAATTTCAGATCGTAATTCGGATTCCGCTTTTCGGAAGTTTATCCCGGAAATTATTCATTCGGCGGGACTTATCCCGGGACTTATGTCTGTTGGCTGAGAGCGGTGGGGGAAGGCTTCGCACGCAGCGCTGACTCGTTGATGCGAGGCATATTTACTCGCACACAAAGAAATACGGTCCCGTCCCGTAGACGTACCGTACCCGTGCCGCCGGGGATGCCTAAAATCAAGCGTGGCGCTGTAGCTAGATGAGAGCGGATTTGAAAAATAGGCAGACGCTCAAGCGGGAGTGAGAAAGCAGTACAACCTCAAGAATAGTGAAGCGCGGGTGTGAAAAAAACGCTTCATTGACCCGCGTGTAAAAAGGATGGTGTTGGAGATTGTTCGGATTGCTCGAACATAAAGAATGATTTAGTTTAAATGTGTATTGCCTCATTTTTACTATGATCAATTTTTTTGCATTTTCAAATTGTAGATTTCTAAATGAGCATCTTGAAAAATGAGTAAACGATTCTCGTCGGCAAAATTTTCCACAAAAACCATAAGCCAACCAAAAAATTTATTCGCATCGCACTGTAACGATGGTAGTTTCAATCTTCTTAGGAAAATATGTGGGTGAGAGGGAAATCGCCTCATGTTGTTATAATCCAATAAGGTGGGGTTCTGGAAAAGCGCATGTTTTTTGTGGACAATTATTTGCGAATTTCACTGTGAAAAAGAACCGAGCAATTTTCTCGAATGGGTAGCCCGATAATGATAAAGCCTCGCAAGATTATCGATTCGGCATGATGCGCCAATAGGGGTGGGTTCCGGAAGTTAGAAATCGTTGACAATATTTTTGTGGCTTTTCTTAGGTACTAAGACCAATCGGCGAAAATAAAAAAAAACTGGGAATCCCTTTACCGCCGGAAATACGATTTTCATTGGACTTTCACTCCCTTACAAGCGTGGGTTCCGGAAGTTGAAAATCGTTGCCAATTTTTTCGTGGCTTTCGTTAGGTACTAGGAACGATCGGCGCAAATAAAAAAACTGGGAATCCCTTTATCGCCGGAAATACAATTTTTATTCGAATTTCACCCCCTCTCCCGCCCCCGATAAGGGCGGGTTCCGGAAGTTGGAAATCGTTGTCAATTTTTTTGTGGCTTTCGTTAGGTACTAGGAACAATTGGCGCAAATAAAAAACTGGGAATCCCTTTATCGCCGGAAATACAATTTTTATTCGAATTTCACCCCCTCTCCTACGCGCGATAAGGGCGGGTCCCGAAAGTTGAAAATCGTTCCCCATTTTTTTGTGGGTCTCTTTAGATACTAGGAATAACCAGCGCAAATTAAAAAACTGGGAAATCGTCCACCGGCGGAAGTACGATTTTCATTTGACTTTCACTCCCCCATAAGCGTGGGTTCCGGAAGTTGGAAATCGTTGCCAATTTTTTTGTGGCTTCCGTTAGGTAGTAGGAACGATCGGCGCGAATAGAAACTGGAAATCCCTGTATCACCGGAAATACAATTTTTATTCGAATTTCACCCCCGATAAGGGCGGGTTCCGGAAGTTGGAAATCGTTGCCAATTTTTTTGTGGCTTTCGTTAGGTACTAGGAACGATCGGGGCAAATAAAAAAACTGGGAATCGCTTTATCGCCGGAAATACAATTTTTATTCGAATTTCACCTCCTCTCCCATCCTCGATAAGGGCGGGTTCCGGAAGTTGGAAATCGTTATCAATTTTTTTGTGGCTTTCGTTAAGTACTAGGAACAATCGGCGCAAATAAAAAAACTGGGATTCCCTTTATCGCCGGAAATACAATTTTTATTCGAATTTCATCCCCTCCCGCGGGAATTTCATCCCCTATCGCGGGTAGGAACCCGCGATAAGGGCGGGTCTCGAAAGTGGAAAATCGTTCCCCATTTTTTGTGGGTCTCTTTAGATACTAGGAATAACCAGCGCAAATTAAAAACCTGGGAAATCCTCCACCGGCGGAAATACGATTTTCATTCGACTTTCACTCCCCCATAAGGGTGGGTTCCGGAAGCTGGAAATCGTTGCCAATTTTTTCGTGGCTTTCGTTAGGTACTTGGAACGATCGGCGCAAATGAAAGAACTGGGAATCCCTTTATCGCCGGAAATACAATTTTTATTCGAATTTCACCCCCTCTTCCACCCCCGATAAGGGCGGGTTCCGAAAGTTGAAAATCGTTCCCAATTTTTTTATGCGTCTCTTTAGGTACTAGGAACAATCAGCGCAAATAAAAAGCTGGGAAATCCTCCACCGGCGGAAATACGATTTTCATTCGACTTTCACTCCCCCATAAGGGTGGGTTCCGGAAGTTGGAAATCGTTGCCAATTTTTTTGTGGCTTTCGTTAGGTACTAGGAACGATCGGCGCAAATAAAAAACTGGGAATCCCTTTATCGCCGGAAATACAATTTTTATTCGAATTTCACCCCCTCTCCCACCCCCGATGAGGGCGGGTTCCGGAAGTTGGAAATCGTTGCCAATTTTTTTGTGGCTTTCGTTAGGTACTAGGAACGATCGGCGCAAATAAAAAAAACTGGGAATCCTTTTATCGCCGGAAATACAATTTTTATTCGAATTTCACCCCCTCTTCCACCCCCAATAAGGGCGGGTTCCGAAAGTTGAAAATCGTTCCCAATTTTTATGTGGGTCTCTTTAGGTACTAGGAACAATCAGCGCAAATAAAAAGCTGGCAAATCCTTCACCGGCGAAAATACGATTTTCATTCGACTTCCACTCCCCCATAAGGGTGGGTTCCGGAAGTTGGAAATCGTTGCCAATTTTTTTGTGGCTTTCGTTAGGTACTAGGAACGATCGGCGCAAATAAAAAACTGGGAATCCCTTTATCGCCGGAAATACAATTTTTATTCGAATTTCACCCCCTCTCCCACCCCTGATGAGGGCGGGTTCCGGAAGTTGGAAATCGTTGCCAATTTTTTTGTGGCTTTCGTTAGGTACTAGGACCAATCGGCGCAAATAAAAAAACTGGGATTCCCTTTATCACCGGAAATACAATTTTTATTCGAATTTCATCCCCTCTCCTATCCGCGATAAGGGCGGGTCTCGAAAGTAGAAAATCGTTCCCCATTTTTTTGTGGGTCTCTTTAGATACTAGGAATAACCAGCGCAAATTAAAAACCTGGGAAATCCTTTACCGGCAGAAATACGATTTTCATTCGACTTTCACTCCCCCATAAGGACGGGTTCCGGAAGTTGGAAATCGTTGCCAATTTTTTCGTGGCTTTCGTTACGTACTAGGAACGATCGGCGCAAATAAAAAAAACTGGGAATCTCTTTATCGCCGCAAATACAATTTTTATTCGAATTTGACCCCCTCTTCCACCCCTGATAAGGGCGGGTTCCGGAAGTTGGAAATCGTTGCCAATTTTTTTGTGGCTTTCGTTAGGTACTAGGAACAATCGGCGCAAATAAAAAAACTGGGAATCCCTTTATCGCAGGAAATACAATTTTCATTCGAATTTCACCCCCTCTTCTACCCGCGATAAGGGCGGGTCCCGAAAGGTGAAAATCGTTCCCCATTTTGTTTGTGGGTCTCTTTAGATACTAGGAATAACCAGCGCAAATTACAAAACTGGGAAATCCTCCACCGGCGGAAATACGATTTTCATTCGACTTTCATTCCTCCATAAGGGTGGGTTCCGAAAGCTGGAAATCATTGCCAATTTTTTCGTGGCTTTCGTCAGGTACTACGAACGATCGGCGCAAATAAAAAACTGGTAATCCCTTTATCGCCGGAAATACAATTTTTATTCCAATTTCACCCCCTCTCCCGCCCCCGATAAGGGCGGGTTCCGGAAGTTGGAAATCGTTGCCAATGTTTTGTGGCTGTCGTTAGGTACTAGGAACGATCGGGGCAAATAAAAAAACTGGGAATCCCTTTATCGCCGGAAATACAATTTTTATTCGAATTTCACCTTCTCTCCCACCCCCGATAAGGGCGGGTTCCGGAAGTTGGAAATCGTTGCCAATTTTTTTGTGGCTTTCGTTAGGTACTAGGAACGATCGGCGCAAATAAAAAAACTGGGAATCCTTTTATCGCCGGAAATACAATTTTTATTCGAATTTCACCCCCTCTTCCACTCCCGATAAGGGCGGATCTCGAAAGTGGAAAATCATTCCCCATTTTTTGTGGGTTTCTTTAGATACTAGGAATAACCAGCGCAAGTTAAAAATCTGGGAAATCCTCCACCGGCGGAAATACGATTTTCATTCGACTTTCACTCCCCCATAAGGGTGGGTTCCGGAAGTTGGAAATCGTTGCCAATTTTTTCGTGGCTTTCGTTAGGTACTTGGAACGATCGGCGCAAATGGAAAAACTGGGAATCCCTTTATCGCCGGAAATACAATTTTTATTCGAATTTCACCCCCTCTCGTTGCCAATGTTTTGTGGCTGTCGTTAGGTACTAGGAAATACAATTTTTATTCG
The DNA here is from genome assembly GCA_944452715.1 of Ophion slaviceki. Taxonomy (NCBI): domain Eukaryota; kingdom Metazoa; phylum Arthropoda; class Insecta; order Hymenoptera; family Ichneumonidae; genus Ophion; species Ophion slaviceki. The sequence goes on along the minus strand of OX101788.1, from coordinate 38,827,053 downwards.
AATTTCACCTTCTCTCCCACCCCCGATAAGGGCGGGTTCCGGAAGTTGGAAATCGTTGCCAATTTTTTTGTGGCTTTCGTTAGGTACTAGGAACGATCGGCGCAAATAAAAAAACTGGGAATCCTTTTATCGCCGGAAATACAATTTTTATTCGAATTTCACCCCCTCTTCCACCCCCGATAAGGGCGGGTTCCGAAAGTTGAAAATCGTTCCCAATTTTTATGTGGGTCTCTTTAGGTACTAGGAACAATCAGCGCAAATAAAAAGCTGGCAAATCCTTCACCGGCGAAAATACGATTTTCATTCGACTTCCACTCCCCCATAAGGGTGGGTTCCGGAAGTTGGAAATCGTTGCCAATTTTTTTGTGGCTTTCGTTAGGTACTAGAAACGATCGGCGCAAATAAAAAAACTGGGAATCCCTTTGTCACCGGAAATACAATTTTTATTCGAATTTCACCCCCTCACCCACCCCCGATAAAGGCGGGTTCCGTTAGTTGAAATTCGTTCCCAATTTTTGTGTGGGTCTCTTTAGGTACTAGGAACAATCAGCGCAAATAAAAAACTGAGAAATCCTTTACCAGCGGAAATACGATTTTCATTCGACTTTCACTTCCCCCTAAGGGTGGGTTCCGGAAGTTGGAAATCGTTGCTAATTTTTTTGTGGCTTTTCGCAGACGCCCAAAATTGATGCCGCAAATGAAAAAACTGGGAATGTCATGATCAGCCGAGAAAATATTTTTTTTCACTTTCAACCTCTCAGTAAGGGTGGATTCTGGGCCACCAAATTTTTTTGAACGTTTTGTATAGCCTGTACAGATATTCTGGAGTCATAATGTACCCGAAAAAACTAATTAAAAATGAAAAAAAATCAAAGATTTTCGTTGGAATCCAACGATGCAAACTTCAAGCTCATGCCGAAACGGAGGGCAGCAGGTTCTGCGGGAGCGCTCGAAGTAGGCCCAGCTGAGGTTCCGTAGGTTCAGTTGTGGTCCTAACTGACCTCCTTTGAGTAAAAAAGTCTACTTTCTGCCATGCCGGAGGTTCATCGGAGGCCCTAACGCATGGTATTTTCAAACATTGTACTCTCCTTTAGATACCCAATAATCCGCTCTCACCGATTTCTCCTCGGGGACGGAAGACTTCATTTTGTGGATTGAACGCGGCTCGAAAATTTCGACTTGGGTACTCTTTTTCAAACGCCACCATTTCCTAAATTTCTGCCAAAATTGTTTAGTAGTGGGCCGAACGATAACCATATTCGTAAAGAATAGAATTTTAAAAAATCATTTGTTTCTGATGACAAGGACGATCTCAATCACAACGCCCCACAGTAGGAGAAAAGCCCAAAAACCTGGCCAAAACCCCAAAAAATAAATTTTCGAAATAGGGTCAGTTGAGTAGTCATTCAGGTAGAGGACTAGTAACTGCATTCTATTGTGGAAGGGAAAGCCCTTTAAGTGTATACCTGCGCCGCAGCGTCAGTTGGCAGTTAGTGTTCGTGAAGGGTGTACGTGTCACGCGCTGAACAGACGAAAATAAAGCTGACTTCAAAAACCCATAACTTTAAAGTGACGGGTTTAATTTCAATTCTGCAACATGGATACGACTTCTGGAGGTATGTAGAACATGTTTTTACATCGGTTGAATCTAAAGTTTATGTATAAATGATTGAAATGTAGTATAGCCTTCGGCATAAATAAAATTGAATAATTTTGAAAACTTATATTTTCAACGGTCCGAAAAGTTATATATTTTGTCACATTTTGCAAAGCTCCTAGTCTCGGCCTTTAGTTTAATGTATAAGCTTTCGAAATTTACAAGAGTTACCTGCGGAAAACGTGCGTCTTGTCCGTTATGATTTTTTTCGCATCGTGCGGTAGCCGAGCGTGCACGCGGCACTATTGAGCAGCCTCTGCGCCTCTACCTGAGAATGGGTGAAGTAGCATCATAACGGATAAGACGGCTGTTATACGCTTGAAATAAATTATTTTAATATATATGTATGTGTATATATATATATATATATATAATTTTCTGTGATTTAATTATGATATATACGTATGCATATATATATATACATATTAAAATCAACCACATAAAAATTTCTTAAATATGAATGAAATGTTATAACATTCAAATAAAATATTTGAATATATATATATTATATAGTAAGCAAAGCTTTCTTTTAACCAAATCCATGTCAATATTTTCTGTCTAATTTTCTTAAAATTATTTCAATTATTGCGGTTATTTATTTGGTAAAATAATGTACATTGTTCAAGTTTTTGTATTAATTGAAAATTTTATCTTTTCCTTTAACACCAATTTTCTACAATTTTATGTCTTTATTACAGGATCCGGTTACAAAGAATTGGTGCTGACAAGGAAAGAAGTATTTCTGATAATCAGCGAGCATTTATCCGATAAATTCGCTTCCTTGATCGAATTTATGGTAGAAAAAATTTCCAAGGACACCGGACGTACAGTTGTAGTGCCTGAGGACTCGAAACAGACTTTTTCGATACTCTTCAATCAAATGAGAACGAGGTGGCAACAAGCTCACAGAAAATCCTGTGTATTTTTCAAGAATAACGGTGAATGGCTTAGCAAGCAGGTATGTTTTGCCGCACCTACAGACACTGTAGTAACAAGCCCGGGTAATACGGGCGGCCGCCCGTCCCTTGAGTTTACAATGTCCAGTGAAAGATCTAAACGAAGGAAGACCCAAGATATTCGTACATCGTTCAACTCGGTCGAGTTAGCATACGCTACTCAGATGAGCCTTCGCTCTTCAGGACAATCCGACGCCGCAAAAGTTATTAAGGACGTAACAATGACGAGTCCTTTAAGAGCTTCCAAGTATCGTAAAGCTTACTCAGCAACGGATGAAATTACTTTATCCGAAGAGGCTGCACTTTCCGCTATGATTGAATATAAATTCTCCAAGAGTACTTACCAGGGAATGAGAAGATTAGGGAAGGAAAATAACTGTAAGCTATATCCGTCTTACGGAAAAGTGATGAAAGCAAAAAAGCGTTGTTATCCACCACGTGATGCAATCAGGATTACAGAGAGTAGTGCAGAAGTCCAACTACAGGCACTATTAGATCATACAGTTGAACGTATTTTACTCGTGCAAAATGTACTCATTCAAAGATTGACTCCAGATAATGTTCGTAAAATGGACTTGATTTGCAAGTGGGGTTGCGATGGAAGTTCTGGGCAAAGTGAATATAAGCAGACGTTCAGTGATGACAGCAAATCTGATGCGCATGTATTCTTTACTTCAGTCGTGCCATTACAACTCGTGTGTTATGATCAACAATCGAAGGAAGAAATAGTTGTTTGGAAGAACCCCAGACCCTCGTCTCCACGATTTTGTAGACCGCTTAGACTACTGTTTCTACGCGAAGACACAGAGTCAACACTTAATGAAGTCCAAATTGTTGAAGAACAAATAAAGTCACTTCGTCCATTCGAAAGTGTAATAGATGGAAAAGAAATCTCCGTAATGTACAAGTTGTTGTTCACCATGATAGATGGTAAAGTTTGCAACGCTGTATCATTGACGAAATCTGCTCAACGGTGCTATTTGTGTGGAGCAACCAGCAAAGATTTTAATGCCATCGACACTGTATTGCAAAGGGAAATCAATGAAACAAATTTGAAGTTCGGATTGTCGACGCTGCATGCGTGGATACGGTGCTTCGAGTATTGCTTACACGTGTCTTACAAACTCGGCATTAAAAAATGGCAAGCTCGAAGTGCCGAAGAAAAAAAAATTACCCAGGAACGCAAGAGGGCCATTCAAGAAGGATTCAAGAAGCAATTGGGTCTAAATATCGATCGCCCAAAGCCTGGATACGGCAGCAGCAATGATGGCAACACAGCTCGGCGATTCTTTGAAAATTCGACGGTTTCCGCTGCGATAACGGGGGTCAACGAAGAAGTTATTAAACGCTTGTACGTAATCCTACAAGTTATATCGTGTGGCCACGAGATAAACTGTGAAAGATTTGAACAGTATGCTATTGAAACGGCAAGAAAGACCGTTGCATTATACCCTTGGTACTCCATGCCTACTTCGGTGCACAAACTATTAATTCATGGTCCAGTGATAATAACTCATGCTCTATTACCAATCGGCCAATTATCCGAAGATGCTCAGGAAGCTCGAAACAAAGACATCAAACGATATCGAGAAGATTTTGCGCGAAAAAGTTCCAGGGTTAAAACTATGGAAGATGTTTTTCATCGGCTCTTAGTTACTTCTGATCCGTACATTTCAAGTGTCAGAAGACTACCACAGAAGAAGCTGAAGAGTTTGTCGCCGGAAGCTGTAGCGATGTTGATCGCTCCTAAAGTGACTGCTGCAGCAGACGAATTTTGCGCCGAGATTGAAGCCGTGCCGGGAGTTGTAATAGATACAAACTCGGATAATGATTCTGACTCCGACTCCGACTCCGATTACGATTTTGATTAAGAATAAAATTTTCTATTTTTGAAACGTTCCGTATGTATTTTGGAAATAAAAATAATAATTGCGTAGAATACACTGTTCACGTTTATTTTATTATGATGATTTTTTTAAATATATTAATTTATCTATTTAGCAGGATACTCGGCCATTTTGTTTATAACAATTTGCTGTAAGCTCTTTGTTGCAAGTTATAAACAATAGATATCGGATTGGTAATCAGCGACCTTGAAAACCCGTATATACCAATTTTTGTCAACATCTGGTAACTTTTTAACGTTCATGTCGGCCATATTGGATCGGCCATTTTTTTTACGATAATTTGGCTTGCGGATTCGTAATCAGCGACCTTGAAAACCCGTAAATACCAATTTTTGTCGACATCTGGCAACTTTTTAACATTCATGTCAGCCATATTGGATCGGCCATTTTGTTTACGATAATTTGGCTTTCAGATTCGTAATCAGCGACCTTGAAAACCCCTGTAAGCCAATTTTCATTCCCGTCAAAGGTCATTTGAGGTTTTGGCCAGGTTTTTGGGCTTTTCTCCTACTGTGCGCCCGACGCTGCATGCGTGGATACGGTGCTTCGAGTATTGCTTACACGTGTCTTACAAACTCGGCATTAAAAAATGGCAAGCTCGAAGTGCCGAAGAAAAAAAAATTACCCAGGAACGCAAGAGGGCCATTCAAGAAGGATTCAAGAAGCAATTGGGTCTAAATATCGATCGCCCAAAGCCTGGATACGGCAGCAGCAATGATGGCAACACAGCTCGGCGATTCTTTGAAAATTCGACGGTTTCCGCTGCGATAACGGGGGTCAACGAAGAAGTTATTAAACGCTTGTACGTAATCCTACAAGTTATATCGTGTGGCCACGAGATAAACTGTGAAAGATTTGAACAGTATGCTATTGAAACGGCAAGAAAGACCGTTGCATTATACCCTTGGTACTCCATGCCTACTTCGGTGCACAAACTATTAATTCATGGTCCAGTGATAATAACTCATGCTCTATTACCAATCGGCCAATTATCCGAAGATGCTCAGGAAGCTCGAAACAAAGACATCAAACGATATCGAGAAGATTTTGCGCGAAAAAGTTCCAGGGTTAAAACTATGGAAGATGTTTTTCATCGGCTCTTAGTTACTTCTGATCCGTACATTTCAAGTGTCAGAAGACTACCACAGAAGAAGCTGAAGAGTTTGTCGCCGGAAGCTGTAGCGATGTTGATCGCTCCTAAAGTGACTGCTGCAGCAGACGAATTTTGCGCCGAGATTGAAGCCGTGCCGGGAGTTGTAATAGATACAAACTCGGATAATGATTCTGACTCCGACTCCGACTCCGATTACGATTTTGATTAAGAATAAAATTTTCTATTTTAGAAACGTTCCGTATGTATTTTGGAAATAAAAATAATAATTGCGTAGAATACACTGTTCACGTTTATTTTATTATGATGATTTTTTTAAATATATTAATTTATCTATTTAGCAGGATACTCGGCCATTTTGTTTATAACAATTTGCTGTAAGCTCTTTGTTGCAAGTTATAAACAATAGATATCGGATTGGTAATCAGCGACCTTGAAAACCCGTATATACCAATTTTTGTCAACATCTGGTAACTTTTTAACGTTCATGTCGGCCATATTGGATCGGCCATTTTTTTTACGATAATTTGGCTTGCGGATTCGTAATCAGCGACCTTGAAAACCCGTAAATACCAATTTTTGTCGACATCTGGCAACTTTTTAACATTCATGTCAGCCATATTGGATCGGCCATTTTGTTTACGATAATTTGGCTTTCAGATTCGTAATCAGCGACCTTGAAAACCCCTGTAAGCCAATTTTCATTCCCGTCAAAGGTCATTTGAGGTTTTGGCCAGGTTTTTGGGCTTTTCTCCTACTGTGCGTCGGGCGCATGAACGTTAAAAAGTTACCAGATGTTGACAAAAATTGGTATATACGGGTTTTCAAGGTCGCTGATTACCAATCCGATATCTATTGTTTATAACTTGCAACAAAGAGCTTACAGCAAATTGTTATAAACAAAATGGCCGAGTATCCTGCTAAATAGATAAATTAATATATTTAAAAAAATCATCATAATAAAATAAACGTGAACAGTGTATTCTACGCAATTATTATTTTTATTTCCAAAATACATACGGAACGTTTCTAAAATAGAAAATTTTATTCTTAATCAAAATCGTAATCGGAGTCGGAGTCGGAGTCAGAATCATTATCCGAGTTTGTATCTATTACAACTCCCGGCACGGCTTCAATCTCGGCGCAAAATTCGTCTGCTGCAGCAGTCACTTTAGGAGCGATCAACATCGCTACAGCTTCCGGCGACAAACTCTTCAGCTTCTTCTGTGGTAGTCTTCTGACACTTGAAATGTACGGATCAGAAGTAACTAAGAGCCGATGAAAAACATCTTCCATAGTTTTAACCCTGGAACTTTTTCGCGCAAAATCTTCTCGATATCGTTTGATGTCTTTGTTTCGAGCTTCCTGAGCATCTTCGGATAATTGGCCGATTGGTAATAGAGCATGAGTTATTATCACTGGACCATGAATTAATAGTTTGTGCACCGAAGTAGGCATGGAGTACCAAGGGTATAATGCAACGGTCTTTCTTGCCGTTTCAATAGCATACTGTTCAAATCTTTCACAGTTTATCTCGTGGCCACACGATATAACTTGTAGGATTACGTACAAGCGTTTAATAACTTCTTCGTTGACCCCCGTTATCGCAGCGGAAACCGTCGAATTTTCAAAGAATCGCCGAGCTGTGTTGCCATCATTGCTGCTGCCGTATCCAGGCTTTGGGCGATCGATATTTAGACCCAATTGCTTCTTGAATCCTTCTTGAATGGCCCTCTTGCGTTCCTGGGTAATTTTTTTTTCTTCGGCACTTCGAGCTTGCCATTTTTTAATGCCGAGTTTGTAAGACACGTGTAAGCAATACTCGAAGCACCGTATCCACGCATGCAGCGTCGACAATCCGAACTTCAAATTTGTTTCATTGATTTCCCTTTGCAATACAGTGTCGATGGCATTAAAATCTTTGCTGGTTGCTCCACACAAATAGCACCGTTGAGCAGATTTCGTCAATGATACAGCGTTGCAAACTTTACCATCTATCATGGTGAACAACAACTTGTACATTACGGAGATTTCTTTTCCATCTATTACACTTTCGAATGGACGAAGTGACTTTATTTGTTCTTCAACAATTTGGACTTCATTAAGTGTTGACTCTGTGTCTTCGCGTAGAAACAGTAGTCTAAGCGGTCTACAAAATCGTGGAGACGAGGGTCTGGGGTTCTTCCAAACAACTATTTCTTCCTTCGATTGTTGATCATAACACACGAGTTGTAATGGCACGACTGAAGTAAAGAATACATGCGCATCAGATTTGCTGTCATCACTGAACGTCTGCTTATATTCACTTTGCCCAGAACTTCCATCGCAACCCCACTTGCAAATCAAGTCCATTTTACGAACATTATCTGGAGTCAATCTTTGAATGAGTACATTTTGCACGAGTAAAATACGTTCAACTGTATGATCTAATAGTGCCTGTAGTTGGACTTCTGCACTACTCTCTGTAATCCTGATTGCATCACGTGGTGGATAACAACGCTTTTTTGCTTTCATCACTTTTCCGTAAGACGGATATAGCTTACAGTTATTTTCCTTCCCTAATCTTCTCATTCCCTGGTAAGTACTCTTGGAGAATTTATATTCAATCATAGCGGAAAGTGCAGCCTCTTCGGATAAAGTAATTTCATCCGTTGCTGAGTAAGCTTTACGATACTTGGAAGCTCTTAAAGGACTCGTCATTGTTACGTCCTTAATAACTTTTGCGGCGTCGGATTGTCCTGAAGAGCGAAGGCTCATCTGAGTAGCGTATGCTAACTCGACCGAGTTGAACGATGTACGAATATCTTGGGTCTTCCTTCGTTTAGATCTTTCACTGGACATTGTAAACTCAAGGGACGGGCGGCCGCCCGTATTACCCGGGCTTGTTACTACAGTGTCTGTAGGTGCGGCAAAACATACCTGCTTGCTAAGCCATTCACCGTTATTCTTGAAAAATACACAGGATTTTCTGTGAGCTTGTTGCCACCTCGTTCTCATTTGATTGAAGAGTATCGAAAAAGTCTGTTTCGAGTCCTCAGGCACTACAACTGTACGTCCGGTGTCCTTGGAAATTTTTTCTACCATAAATTCGATCAAGGAAGCGAATTTATCGGATAAATGCTCGCTGATTATCAGAAATACTTCTTTCCTTGTCAGCACCAATTCTTTGTAACCGGATCCTGTAATAAAGACATAAAATTGTAGAAAATTGGTGTTAAAGGAAAAGATAAAATTTTCAATTAATACAAAAACTTGAACAATGTACATTATTTTACCAAATAAATAACCGCAATAATTGAAATAATTTTAAGAAAATTAGACAGAAAATATTGACATGGATTTGGTTAAAAGAAAGCTTTGCTTACTATATAATATATATATATTCAAATATTTTATTTGAATGTTATAACATTTCATTCATATTTAAGAAATTTTTATGTGGTTGATTTTAATATGTATATATATATATGCATACGTATATATCATAATTAAATCACAGAAAATTTATATATATATATATATATATACACATACATATATATTAAAATAATTTATTTCAAGCGTATAACAGCCGTCTTATCCGTTATGATGCTACTTCACCCATTCTCAGGTAGAGGCGCAGAGGCTGCTCAATAGTGCCGCGTGCACGCTCGGCTACCGCACGATGCGAAAAAAATCATAACGGACAAGACGCACGTTTTCCGCAGGTAACTCTTGTAAATTTCGAAAGCTTATACATTAAACTAAAGGCCGAGACTAGGAGCTTTGCAAAATGTGACAAAATATATAACTTTTCGGACCGTTGAAAATATAAGTTTTCAAAATTATTCAATTTTATTTATGCCGAAGGCTATACTACATTTCAATCATTTATACATAAACTTTAGATTCAACCGATGTAAAAACATGTTCTACATACCTCCAGAAGTCGTATCCATGTTGCAGAATTGAAATTAAACCCGTCACTTTAAAGTTATGGGTTTTTGAAGTCAGCGTTATTTTCGTCTGTTCAGCGCGTGACACGTACACCCTTCACGAACACTAACTGCCAACTGACGCTGCGGCGCAGGTATACACTTAAAGGGCTTTCCCTTCCACAATAGAATGCAGTTACTAGTCCTCTACCTGAATGACTACTCAACTGACCCTATTTCGAAAATTTATTTTTTGGGGTTTTGGCCACGTTTTTGGGCTTTTCTCCTACTGTGCGATACCGCTATCCATGTGTCTGCTGACTTCAGCATCAACTCCACCAGGTTGTCTGGGGTGATGCGTGTCTCCAGCTGATCCTCGCCTATCGCGCGGGAGGCACTGAAACGTGGGCATTGGAACAATGCATGTTCAGCGTTCTCCTCGACTGCTACCCATGCTGGGCAGTCCGGGAAATCTTTATAATTAAACTTATAGAGATAAGCCCGGAAACAGCCGTGTCCTGAGATCACTTGAGTGAGATAATAGTTGAGCTCCCCGTATGGACGGTTCACCCATATCTCAACCTTCGGGATTAGTCGGTGTGTCCACCTTCCCTTGGTAGAGGCATCCCACATCGTCTGCCACTGGTTGAAACTGGTTGCTCTCGCTTCTGCCCTTGCATTACTGGGATTTCTAGCTCCCTTCTGCTGGTACATCGACCTACGCTCCTCGGCGAGCACCTCAATGGACAGCATCCCCGCGATAACGTTGATAGCGTCCTCGGAGACAGTGCGAAATGCACAGGCTACCCTCAAGGCGCTGACGCGATACGTTGCTGCAGCCTTCCTGTGGTACTCCTGGATTTTCAGTGCATCTGCCCATATGGGTATGCCATAGGTGAGCACTGAGGTTGTCACTGATGACAGCAGTTTCCTCCTCTTCTGTCTGGGGCCACGGATATTAGGCATGAGCCGCGCCAGTGTAGTAGCCACCCCAGAGGCCTTTCTGCTGATCTGCTCGGTTTGCTCTTTAAAGTTCAGCCTCGCGTCGAGAATCACACCCAGATACCGAATGAAGGGTTGGGATGTGATTTCGGCGTTTCCAACCCTGAGCGTCACTGTTTCCATCACCTTCCTGCTGGATACGAGGAGTACTTCTGTTTTGTGGGCTGCAAGCTACAGTCCAACAGAAGATATCAATTCCTCTATTTTTGGCGATGACAATCAGCGCGGCGTCATCTGCAAACGCTACGATGGACACTCCTTTCCGCAATTGTAATAGCAGCAGATCATTGTACATGCTGATCCACAGAAGCGGTTCAAGTACAGAGCCCTGAGGAACTCCTCCAGTCACCCTATACATCTTCTGTCCATCCTTTGTGTCGTACATGAGCCACCTATTACATAGGTAACTCGCCACTATTCTCCGTAGGTACCATGGTATACCTAATGTTTTTAGGGCATCCATGATACACTTCCATATCGCCGAGTTGAAAGCGTTTTTGACGTCGAGAGCGACAACTGCGCAGTACTTCTTGGACCCTCTTGTCCATCGTTTCCCCGCAGTCGACTCCTGCGCCTGCTTCACCACTGTATTAATGGCATCCAGAATAGAGCGCTCCTTTCCGAAGCTAAACTGGCCCTCCGCCAGCAGAGGATCCACGACCTTCTCAATCCTGTTATGGATGATGCGCTCGAAGATCTTTCCGGCGGTATCCAGCATAGAGAGCGGACGATGGGATGAAGGTTCGTCCGGTAGCTTCTTCCCTTTCGGGAGGAGCACTAGCTTCTGCCACTTCCACTTGTCCAGGAAGATTCCTTCCTTGAGACACGCATTGTACATACCCAGGAATATTGCCGGTGCCAACTTGATCGCTGCCTTGAGTGCGATGTTGGGTATCCCATCCATGCCGAGGGCATTAGTGTTGCCCACCCTGGCAATCGCCATAAGAAGCTCTCCTTTAGTAATGGCTGGGATGTCCTCATCGACTTCCTCCTCGAACTGGTAGTCCTCCTCGGGTTGCTCAGGCAGCACATGTGTAACGATCTTTTCCAACAGGGCTGCGTCCACAGGCGATGGCATCGGCTCGCTTTTCAGCCAAGTCATTACTACTTTGTACGGCCTGTCCCAGGGAGCATCTTCCACCTCGCTGAGCAGTTCGCCCCAGCTTTCAGCTTTACTCTACTTTTTAAGTAGCCTTTTTAAGCTTCATGCGCGCCTTCCTGTGCTGTTCTTCCAAATCGGGGAACGAGCGTTTGCCTCGAGCTCGTTGCGCTAGGCGGCGAGTTCGATGCCACTCCCTTCGGAGGCCGGCAATTTGTTCGCTCAACCAGTGTATCGCCGGTCGAAAGTCGACATCACGTTTCCGTGGCATTGTGGCATCGCATGCTTCGGTGACCCGCTGCATGACCACCTCGACCTTCTCGGTTGCACTTTCCGCTGCGAGGGGGCTGGTGTCAAAAGTTTCACGAAACAAGTCCGCGTTAAACATTTTCGCTTTCCAGCCCTTCCCGTTTGTCTTCGGTGCGTTCACTGCTCTGCTGAAGTCTCCGCGAATCGCCCAGAGAATCGCTTGATGATCACTGTGAGTGAAGATATCACTGACTACCCAGTGACACTGGTTTCCTCTAGCTAGGCTACTACTCACAAAAGTAAGGTCCACTATAGAGGAGGCTTCATCTTTAACAAAAGTGGGCTTTGTACCTGCATTAAGTAGTACTACATCCAATAAGGACATAGCCTCAAGCAGGGCTTGGCCCTTCCTGTTCGTCACTTTACTACCCCATTCCACAGCCCACGCGTTGTAATCTTCGGCTATGGCTACCGGGAAGCGTTGTTTAGCGTCTGCGACTAAGTTGTCGAGAAAATTCTCAAACTCATCAGTCGTCAGGCTAGGCGGTGCGTAACAACTGTAGAAATGAACTCCTTTGGCTTTTATTCTCACGAAACCAGTTTCCATCCGACTCGCAAGATCCTGAAATGGAAGCTTTCCGCAGGACCAAATTGCGGCCTTTCCACTTGCACCAGATTCCCAGCGTTGCGTGTCTAGATGTCTATATGGTTCCGAGAGTATAGCCAAGTCAGGCTTCAGCTCGCCCACAGTCTGCATGGGCAGGTCCTGTGCGGCTTCACAATGGTTGAGGTTGAGCTGGAGTACTCTCGTTTGCATCGTTTTTGGAGTGCCTGGAGAGCCTGGAGAGCTCGCGTATACGCTGGACATCAGCTGCTACCTGCGATGTGGGCTGTGGGTGCCCCATCTCCCGTTTCTGCACATATGACACACTTTGCGCTTGCTGTGCATTCGGCAACTTTGTGGCCAGTGTTACCGCACTTGATGCAGTCTTTAGCCCGGTCGACGCTGCTCTTGTAGTTCCGTGATAAGTGTCCAAATTTCCAGCACTTGAAACACTTTAGTGGTCTCACCAACTCTCGGATTCTGCAATTACACCAGCCGACTCGGATGATTCCTGTATCCAGAAGTTTCCGGGCAGCAGGCCTCATGAGTCGTATTACCGCGGTCTGAGTCCTGCCATATGCTTTACGCAGAGACTTAAGAGAGTGTTCCGTGGCTGGATAGTCCGGTCCCAAGACTCTCTGCAGGGCTGCCGACATCTCCTCCTTCGTCGCGTCCTCTTCCAGGTCCTTGATTCCAGATCAACTTCCTGGACTTTACTCTGCACCGTTGCTGATTCGCCAAGAACACCTTCGAATTGGTTTCGCAATTCCAGTGCTTTGGCTGAGCTCTCCTCATTCAGAACGATCAGCATATCTCCCGCGTTCGTTCTGCGTACCTTTTGGATGCATTCACCTGCATCCTTGAGCGCCGGATCCTTCTTTATACGACTCAAGATCTCCGCATAGCTCAAGTCACCCTTTTTGTGGATGACGAGAGCGTTGGGCAGAGTCGGCCGTTCGCGAGGTTTCTGCGGCTTCTTCGAAGGCTGCTTGTGGGATATCTTGTGCGATCTTTTTTTCTTTCTCGCAGTCTGCCACTTCTGCTCTGATCTCTTGCCTCCCTCATCCTCGGATTGACCAGTCAATGGCTCCTCCAGCTGCTTCTTCTTCTTCGGCTCCTTTCCCTCGGTCGACGTCGGTGTAACCCGCTTTCTCCTCTTCGCCTCGCTTACTTGCGTCGAGGTACCGCCCACGTCCATGCCTTCATCGTTTCTCTCTGTGTTAGGGAGAGTCGATTTCGCTTGGCTTATGGTCGGCGTGGTTTGCGTACCTCCAGTCGACGTTGCCGCCTGTGGCTTTGCACTCCACGTTACCAGGTCCTCTATACCTTTCCAAGTACTGGTAAGCATAGGAACTCACCACTGGATCTCTTTGTGGAGGTTTTTCTTCTGCTGAATAAAAGAGGCTAGGCTCTCCAGCGTCTTTCCGTGCCTCTCCACCAACTTCATGATCTCCTATCGGTTTCCACCTTCCTCTTCCTTTTCTTCACTTGGAACATTGTGCGCCATGGAGGCCAAGTGGCCCACCTCCATGGTACTGCGGTTGTTCGATGACGACGCCCGGGAGCCCGCTTGGTCACTCCCTGGAGGCGCCGGTACTGGGCTTCCGTGCGCCTGCACCCTAATCGGTATATCCTTTATTGGACTTCCCATAATCATTTGCTGTCGAGGTTTGTTCCCCGTGTCTGTTTGGTCCACGGGAGGTATTTTAATTGCCTCCTGCCCTGTATATCTATATAGACATCTCCATATCCATATCTATGTCCAGATAGATATCTGCATATGTATATCTATATCTATATAGATATTTCTACATCCATGTCTATATTTATATACGGGGGCCTCCCCCTATCCGCCACCTGGGGACTCGCCACGTAGGGGTTTCAGACGCCCCATGGTGTGTGCGTGCCTGCGTGCGTGCGCGCGCGTGTGTGTGTGTGTATGTAATTCCTCTCTCTCTCCACCTTCTCTACCTCCACGCCCCTTTGATATGAGTGTTGCAATAAAGATGGACCATTAGTTCAATCAAATAGAAAAAATGGTTGACTCTACGAAAATTCTATTTAAGGTACATTAAAAAAAATTAACTAGATCCATTCAATGAACCAGACTAAATAGTTTTTTTGCACAGATGAAAATGTTGAACTGATGAAACCGAATCACAGATTTATTAGGATCAAATAAAATATTTAGTTATTGGACGATATTAAATACATTGATTTGAATAAATAAACATATTTGAAATCAATAATTTTAATAATGGAATGCAATAGGAAAAATTTGGTTCTATGAAAAATCTAGTTAATTTAAATAAAAAAGAATCAAATAAACGCGGTTAGTTCAAATCATAATATTTAGCGGAAAGAAATAAAAATATGCTTCATACATACACGTGGAAATATTTTTTAAATTTTCGACGTGCTAAAAATGAAAACAAAGAAAAATCAAACATTTTGTTTGAAATCGACGGTAATCGGCCATCGCCATTTATCGACTCATTATTAAATGAACAAAAAAAAACGAAAAGAACAAAAACAAAAGGAAATTTTTTTTTTCTAATCGAATGAGTTTGAATTCCAAACCGATAATTTCAATCTTTTAGAACATGAAATAGACTATAATTAACACCCTAACGTATCATATAGATATCAACATTATATGTTATTTAGATCTACACTGCCAGCCAAAAGTTTTCGGACACTCCACATAATCGGAAAACTTTTGAGCGCTGGATAATTGCCAAATAATGTTAGAGTAACATAATTTATTTCATTTATTATTTCACCAAGATACTATAAAGGTCTATATAAATAATTAATTATACAGAGCTTTATAGTATCTTCGTAAAATAATAATTATTCTACCATAATTTTGCAATTATCCAAAGTGATATTAAGTTTCGCAGTTATCTGAAGTGTTCGAATACTTTTGACTGGTAGTGTATATTCGAATATATTAACGCAAATATATATATATATATATATATATATATATATATATATATATATATGGGTCATTCCATGTCAAATCGACAAATTTTTTACCTGACCCCCTTTGATTTCGCTGAAAATTTTCTATCTTTTTCTACCCCCCGAAAGTTATTTTTCAGAATTTTTTCAAATTTTTTTTCCCGACTCAAAAAAAGTTATGAATTTTGGAAAAAAACCGCTCTTTTATTTTTAAATTGCCAGAACTTCTTCAAAAATTGACCGTTTGGGAACTTTTTTTTTCAAAATTTTTGTTTTTAAATGTAGTTTTCGAAAAAAAATATGAAAAAATTTTCAGAATCCCAGATATATGAAATATTTTAGTTTTTTTTAAAAAACCGTAATTTTCTCAAAGTCCGACCGTTTTTTTTTTTTATTTTGCTCTAAAAATACTTCAACTAATTCTGCAATGATCCCCGTTAATCAAAAGATGTGACGACAATCGCTTCTAATTTTTTTTCCTGATTATAAAAAAATTTTTGTTGAATTTTTGCTGATTTTATATAACTTTGTTATGAAATTTTTTTATTTCCTCGTGAAACCTCAAAAGTTAAAAAATAAAATTTTATTGGAGAATTTCAAGTGATTATCGTCCAAGAAATTGTTATTTAAAAAAAAAAAAAAATTTTTTTCTCTCATTGACGTTATTTTTTTACTCTTATGGACGTTTTTTTTGGTACTGAAATATGACAACTTAACGTCATTTTGGTACTGAAACATGACAAAATAACGTCAATGAGAGAAAAAAATAATTTTTTTTTTTTAAATAACAATTTCTTGGACGATAATCACTTGAAATTCTCCAATAAAATTTTATTTTTCAACTTTTGAGGTTTCACGAGGAAATAAAAAAAATTTCATAACAAAGTTATATAAAATCAGCAAAAATTCAACAAAAATTTTTTTATAATCAAGAAAAAAAATTAGAAGCGATTGTCGTCACATCTTTTGATTAACGGGGATCATTGCAGAATTAGTTGAAGTATTTTTAGAGCAAAATAAAAAAAAAAAAAAACGGTCGGACTTTGAGAAAATTACGGTTTTTTCAAAAAAACTAAAATATTTCATATATCTGGGATTCTGAAAATTTTTTCATATTTTTTTTCGAAAACTACATTTAAAAACAAAAATTTTGAGAAAAAAAAGTTCCCAAACGGTCAATTTTTGAAAAAGTTCTGGCAATTTAAAAATAAAAGAGCGGTTTTTTTCAAAAATTCATAACTTTTTTTGAGTCGGGAAAAAAAATTTGAAAAAATTCTGAAAAATAACTTTCGGGGGGTAGAAAAAGATAGAAAATTTTCAGCGAAATCAAAGGGGGTCAGGTAAAAAATTTGTCGATTTGACATGGAATGACCCATATATATATATATATATATATATATATATATCGATCGAAAAAACATATTATTACATTTGCATTTATTAATAAATATATTTTTCATACAAAAATCCAGACAAAGTTTTATAAAAATATCGGATACATTATCGAAATGCACCTTCATTTTTAAAAAATATGATAATGCTTCTATGGTCACAGTTACTATGGCTGTCCTGACAAAGTCCGATCAATTCGGCAAAAAGGGACCTGACGACATCCAATAGAGCCGTGGAAAAGTCCTGACATCAACCGTTTGAAATATATATATATATATATATCGATGGAAAAAACATATTATTACATTTGCATTTATTAATAAATATATTTTTCATACAAAAATCCAGACAATGTTTTATAAAGATATCGGATACATTATCGAAATGCACCTTCATTTTTAAAAAATATGATAATGCTTCTATGGTCACAGTTACCATGGCTGTCCTGACAAAGTCCGATCAATTCGGCGAAAAGGGTCCTGACAACATCCAATAGAGCCCTGGAAAAGTCCTGACATCAACCGTTTGAAAAAAATATATATATATCTATTAAAATAACATTACTACATCTGTATTTAGGGATATAAATGTTTTTCATACAAAGATCCAGACAAAGTTTTATAAAGATATCGGATACATCTTCGAACTGCACCTTCACCTTTAAAAAATATGATAATGCTTATATGGTCACAGTTACTATAGCTGTCTTGACAAAATCCGATCAATTCGTCGAAAAAGGGTCCTGACAACATCCAATAGAGCCCTGAAAAAGTCCTGACATGAACCGTTTGAAAAAATATATATATAGCTATCAAAATAACATTACTACATCTGCATTTACGAATAAAAATATTTTTTATACAAAAATCCAGACAAAGTTTCATAAAGATATCGGATAAATCGTCAAACTGCACCTTTATCTTAAAAGAATATGACAATGCTGTCACAGTTTCTAAGGCTGTCCTGACAAAATCCGATCAATTCGTCGAAAAAGGGTCCTCGCAATAACCATTTCTTAACTTTTCTCCAAATGTCCTAACATCTACCACTACGTACGATTTTCTCCATAAAATTTGCAAAAATGGACTTGCATAACATTTTCTTGAAGATTACGCTACAGTAGCATTGTTAGTGTGATTTTCAATGGTCATATATAGGCCTTAAAAAAGTCCTGATAAAGTCCTTTTGACAAATATATATATATATATATATATATATATAGTATTGTATAATATATACCGTCGCTTAAAAGTTTGGATACACCAGTCGATATTTCTTACTGCACATAGCTTCATAGCTTCATAGTTACATAGCTTCGTAAAAAAAAAGATAACCAAATCTACCGAACGGCGTCTTGACGGGAACAAATTCAGCTCTATTTTGCTTTTCTGAAATATTTTTTTTCGACCCGGTACGCACTTTTGTATGTGACTGTTTTTCGGCTTTTTTTCGACCATCGAGAATTGAGCGCATGACTTATACAAAAAAAAAATTGTTACGTTTATCCACGATAAACTTGAACGGGGTAGCAGGAACTCCATTTTCGTTTTTTGTAAAGTTTCATACCATTTTTTTTTTCGCAATGTTATTTCATTTTTTGCTAAAAAAGACTAAATCTAGATAATGCAATGTAACTCAAGAACTAGAGGATTTAAGAAGAAATGTTAAGGATGAAAAACGTCGCGTAAGCTTATACTGGATAGCCTGGCATTTTTTAAGAATTTTCCTGTGGGATTTTTTCCCACAGGAAAATTCGTGACGCCCATTAGTCCGATAGAATTGGAGTTAGACTGTATATACGAGCATTCTTTTATAAATCGCCTATAAAATAATAATAAATCGATATTGAGCAAATTTGATTGTTTTCGCATATTAATATTGCACTAATAATTTGATAAGGGGACGATGTATTAGGAGTACAACTTTGCAGTGACCGTTTTACTTAGAGAGCCACTGCGGCCGAAGTAGTGGCCCTAGCTCAATAAAAAAAAGTGGCATTTTAAACTGGAGGCTCTGCCAATGTAAACAATTTAAAAAAGCTAACGGATACGTGTATGCATTATAAAGTTATAGGCACTCAAACATGGCAACCTACGAACCGAATTCTCAGCATTTGCGGGAGGTTATGATTTACTTCTTCAACATCAAGACATCTGCGGCTGAGGCCCACCGTTTGCTTGTAGATGCTTACGGGGAGGATTCTATTAGTGAGAAAACGTGTCGGCGGTGGTTTCAACGCTTCAAAAGTGGAGATTTTGAGGTCGAAAACAAGCATGGTGGCGGAAGGCAGAAAGTTTTTGAAGACGGGCTGACAGCTGGGCATTGTGTACTATGAGCTGCTCAAACCATCCGAAACCATCACAGGGGAACTCTACCGACGTCAGTTGATGCGCTTGAGTAAGGCACTCAAAGAGAAACGGCCACAATTCAACGAAAGACATGACAAGGTGATACTGCAGCATGACAATGTCCGACCTCATGTTGGCAATGTCGTGAAAAAGTACTTGGAAACGCTGAAATGGGAGGTTTTATCCCACCCGCCGTACTCTCCAGACATTGCCCCTTCCGACTATCACTTGTTCCGGTCAATGGCACACGATTTGGCTGACCAGCACTTCGGTACTTACGAAGAAGTCAAAAATTGGGTCGATTCCTGGATTGCCTCCAAGGACCAAGACTTTTATCGACGCGGGATTCGAATGCTACCTGAAAGATGGGCCGAGGTCGTAGCTAGCGACGGGCAGTACTTTGATTAAAAAATATGTAGCCACTTTTTTATAATAAAGCCTTAAACTTTTGAAAAAAACGGTCACTGCAAAGTTGTACTCCTTATATTTTTATTAATTGTGTAGTATTTATTCAACATCTGATAATGCATATTTACCTGTACCGTTCTTCGGGCGATAATCAGGGAAAACGTATTATTTTTGTCATCGAACAGGTTACCGATCAGGCCACAATGGAGTGATGATGGAGGAGATATCGAATTTGGGCCGAGAGCAGGTTAGGTGGGGTCGGGGCAACGGTTTGTGATTGAAAGCAGGTTAAGGAGGCTTGTGTTCTGCACGTTTCGCTGAAACTGGGGGTCGAAAGAAGGTTTGGGAGGTCTAACAGAGGCTACACTGGACCAAGAGGAGGTCTCTTCATGGCACTGAAATCGACAAATGGAGTTTCGTCGGTTCAACGAAGGCTGGCGGCTTATGTATTACAAAAGGAATGGGTCCTGCGAGGGTTTAGGGGAAGTTAAAAATTTCGACTCGGGTACTCTGATTTAAAAAATAAATTTTTCACTTTTCGTGGCCCTCCAAAAAAGTAATTATGGAGCAATCTAAAAGATGGAGGGCCGAATGATAACGACATTCGTAAAGAATAGAATTTGAAAAAAAAATCGTTTCTTTCAGATGACAAGGGCGGCCAGAACCAGAATCATAACCCTTGACGGTACAAAATTTCTGCGACATGATCCGCCCAACACCAATATGATGCACAATTTCGAATAAAATGCTTCGGAAAAATTTGCGATGTTACTTTAAAGATGCATAAGTATAATTGTGAAATACTAACACTATATATTTAACCGTTTCTTTAAATTTAATTCCCAAAGAATGACCTTAAAAATGGGTGTTCGCATTAGAATACGGCCTTAATGGATACCAAATCTTGAATCACATAAAACAAATTTGAAAAAAGATTCGAAGGCGTTTTTTTTCGCACTTGGGAAATTCGTCACTGTGGATATATGTATTTGGCAAAAAAACACGCGAAGTAGGCGGTCCAGTTTTTTGTGCAAACAAATAGTGAAAAGGAAGTTTATTGGTGACCACGCATATTCTATTCTATTTGTCTGTTACGAAAACTCGGCACGACTCATTCATTGCTATACAGTGGGTAAAAAAAAGTATTTGTACACGTCGTCATATTCAAATTATCCTTCGAAAAAATACAATGCTTTATTAAGTTTCGGTGTTCGATAGCTTATCCTAAATATACATGGTGTCTGTTTACAAACATTTTGGGAAAACACGAACAAAAAAAGCCAAATTAACAACAGTTTCGTATGAGATGTACAAATATTTTTTTACCCACTGTAGGTACTCGGCGTTCCAACTTACGAGGAAACACGGAATTAGGCGGGTATCGCAAATGTCTTACCTACTTACCCGCAAATATTAGCGAAGAATGAAGTATTCTGCTGTGAGATAGCGATAAAATGAAAAACCACGTGTCGGCTACTTTCCCAGCCTCTAGAAATGTACACTGTTACATACCAGTCTAACGAAAACCTTAATAGATATGCACATAAAAAAAAAGTTGTGTCAATAAGCAATACGCAATTCGATGCTACATGTGTTATTATAATCATAAATGTATCGTATTTAAAGATCATCATCTTTTTGCCGTGTTTTTTTCACATCTTTATGTTTCCCCGTTTACAAGTTATAGCCAAACAACGAAGAAACCAAACATTTTCAAGGATGCGTTTCGCCCCTTAAAAAATGGGGTTCCGCCAACACAAAAGAAAGCCAAACTTTTATCAAAATGGGGGGGGGGGGGTTCTTGTTAAAAGTATATTCATGCGTGAGAAAGACGATGAACGGTAGATCTACAATGTTTTGTCCTTTCTTCCTCGTATTTTCGATGAATATCTCGAACAAATTAAGTCTGAGTCAAATCCCTTAATCTATATGAGTGTTGAGATGTTTGGTACCAGATTCAGCAGAAAAATCACTAAAGAGCGGTATGCTAAACTTTGATTATCAATTTTTCTAACCATTCTACGAGCTCTACAGAAAAAAAATATTTTGACTCAATTCTACTACGACCGTTGAAAACAGTCCAGTGAAGGTGTAGGTATATAAAATCTGAGCTCAGTCCTCAAACGAGGAAATTAAAAACGACGCTTCGGCGTTTTTGGAATCCTTACGAGGGTGAAATCAGGAGTGTATTCTATTTAGTATTTCGACAACATATTGTTTTTTGGTTATCCATTTGGTAAGGTAGTATATGAATGGATACATACGCTTACGCGTTTTTCCTGATAGGCAAATAGACAGAAAAACGTATACAGACAGAAAAGTCCCGTATTCCATATATAGAAACTTTATTTTTATCATTATAAGTGAAAGATCATTCTTTGATTCATCTGGAAGTCAGGCTGGTCTGATTGAACTCTTTCAAATGAATCAGTCCGGTTGAGACAGCCAAACAAATCTGTAACCTTTGAGCCGTTACATGTATTGTAATACTGTTATTTATGATAACATCTTTATTTTTTTTTCTTTCGTAATGCCGATAAAACTATCCCAAAATTACTTTTGTTGATATATAGACGACAAGGAAAATAAAATAAAATTAACGTCGACGTTGTACTTTATATATCAATAATTTACCTCGATAATATGATGATGAACCATCGTAATTTATTATTTATGATAGCATTGTCAGGCGTCGATTATTGTTGAAGAAAATAATATGATAAACGGAACATACATTTACCATAAATTTAATCATATTATTATATTTAATTATTAATATCTTTGATGACGCAAAAAGTATTATTTAATAATAGGTCGGAATGTTATATTCAAGAAATGTCAATGTTCTGCTCAGGAAAACATTTAGTGATATTCCTGTTGCTGTTCCATGAAAGGGCCCGGTTAGATAAATCGGACGAGGCACGCCAGGCCTGGACCATACGTAAAGTCGGGAATGCCCGGTCACATTTCTGCACCGGTAGTTATGAGGAACCCGAGTAGAAGTCTTGTTCCGGCTACAAGAAATACCTGATCAGGCATCCTGATTTGTTTTTCCGGCGTTAATCAGAATCTTTTATCAAGCCCTGATCATTTTTGAAACGCAATACCTGAATTCGACCTGATCAGCGTAAAAATCAAGGCCTAATCAGGGTACGAAATCAATGCCTGACATGCAGTTTGAAGAAAGAAGTTCTTCACATTCTTTAATTCACTGCAAAAAAATATTTCATTTAAAAAGAATCTATTCAAATGAAATAGGTTTTTTCCTTGTCTCACGGCCTACTATGATCCTATTTGTTTCAAATATATTTTTTAGTATATAGAAAATAGAAAATAATCTTTCATAAATCCAAAATCGAATGAAATACTTCATTTAGAGTTCTACCACAATGAATTTGTATAAAAATTCGTCATTCCCTGGCCTTCTGAATCGTTCTTTTTCGAAGAAAATATTTTACCGCCTCCACATGGAATCGAACCTACACTACCTATAGCTACGTACGCTGCCCCTACGCTACCGAGTGTTTGTAGTATATTATTGTTAGTCGCAGATATGGCATAAGCGACCATATGAATTCCTATAATTATTTGTCGACATAAACTATACCAATTAGTTAATATCATTGTGATCGTTTAAGAACAGAGTTCGATAAGAGTTTTATCGAATATCATGCTATAGATTTTTCAAACATAACCATATGTATATATAATTCCTCTCTTTCCCCCTCTGTACCCGCCTCCCCGTCGATGTGTGCATTGCAACAAAGGCAGACCATTAATTCAAACAAATAGACAAATGTTTGGCATTACTAAACATCTATGTATTTAAAATTATTAAATTAAATAGATACATTTAGTGGATTCAACTAAATTATTTTCGAACAGATGAAACGGAATCACAGATTTATTAGGAATTAATCAAATATTAGGAATAATAAAAAATGTATGCATAGAGTGGACAATCTGTCTCGACATTTTGACGACGATATACAGTTCGTCTAGTGTTTGACATGAAGCGCGTTTAAAGTTGCTGTGTCGCGATCGAGCTCCACGAGCGGACTCCTTATCGTTTCTGTAACTCGGCTAATTTAATGAGTATCTCTAAACGGTTTTCACAGACGTATTCAAAAAGGGCTGTACAATTAAAAAAAAATCTAGACAACAATACTCCCTTAAGTTTGCGCAATTTGACGAATTCCAGAATAACGCATTACACGACTAGTAAACAAATGTGTACAATTATTGATTTATCTGCAGGCTCATGATCTGATATATAGATTAATACGCCATTTTCCGTAGAAATCCCCCGAAAGCATCCATTGATGAAATTTCTCTTCGATAAAGCAAGCTACTTATTATGCTATTAGGGAACAAAAACACGTTTATTTGTAA
This sequence comes from Ophion slaviceki, assembly GCA_944452715.1. Lineage (NCBI taxonomy): Eukaryota > Metazoa > Arthropoda > Insecta > Hymenoptera > Ichneumonidae > Ophion > Ophion slaviceki. The sequence goes on along the minus strand of OX101788.1, from coordinate 38,803,047 downwards.
AAACGTAGGGAAAAGATCAAATACTGCCAAGTTCGTAGACTGGTTGAAAGGTCAGTTGATTAATTACTAAAGTATTGTAATACTTTGAACAATGTATATGAGTAGCAGTAATGTGTCAGATGGTTGAATCGATTGATCAATCTCTAAATATGCGACTACACTAACATTGATCATGATGATTTGTCACATCGATTACGTCTTACCGGAAGTGTGTATAAACAACTCATTATTAAGCGACCCAGTTACCTTTTCGGAGCTGATTAACCAACTTTATCCTCTTCATTATCCGCACTCAGAGGGAAGTACAGCAGTCGCAGAAGTTTTATAAATGCGATCCGGCGTAGTTCTATAAATACTCAAAGGCACACGCATACGTGTATTCATGTATTCACCGTCTGGTAGAAATTCAACCCCAAAGTCTACGATGCTTGGATTTACAGGCACCCAATGGAACGAAGAGTTTGGATACGATATGCGTTTCCCTCTCTCGCGTATTTATAATGCACTATATATCTTCGTGGCCAGTGAAGTTGCTGTCTATTTTGTTTTCGGTTAATGCCCACTGCGCCAACTTCCTTTGGCATTACGGATGTTATATTCCAACCTCTGGGACAAGAAGATGGGAGTTTCTTATACGATCGTAAAGTTTTATGGACAGAAGTCTATGACCACGGGAGGAAGAGAAACACAGAAATAGAGACAAATCACTTTGTTGCGATTACCGATGGAGCAAAGGTGATAAATCTGTCTCACACTGAGAGAAAAGTGCACGGTATTTACAACAAACGCTCATGGTAAAAGAGGGGATAGTAAAATTCGTTGTAGTTTATTGACACCGCAATCATAAATATAAGCGAAAAGTATACTTAAACATGCGATTTGGATGGCGTGTTTGACTATCTATTATCTCCGAAATAATTATTCACTATTGTAAGAGGCTTTACAATATAGATATGGTGCTATTACCTTCAGTGCTATTACAGATCCGGCGTACAAATACTAATGTTGTATACTGTACGTTAAGTTTTGTTCAGTCGAACTTCTGCTATTTATTTCAAGTTTGTGCAAATCATATGGTGAACATTAAGGTTTTTCGAGTATAATTTGTTAGAAGATCTTATGAAAAGTGACTTTTCGAAAAAAATGATACTAAAGTTTACTTATAGCCAAGACGTAAATCATTTGCAGTTCAAGCAATCGCAGCTTAGTAGTTTTAAGACTACGCATGTCTCACAAACTGTTACATAGTATGTGTGTTGCATTGCAAGAATAGGATATCGACTAAACACTTCTTCTTGTAGTTCACCTTCTGTTCTTGTGGAACACACATTACTATGCATCTAGCAGGTCGTATCATATAACATGGTATACATAACTATTATATGGTACAAAACTATTGCGAAGCGCCAAAAATCTATTTAAACAGTGACTTATATTATAAAAAGATCGGTTGAAAATTTCATCTAAATCGCATGCAACAGCTATTCGGAAGTGCAGCCAGAATTACTTTTCTCTCTTATGCCACATCTGTGCTAAAGATGCCAAAAGTACTCGGTAGCGTAGCGGCACACAGTAGGAGAAAAGCCCAAAAACCTGGCCAAAACCTCAAATGACCTTTGACGGGAATGAAAATTGGCTTACAGGGGTTTTCAAGGTCGCTGATTACGAATCTGAAAGCCAAATTATCGTAAACAAAATGGCCGATCCAATATGGCTGACATGAATGTTAAAAAGTTGCCAGATGTCGACAAAAATTGGTATTTACGGGTTTTCAAGGTCGCTGATTACGAATCCGCAAGCCAAATTATCGTAAAAAAAATGGCCGATCCAATATGGCCGACATGAACGTTAAAAAGTTACCAGATGTTGACAAAAATTGGTATATACGGGTTTTCAAGGTCGCTGATTACCAATCCGATATCTATTGTTTATAACTTGCAACAAAGAGCTTACAGCAAATTGTTATAAACAAAATGGCCGAGTATCCTGCTAAATAGATAAATTAATATATTTAAAAAAATCATCATAATAAAATAAACGTGAACAGTGTATTCTACGCAATTATTATTTTTATTTCCAAAATACATACGGAACGTTTCAAAAATAGAAAATTTTATTCTTAATCAAAATCGTAATCGGAGTCGGAGTCGGAGTCAGAATCATTATCCGAGTTTGTATCTATTACAACTCCCGGCACGGCTTCAATCTCGGCGCAAAATTCGTCTGCTGCAGCAGTCACTTTAGGAGCGATCAACATCGCTACAGCTTCCGGCGACAAACTCTTCAGCTTCTTCTGTGGTAGTCTTCTGACACTTGAAATGTACGGATCAGAAGTAACTAAGAGCCGATGAAAAACATCTTCCATAGTTTTAACCCTGGAACTTTTTCGCGCAAAATCTTCTCGATATCGTTTGATGTCTTTGTTTCGAGCTTCCTGAGCATCTTCGGATAATTGGCCGATTGGTAATAGAGCATGAGTTATTATCACTGGACCATGAATTAATAGTTTGTGCACCGAAGTAGGCATGGAGTACCAAGGGTATAATGCAACGGTCTTTCTTGCCGTTTCAATAGCATACTGTTCAAATCTTTCACAGTTTATCTCGTGGCCACACGATATAACTTGTAGGATTACGTACAAGCGTTTAATAACTTCTTCGTTGACCCCCGTTATCGCAGCGGAAACCGTCGAATTTTCAAAGAATCGCCGAGCTGTGTTGCCATCATTGCTGCTGCCGTATCCAGGCTTTGGGCGATCGATATTTAGACCCAATTGCTTCTTGAATCCTTCTTGAATGGCCCTCTTGCGTTCCTGGGTAATTTTTTTTCTTCGGCACTTCGAGCTTGCCATTTTTTAATGCCGAGTTTGTAAGACACGTGTAAGCAATACTCGAAGCACCGTATCCACGCATGCAGCGTCGACAATCCGAACTTCAAATTTGTTTCATTGATTTCTGTTCGGATAGCTCGCGAAACTTAGAGTAGTGTAGGCGCAGCGCTGGGGCAGGTCTCAAAATGATCAAACAGCGGATGTGCAGCGTAAAAGCATTGTTAAACTTTATTGTTGTTGTCGTCGATAAAATACATGTTTCTTGCTCGCGGTGCCTCGCTCCAGTACAGTTGCGGCACTGTGGTTGTTCGTTTTACTCCTGGCAGAAGATGCAGCGATGGAGTGTTTGATGAAGAGTCAGTGAGGGCCCTCGTTGCTGACGCTTGTTTGGGAGACCGCGGTTCCCACTCGCTGCCGGACGATGTTTGAGTCTCGGTGTTAGCTGTGGTGGTCTCGTTGACGGTGTCAATGGTTGATAACTGGGTCCCTCGGTGTACTCTCGCTGTTGTTGCAGTTTGAGTAGCCGTAGAGCAGTAACGAGGTGGAGTCTCTGCTAGCGGTGACAGGAGCGAAGGAGCGGTCTTACTCCAGCGTGGAGAAGTCCAGCGTCGATTCCTCACGTCCCATGTCCACAGGGTCGCTCTAGGTGGTCGTGTGAGGCACCCTGGGTACGAATTGATCGGCCTGGTGATCTCGATCAATTTCCACTCAGTTGTGAGGCAGATCGAGAGTTTCCGCTGCGAAATGCGTTTACGCTTTTGGCCTCGACGCATGAGTGTGCAGTCGAGGGCAGCAAAAAGAGAGAGAGAGAAGCGTCTGGCAAAGATTGCCTCGACGCGTTGTAGCTCCAGTGTCTGACGTGGAAGCCCGACAGCTGTGAGTTGCTCTTCTGGTCTTTGCTTCGCGCAGCGGCTCCTTATATTCAAGTTCTCGGCGCTCGCCACTGACGAGAAGCGCTTCCAGCTCGTCTCCATCTAGTGGCGAGCCGCGGTACTTCGGTGAGCCGCCCCAGCGATGCGTGCACGTCGGGTAGCTTAACGGTAGGCGTGCGCGTGTATCGGGCGAAGTTGCCCGTACTCGTGCGAGGCGGGTAGCGCGAGGTTAGGCGCAAGTCTCACTCATTCCGCCCGCCTCACCATGAACGTGGTGATCTGATTGCTGGTTGTCGTCGGCGGTGACTGGAAGCTTAACCAGCTTTACTACCGGTCGCGTTAGTTTTGTTGTTGCTGTTTTCAGCGTAACAACTCTGATGTGGCCGTCGCTTCCTGGATGGAGCTCGATGATTTTTGCTAACGGCCACCTTGCTGGTGGTGTTGCCTCGTCCCTGATGAGACATAGTTGTCCAATCTGGAGATCCGTTGAAGTGTCGCGCCACTTGGTGCGTGGTAGAAGACTTTGGATGTATTCCTGTGCCCATCGCTTCCAAAACGCCTCTCTCATTTGAGATATGAGCTGCCAGCGTGAGAGGCGGCTGGGGTCGATGGAGAGTAGTGATGGCTCTGGTATCGCGGTTAAGGCTGATCCCACCAGAAAGTGGCCGGGTGTGAGAGCGCTGTTGTCGTTCGGGTCGTCCGTCAGACGACACAGCGGTCGCGAATTGAGGCATGCTTCGACTTGAGCGAGGAGTGTTGGCATCTCCTCGTAAGTCAAGGTTGCTTCGCCGATCACACGCCGTAAGTGGTGTTTTGTTGACTTGACGGCTGCCTCCCAGATGCCTCCGAAGTGTGGGGCTGCTGGTGGGTTAAAGCACCACTTAATGCCTTTTGCTGCTGCGTAGTCGAGGACGAGTGTAGCTTGGCGGCTTTGGTCGGCGAAGAGTCTTCGAAGCTCGGAGTCGGCACCGGTGAAAGTTGTGCCTCGGTCGCTGTAGATAGCGGAGCACATCCCTCTTCTTGCTATGAAGCGTTGTAGTGCTGCCAGGAAGGCCTTCGCGGAATAGTCTGATGCTACGTCGAGGTGAACTGCCTTGGTAACTAGGCAAACGAAGATGACGAGGAATGCCTTGTTTGCTTTGTGCCCTCGTCCTCGAGCAGTTCGGAGCATGACGGGTCCGGCGTAGTCGACTCCGATGTGCTGGAAGGGCCTTGATGGACGAACGCGTGATGGTGGTAGCTCCGCCATCCGCTGTTGTGCTGGTGCCGCCCGCCATCGCACGCATGGCGTACATTGGTGAATGCACTTCTTTATGAGCGCGCGTGCTCGCGGAATCCAGAATCGTTGTCGCAGATGGCTCAGGGTTAATTGGACTCCCCCGTGTAGGCACCGTTTGTGGACGGCTTCGATGAGTAGCCGGGTGAATTTGGAGTCAGCCGGTAGCAGGATCGGATGCTTCTCGTCCCAAGCCAGAAGCGAGTGCTTGAGTCTTCCCCCAACCCGCAGGATTTCATCCTGGTCGATGAAGGGCGTAAGGCTAGATATCTGACTCTTGGCTGGTAGCGTCTCAGAGTGGCGTAGCTGTTGGAGCTCCTTCTCAAACGCTTCGGCTTGAGTTTGTTTGATGAGATGGAATTCTGCTGCTTGCATCTCCTCGGACGTGAGTGTTGGTTCCTTGTCGGTCTTGGATAGCCAACGCTTGCACCATGCGGTGACTCGGATGAGTCTCACGTACGAGGATACTCGTTCCAGCACTCGATGTTGCGCAGGAGGTGCCTCGTTGATGGCTGTAGCCATGGACGTTAGCCGAGCCTCGGGTAAGTCGACTGAGGCATGACTCGCTGTTTCGACTGGACTCGGGAGAGCTGACGGCCCTGTCCACCACAGCGGATGAACCAGAAGCTCCTTCGGTGTTAATCCCCTCGATGCGCAGTCGGCGGGATTGAGCTCGCCAGGAATATGACCCCAGGTTGCATCTGAAGTCAGGCGTTGGATTTCTGCAACTCGGTTGGCGACGTACGTCTTCCAGCGCGTCGGATGGCCCTGGATCCATCCAAGAACTACCGTGGAGTCCGACCACAGATATGTGGGGATGGTTGTCGCATCCAGGACCTCTTTCGCGTGTTGGACGAGTGTGCAGAGCAAGTGCGCAGCGCAGAGCTCTAAGCGAGGTATAGAGACTTGTTTTAACGGGGCGACCCGACTCTTCGCTGTGATGAGTGAAGTTGTGATGCTCCCGTTTCTGTCCTCGGAGCGTAGATACAGAACTGCTGCGAAGGCGCGCTCGGATGCGTCGGCAAATCCGTGAAACTCCTTTTTTTGCTCGGTTTGTCGAGTGGGAACGAGTCGCGAAATTTGCGCTTTCGGTAATTCGGACCATTCGTTGTGGAACTGTGTCCAGTCTTGTGCTAGGTTGTGAGGCAGAGGTTCATCCCATTGAAGATTAAGCAGCCAGGTTGACTGAATGGCAATCTTTGCTTTGGTGGATACTGGTGTGAGCCACCCAAGTGGATCGAACAGCTGTGCGGCTTGAGCGAGTAGGCTTCTCTTCGTCACTTGATCGTGACTGCTCGGTTTGATGCTGAATGAGAAGCTGTCAGTCTGTCGATTCCACAGGAGGCCTAGGGTCAAGTTTCCGTCTTCCGCTTCTGACAGAGTCTTGTGCGTAGTTGTAGTTCTGTCTTCAATTGGGATCTGCCTCTCCAGTTCCTTTGCGTTGGTGACCCATTTTTTCAAGGGAAATCCGCCCGCCATGCACAGGTCGCGTGTTTCCTCTTGAAGCTGCTTCAGCTCAGCGATGGTGTCCGCTCCGGACAAGACATCATCGACGTATACGTCCCGCAGGAGCACTTGCTTGGCTCTGGGGAAGCGACTGCCTTCGTCGACCGCGAGTTGATGAAGCGTCCGAATTGCGAGGAACGGAGCACATGCGAGTCCGTATGTGACTGTGCTGAGCCGATATTCCTGAATGGGCTGTGATGGCGTAGTTCGCCATAGAATCCTTTGCAGGTTTCTGTCGTCCGGGTGTACCATAATTTGCCGGTACATCTTCTCGATGTCGGCTGCGATAACCCACTTGTGCGTGCGCCATTTCAGGAGAATGTCGGACAGCGCTGGTAGTAAATTTCGACCCGCGTGTAGATAGTCGTTCAAGGAGTATCCCTGCGTGCTACGACAGGATCCGTTGAAGACTACTCGGAGTCGTGTTGTTGTGCTGGAGAGTCGCCATACCCCGTGGTGAGGCAGGTAGCAAATCTGACTGCCCGTGGTGTCCTTTGCTGGCTCCATGTGCCCCATGCCTTCGTACGTGTGGAGAAACTCTCTGTACGCTTCCCGGAGTTCCGAATGCTGAGAGAATCTTCGCTCGTTGTGTGCTAGTACGCGCATGGCTGTGTTTCGGGTGTAGGTGAGATCTGCTAGCTCTCCCTTGAGTGGGAGCCGTACACAGTATCGTCCGTCTGCTGCTCGTGTGTGAGTACTGGCGAAATGTTCCTCACACTCCTGCTCGTCGGGCGTTAGTGGCTGAGGCACGCGCGGACCCTCTTCTTGTATCCAAAATCGCTGGACTAGAGCTGGAAGGGGGTCGGCCAATGAGCACAGGTTGTTCTGCACTTGCGGAGTGGGGTTGCCGCGCCCCGTAATGCCGGAGAGGATCCAACCGAAGCTCGTTGCTTGAGCTACGGGTTGATGCTTCCGCCCGGTGCGCAATCCTCTCCTGATTATGGCGGCGTAAGCGTCTACTCCGAGTAGCAGATCGATTTGATCGTTGTCCTCGAAGTAGGGGTCTGCGAGTTTAAGTCCCCGGATATGGTTCCAGTTGCGTCGGAAGATCCTGGGGGCTTGTGCGTACAGTGTTGCCTTTGGCAACACCAACGCAGGCGTGGTTAGGTTCGCGTTGGTTTGTGTAGCAGTGACACTCAACTGGACGCGACCCTTCGCTGTGCCGGTGCAGACTCCTCCAACACCACATACGTCGATGGGTGCTTTTGTGCGGGGGAGCTGCAAGCGCTGTGCCAGCCTTTCGGTAATAAGGCTGGTTTCGGATCCTTGGTCGATCAAGGCTCTCGCTTGGTGAGGATTGCCGAATCGATCCAAGACGTTGACCCGTACTGTAGCCAACAGTACGGATTGCTGACCCGTTTGGCTTGGCTGTGCGAGTAGAGTGCTGGAACTCGTACCCGCTGGTGTGAAGACATCATGTAGCGAGGTATGATGCTTCGCTGAGCAAATTGTACACACCCGCACGGATGGACAATTAGCTAGGGCGTGCGAACCCAAGCAGTTTGTGCAGTGGTTGGACTGCTGTATCAGCTGTAGCCGCTGCTGTGGGTTTTTCTTGCGGTACTCCTCGCAGAACATCACAAAGTGGTCCTTTTTGCAGCTGAGGCAGGACTCGCGCTTCTTCGTGTGTTGAAGAGTAGCAAAGGAGCGTGTCGAGGTTCTCTCTGCCGGTTTTTGAGCGTTCCCAGATCGTTAGGGTTGTAAGGCCTCGATGATGTGAATGCGCCGTTCCAAGAAAGCTTTCAGCTGGGCGTAAGTGGGAAGATCCGTTGAGTTGTCGATGGTTTCTTCCCATTCTCTTCTTGTGCTGCTGTCGAACAGTTCGACGATGATGAAGAGAAGAAGGTCTTCTGTCTTGAAGACTGGCCTGCCGAGGCTCTCAAGACTGCTGATGGTCGTGGTCATGACATGAAAGATCCGTTTGAGTTCGTCCGCTGACTCAGATTTCATTCTTTGGAGGGAGACTAGCTTGGACAGGCTTGTCCGCACAAGTCGTCTTTTATTTGCGTAGCGGTTCTCCAGGTGTTCCCAAGCCCGCTCGTAATTGTCTCCGGTGTTCTGGAGGTCGTTTACGAGGGTTTTTGCTTCTCCCTTGAGGCTGGTCTTCAAGTAGTGCAGTTTCTCTACGTTAGTGAGGTGCTGATCTTTCTGGATGATCGATGTAAAGAGGCCCTTGAAGGCTACCCATTCCTCGTATCGGCCGCCGAATGTTGGCAGTTCGATGCGAGGCAAGAAAGAGCGAGGTGTAGCTACCGGCTCGGGTCTTGGTTCTGGAGCGGCGTCCCAGTCGAGAAGAGTTGACTTCTGTAGGTAATAAGTTTCCTCCATGATTGCTTGGAAGTCCTTCCTGGAGTACTCGTGCTGAACGAGCTGTGAAGCGAACTCTGTTCTCAGGATCTCGTGTTGTGCCTCGAATTTTTCCCAGTAGGTGTCAAGGCACGTTAACCTAGCCTTAACTGCTCCGCTGGTGATGTTCTTCTGGCCGAGCTTCTTCAAGTTGTCGACTATGCGTGCGACTCTGCCGTGAAGCTCTTGTTGGCTCTGAAGAAGCGACTCGAAGGTATACCCCATGCTGCTCGCTGCGTGGTTCGAGATGATGATGTCTCAAATCCGGCTCGAAGGACCAAATGTTCGGATAGCTCGCGAAACTTAGAGTAGTGTAGGCGCAGCGCTGGGGCAGGTCTCAAAATGATCAAACAGCGGATGTGCAGCGTAAAAGCATTGTTAAACTTTATTGTTGTTGTCGTCGATAAAATACATGTTTCTTGCTCGCGGTGCCTCGCTCCAGTACAGTTGCGGCACTGTGGTTGTTCGTTTTACTCCTGGCAGAAGATGCAGCGATGGAGTGTTTGATGAAGAGTCAGTGAGGGCCCTCGTTGCTGACGCTTGTTTGGGAGACCGCGGTTCCCACTCGCTGCCGGACGATGTTTGAGTCTCGGTGTTAGCTGTGGTGGTCTCGTTGACGGTGTCAATGGTTGATAACTGGGTCCCTCGGTGTACTCTCGCTGTTGTTGCAGTTTGAGTAGCCGTAGAGCAGTAACGAGGTGGAGTCTCTGCTAGCGGTGACAGGAGCGAAGGAGCGGTCTTACTCCAGCGTGGAGAAGTCCAGCGTCGATTCCTCACGTCCCATGTCCACAGGGTCGCTCTAGGTGGTCGTGTGAGGCACCCTGGGTACGAATTGATCGGCCTGGTGATCTCGATCAATTTCCACTCAGTTGTGAGGCAGATCGAGAGTTTCCGCTGCGAAATGCGTTTACGCTTTTGGCCTCGACGCATGAGTGTGCAGTCGAGGGCAGCAAAAAGAGAGAGAGAGAAGCGTCTGGCAAAGATTGCCTCGACGCGTTGTAGCTCCAGTGTCTGACGTGGAAGCCCGACAGCTGTGAGTTGCTCTTCTGGTCTTTGCTTCGCGCAGCGGCTCCTTATATTCAAGTTCTCGGCGCTCGCCACTGACGAGAAGCGCTTCCAGCTCGTCTCCATCTAGTGGCGAGCCGCGGTACTTCGGTGAGCCGCCCCAGCGATGCGTGCACGTCGGGTAGCTTAACGGTAGGCGTGCGCGTGTATCGGGCGAAGTTGCCCGTACTCGTGCGAGGCGGGTAGCGCGAGGTTAGGCGCAAGTCTCACTCAATTTCCCTTTGCAATACAGTGTCGATGGCATTAAAATCTTTGCTGGTTGCTCCACACAAATAGCACCGTTGAGCAGATTTCGTCAATGATACAGCGTTGCAAACTTTACCATCTATCATGGTGAACAACAACTTGTACATTACGGAGATTTCTTTTCCATCTATTACACTTTCGAATGGACGAAGTGACTTTATTTGTTCTTCAACAATTTGGACTTCATTAAGTGTTGACTCTGTGTCTTCGCGTAGAAACAGTAGTCTAAGCGGTCTACAAAATCGTGGAGACGAGGGTCTGGGGTTCTTCCAAACAACTATTTCTTCCTTCGATTGTTGATCATAACACACGAGTTGTAATGGCACGACTGAAGTAAAGAATACATGCGCATCAGATTTGCTGTCATCACTGAACGTCTGCTTATATTCACTTTGCCCAGAACTTCCATCGCAACCCCACTTGCAAATCAAGTCCATTTTACGAACATTATCTGGAGTCAATCTTTGAATGAGTACATTTTGCACGAGTAAAATACGTTCAACTGTATGATCTAATAGTGCCTGTAGTTGGACTTCTGCACTACTCTCTGTAATCCTGATTGCATCACGTGGTGGATAACAACGCTTTTTTGCTTTCATCACTTTTCCGTAAGACGGATATAGCTTACAGTTATTTTCCTTCCCTAATCTTCTCATTCCCTGGTAAGTACTCTTGGAGAATTTATATTCAATCATAGCGGAAAGTGCAGCCTCTTCGGATAAAGTAATTTCATCCGTTGCTGAGTAAGCTTTACGATACTTGGAAGCTCTTAAAGGACTCGTCATTGTTACGTCCTTAATAACTTTTGCGGCGTCGGATTGTCCTGAAGAGCGAAGGCTCATCTGAGTAGCGTATGCTAACTCGACCGAGTTGAACGATGTACGAATATCTTGGGTCTTCCTTCGTTTAGATCTTTCACTGGACATTGTAAACTCAAGGGACGGGCGGCCGCCCGTATTACCCGGGCTTGTTACTACAGTGTCTGTAGGTGCGGCAAAACATACCTGCTTGCTAAGCCATTCACCGTTATTCTTGAAAAATACACAGGATTTTCTGTGAGCTTGTTGCCACCTCGTTCTCATTTGATTGAAGAGTATCGAAAAAGTCTGTTTCGAGTCCTCAGGCACTACAACTGTACGTCCGGTGTCCTTGGAAATTTTTTCTACCATAAATTCGATCAAGGAAGCGAATTTATCGGATAAATGCTCGCTGATTATCAGAAATACTTCTTTCCTTGTCAGCACCAATTCTTTGTAACCGGATCCTGTAATAAAGACATAAAATTGTAGAAAATTGGTGTTAAAGGAAAAGATAAAATGTTCAATTAATACAAAAACTTGAACAATGTACATTATTTTACCAAATAAATAACCGCAATAATTGAAATAATTTTAAGAAAATTAGACAGAAAATATTGACATGGATTTGGTTAAAAGAAAGCTTTGCTTACTATATAATATATATATATTCAAATATTTTATTTGAATGTTATAACATTTCATTCATATTTAAGAAATTTTTATGTGGTTGATTTTAATATGTATATATATATATGCATACGTATATATCATAATTAAATCACAGAAAATTTATATATATATATATATATATATACACATACATATATATTAAAATAATTTATTTCAAGCGTATAACAGCCGTCTTGTCCGTTATGATGCTACTTCACCCATTCTCAGGTAGAGGCGCAGAGGCTGCTCAATAGTGCCGCGTGCACGCTCGGCTACCGCACGATGCGAAAAAAATCATAACGGACAAGACGCACGTTTTCCGCAGGTAACTCTTGTAAATTTCGAAAGCTTATACATTAAACTAAAGGCCGAGACTAGGAGCTTTGCAAAATGTGACAAAATATATAACTTTTCGGACCGTTGAAAATATAAGTTTTCAAAATTATTCAATTTTATTTATGCCGAAGGCTATACTACATTTCAATCATTTATACATAAACTTTAGATTCAACCGATGTAAAAACATGTTCTACATACCTCCAGAAGTCGTATCCATGTTGCAGAATTGAAATTAAACCCGTCACTTTAAAGTTATGGGTTTTTGAAGTCAGCGTTATTTTCGTCTGTTCAGCGCGTGACACGTACACCCTTCACGAACACTAACTGCCAACTGACGCTGCGGCGCAGGTATACACTTAAAGGGCTTTCCCTTCCACAATAGAATGCAGTTACTAGTCCTCTACCTGAATGACTACTCAACTGACCCTATTTCGAAAATTTATTTTTTGGGGTTTTGGCCAGGTTTTTGGGCTTTTCTCCTACTGTGCGTTATGGGCAGTTTTATCGCTCAGAGGTAAACTTGAGAACGAAATTCGCATACTTTGCGAATTGTTAGATCTCGTGAATTTCCCGGTTAGGTTGGGTTTTCTATCGCCTGGAAGTTTTTGGAGATTTTGAGCTACCGTAAAGCATCAATTGTGTCTATGCAGAAAATAGGGCATCTCCAACGAAATTGAGGCTTTTGAGGGTTTCAAAACAGCTGTTCTACCGCCATAATACTGATCAACTAGGTCCCGAGTAGAAATCCTGCTCCGGCTACAAAGAAGACCTGATCAGGCATCCTGATTTTTTTTCATGCCTTGAACAGGATTTTTTAATAAGCCCTGATCATTTTTGTGACACTTTCCCTGATTTGGGTCTGATCAGGGTGAAAAGTGAAGGCCTGACATGCAGTCTGAAGAGAGAAGTTCGCTGTGCCTCGGAAACCACCAGCTCATCACATTTTTCATTGCACTGTCAAAAAAGTATTTAATTTTAATAGGATGCATTTAAATCAAATAGGTTTTTTACTACGATCATATTTGTTTCAAATATATGTTTTATAATATTCAATAAAATATTTCATAAATCCAATATAAATAGAAATAATTAATTTAGAGTTCTACCACAATGATTTTGAATCATAATCCGTAATTCCCTGGCCTCCTGAATGGTTTTTTTCGAAGAAAATATTTCGGCATCCACATGGGATCGAACCTAGAACCACCTACCTGTAGCTACGTACGCTGCCCCTATGCTACCGAGTGTTCGTAGCATTTAGGTGGCATAAAAGATCACATAAATCCTTACAATTTTTCATTGTATCACATAAACTATATCAATTAGTTAATATCATTGTGATAATTAGAGAGTTTCATCGAATATCATGCTATAGATTTTTCAAACATAACCTATATATTGTGACGTGATTTTTTGAGCCACAGGTATGCTACCGATGATCGATGTATGCTCTCGATGCCCGGGTTATGACCCATCCGTTTGTGTTGAGGGGGGATTGTCTTTTTTTTCGTAAAATTTACCGCTTTTTGGGAATTTTTTTGTGAAGAAAGTATACAACGGAAAACTTGTGAAACTTGGCATATAGTTTTATTGATCTGTTTACTACATACAAAAAAATTTTTAAACAATTTCATCAAAAACTTCTCTTTCATCAACAATTTCTCGAAACAGCTTTTTCACAACTGGTGTGCACGATTTCTCAAAAACTATTCAACCGATTGCCTTCAAATTTGGACAGAATGCTCAGCTGACATCCTTTTATCGTTTGATGAAGCAAAAAAGCAATACGTTTAATAGTTTTTTATTTATAACAAAAAATCGATCAATTTTTTTCGAAAAATCGATACTTCAAGTTCAAAACGTCACCAAATCGTCAATTTTTTTTCCCTTCATCGAACGATAGCTATATGTGTCTAAAGTAAAATGCTTTTTGGGTTTTTGTTGCAGGATGAACGTGAAGGCTGTAATCGTGCACACCATCAAAAAAAGGACCATCGCGCGTCGAGGGGGGTGGGAGGCGGATTTTTTGATGAAATTGTTTAAAAATGTTTTTGTATGTAGTAAACAGATCAATAAAACTATATGCCAAGTTTCACAAGTTTTCCGTTGTATACTTTCTTCACAAAAAAATTCCCAAAAAGCGGTAAATTTTGCGAAAAAAAAGACAATCCCTCCTTAAGGGTCTTTTCTCTAGAATGTTTGTCTTGTTACGTTTGAGGTTTTGGGTTGTGCTTTCGTTTTGGTTAGGTTGGCGTGCGGAACTCGGTCGAGCGGCGTGTGGCTCAACGTACTGAGGAATACCGACCGAGAGATGCACCCAGTGAGGCCTCTCGGGGAATCGGTGCAGGCCCCGCCTGAAACGCCGGCGCCCCACCGTAGTGGTGCATCGTGCTGGAGAGCGGGCTGTTTAGGTTACGGGCGGAGGCTGGAGGCCTCCGCGCCGCGCTTCGGGAGAAAAGCTTTGCCCGCTTTCGCACGATGACCCGGGGATGCGATCTCCGAGAGCCTCCATGTTACCGATGAGAAAAGGTCCCGATTTGTTACCGTTCCGTTTTCGGGGTAACCTGGGCAGAAAATATAGATTTCGAAAGGAATATTCTATCAGAATATTCCAGCTCCCGAAATAATATTTCAGCTCTCGATATTATGAGATAAAGTTCTCGCTTGAACCGGCGATTTCGCATGGTCCGATGCCGCGAGCGTGTTGACATTTTTTCTGTTAACGCGCTCTGTTTCGCTCTCGCATAATCCCTCGCACGCCGGCCTTGGTCGCGCGAGGTACAGAGTTGCTAACGAATCTTCGCGTGAGACGGTTGTCTCCCAAAACGCGATCGCTCCCGATTTTTCGGATATCGTGAGAGTTGTCGATCAGACGTCGCGATGGAGAGACGTGTCGTGTCTCTTTCACACCCGTGACGTCGCGCTCCCGCTCTCGCGTTAGAGGCACGTCGTCGTGCTCTCTCGTTCCCGTTCATGTGACGTTTCCGCGTGCATTTCGCGTTCGCGTTGAGCTTCGTTTACGTAAAAAGTTCTCGGGTGGTTAACCCACCATCTCCCGCACCATAAAATAAAACCTTGTTTTATTTTATCGTGATGATACCGGTGTCGCGTGGTGACAGATACCGTCGACAGTTAAGATACTCCCCAGTGAATCCCGACCCCGCTACCACAACCCACAGCCTGAGCGGCCGTGCTGTACCGCAACCGTTCTCCCGTGCAAGTGCATCCAGTTAGTCCGGTTATGATTCCAGCGATACAAAAATCAGGGAGGCCTCCAGACTCCCAGATCATACCGGTTATGATTCCGGTGAAACAAAAATCACGGAGTTCTCCAGCTCCGATGGTGGGTCAGGGCCGATCCCCCTGACCCCAGCGCATACCGGTTGAGAAATCCGGTGAAACAAAATTCTCTGGCGCCCCGGGTATTGCGGTTGCACGCGCGCGGGGTGGACGGCCGAAGGTGACGGTTCTCGCACCTTAGCTCTCGTGTTTAAGGGGGGATTTTCTTTTTTTTCGACAAAAAAATCGATTTTTCGCTGACCGCTGTTTCATATTCTTCAAAGTGTTGAGAATATGTGTGCAAAATTTCAAATTAAAATTCTCAAAAATGGCAAAGTTATAAGCGATTTTATACCTGCGTGTCGACTCGCGGTGGCCGCGCGCTCGTTGTCACACGGCAGGGGTCGGCGCGCCCGGCAGCTGCCCGAATCTGTTGCTCGGCGGACCATAAAAATAACGGGACAGCATACAATAGGCATTTAATTCAATGAAGGACGAGTCCTAACGGTCGTGCGAGATCGAAATATTCGGTGGAGAGTCGCTCAGTCTCGAACGAGAGTTTACTGGTAACAGACGTATATATCATGGATCGAAAACAGGGAAGTGATACTCATAGTCGTGCTGCTAGACCGAAAAAAAGGAAATTTGTTGGGAATATTCACACCCGAGAAACGGAAACGACGTTTGCAAGTACGTCGGCCCAGAAACTGTCGACAGCGGAAGACAAAGAAATAATTATGGACCCGGGTCATGGATATCGCATTATCGCGTTTCTATCGGTTTTCTCTGCAATCTCGCAACTCGTAATATGTCAGGAATGCAAAGGACCGATCAAATTTGGCGAATCCAGTTCTCGCGGCTTGGGTTTTAAAATAGTTGTGCAGTGCAAGTGTCGTGTGCAATATATTAATTCCTGTCCTCTCGTCGATGACAAATCGTGTGAGATAAACCGGAGAATGGTTTTTGTGATGAGACTATTGGGAGTAGGCAGAAAGGGTATAAATTTATTTTGTGGCTTGATGGATATATCCCAAGGTTTCAGCACAACCTTGTACTATGCCTCCTTGGAGAACATTTACAGTGGAGCCAAAGCTGTATGGGAGCTGTGTGCGAAAAAGGCAGTGAAAGAAGAGAAAGCGAAGAATGCTGAGCACGGAAATCCAGAGACAGATATTTCTGTGTCGGGAGACGGAACATGGAAAAAGCGAGGATATAGTTCCTTGTTTGGAATCACGACACTCATCGGCAAATATTCAAGCAAAGTGGTTGACCTTGTCGTGAAATCGTCTTACTGTCATGCTTGTAAATGGTGGCAATCAAAATCCGGTACCGAAGAATACGACAATTGGTTCGAAGAACACAGCAGTGAATGTACGGCAAATCACGATGGGTCAGCTGGAAAGATGGAAGTTGACGCGATCAAAGACATGTTCCGACGATCTTGGGAAATGCATGAAGTACGGTACGCGAAATACATCGGCGATGGCGACACGAAAACATTCAAAGCCTTGTTGGAAGATAAACCTTACGGCGATGATTTGATCGTGAAGAAAAAGGAATGCGTCGGGCACGTTGAGAAGCGTATGGGCTCGCGACTGAGAAATGTGAAAAAAAAAACGAAAAAACTTGGAGGAAAAGGAAAATTAACCGATAAATTGATAAAAGAATTAACAATTTTCTACGGTTTGGCTATCAGAAGACATCCAGACTCTGTTGATGAGATGTACAATGCTGTGTGGGCAACGTTCTACCACAAGATCTCGAAGAATGAAAATCCTCAGCATATGTACTGTCCCGCGGGGTCACAAAGCTGGTGCAAATGGCGCATTGCCGAAGCCGAAAAAACTCTGGACGAATTTGATCACGAAGCTCCACTGCATGAAGACGTCGCGAATGCTATTAAGCCGATTTACATTGATTTGTCATCGAGAGACTTGCTGGAAAGGTGTTTAGGTGGCGATACTCAAAACAACAACGAAAGCTTCAACGCAACCGTTTGGCGATTCGCACCTAAACACCTTCACTGTGGCGCGAAAACGATCGACATCGCGGCTTATTTGGCCGCAGGGATTTTTAACGAAGGCTTTACAGCAGTCCTTAAAACAATGACGACGATTGGAATCGTCGTTGGCCAGCAAGCATCAATATTCGTCGATGCGCGAGATAAGCAGCGGATAGAGAGGTCAACGAGACGCAGCCTCGAAGCAACGAAAGAGGCTCGAACAAGACGCAGAAGCGAAACTGCTTCACTGAATGAGTTGTTCGAAGCCGAGGAAGGCATCCTGTATGGCCCTGGCATAGCAGATTAGATTAAAAATACTGTAAGTACTCGATATGTCCCATAAACTGTACTCAGAACTTTAAACGCGTTTTTCTCGAAACAGCTTTTTCACAACTGGTGTGCACGATTTCTCAAAAACTATTCAACCGATTGCCTTCAAATTTGGACAGAATGCTCGGCTGACATCCTTTTATCGTTTGATGAAGAAAAAAAGCAATACGTTTAATAGTTTTTTATTTATAACAAAAAATCGATCAATTTTTTTCGAAAAATCGATACTTCAAGTTCAAAACGTCACTAAATCGTCAATTTTCTTTCCCCTTCATCGAACGATAGCTATATGTGTCTAAAGTAAAATGCTTTTTGGGTTTTTGTTGCAGGATGAACGTGAAGGCTGTAATCGTGCACACCATCAAAAAAGGACCATCGCGCGTCGAGGGGGGTGGGAGGCGGATTTTTTGATGAAATTGTTTAAAAATTTTTTTGTATGTAGTAAACAGATCAATAAAACTATATGCCAAGTTTCACAAGTTTTCCGTTGTATACTTTCTTCACAAAAAAATTCGCAAAAAGCGGTAAATTTTGCGAAAAAAAAGACAATCCCCCCTTAAGTTCTCGTTTCCGTGGTACGAAAAAATATCCCCGTCACAATATATATAACATCTCTCTCGGCCCCTCTCTACCCCCTCCCATTCGATGTGTGTATTGCAATCAAGACGGACCATTAATTCAAACAAACAGAAAAATGTTCGGCTCTCCAAAAATTCTATTCGATTTAAATTTTGAAAAAATTAAATAGATAAATTGAGTGCATTCGACTAAATTGTTTTTTTGAACACAGGAAACCGAATCAGATGTATTAGGAATAATTAAAATATTAGGAATAATTAAAAATGTACGCATAGAGAGGCAATATGTCTCGATGTTTTGACGACGTCCTAATATATATAGTTCGTCTGGTGTTTGATAAGAGGTTAGGCGTGTAAAAGGCGCCAAACTGTATATAGGTGCAGTTACTTGATGATTGCTTGAAGCTAGCCGGATCAGGCAAATCCGTTTGCCTGACTACCGTCTGAAACTGGCCGGATCACGCAACTGGAGGTTACCGTAAATCCAGTTGTCTGACTATCGCCTAAAACGAGTAGGATCAGGCAAATCAAGGCACACCGTTAATGAGGCCTCCATACAACAGCGTAATCAGGGCCGAATCGAATGTCAGACCAGCCTGACAATATTTCTACTCGTGGTCCTGATAGGGAGATCGCACATTTAGGTATCTAAATTGTAACGAGTTTGGGTAAGAGCACTACAGTTACAGTACCCTGCACAAACAGTTAACGATTTAGTTGGTTATTATTAGGGGACCCCGCAAAAAGTATTGAATATTTTTAGACATGCGAATGGAAATTGGGCTTCGAGAAATAAACCACGCCTCGCGTAATAATACATACTTTAAGGTTTTCATCGTCACCGAAAAATTGTCACGTCCTGAGGGGACGTGGGCATATATATGTGTGGTATCCCTCTTTCTTGCCTACGCCTAGCGTAATAGCACGGGATGAGGGTTAAAAAGGGGACGTGCTGGTGGAAGAGGGGATTTCAAGGGATTGCGTGGATGATCCAATTATTGAAATAATTGTTGTGACACTTGTGTTCGATTGACTCGTAATTTATTAGAATTAACAGTATGGGTTAACTCTATTATTTCTTTAAGATACAAATCGGAAACAAAATATAAAAGTCTGTTCGCTTACATTGGTGCGCCTCGGTAATGACCCAGTCGCTCGGGTGTCGGATAACGGTCGTAAAATTAAGAGCCCTGCGCCGGTGGGCCAGAAACGCTGGCAAATAGTATGTGTGTGAGTGAGACGGATACAGATGTTCGAAGACACAGATTCTAATATTTGAGAGTTTCACGGATCGAAAATGGAATTTACAATAAAGCAATGCGCGTAATACAACGTCAAGGTTCTTATGATTTTCGCGTAACCGTTACAGAAGTTTGGAAGTACAAGGTGTTCTAAGTTTGAATCGTATGACAACGTTCGCGTTACAAATAGAGAACAAAGGTTTCACGCGATGGATATCGGTAAGAGAACTCTAGGTCTGAGCTCGTTGGATTCTAATCGGAGACTGATGCGAGGAGAACTCTTTCGGAGTACCAGAAATCAGGGTGGGATAAATTTTTGGAAGAAAAAATCTTTGGGAGAGTGAAACTTAGGTGACGTAGTTTTTTGGGTTGGTGGTCCGGACATACTATAAAACATGACCTGATTCGCGTGGTTGGCCGGAAAAAGGAAGCGAGAGCGAGTTGTCGGTGTGTTATTGGGTAAGGGCGCATATAATCGAGATCAGCGCTGCATTTCCAGGAACACAGCGCAGCTTTTCTTATCGAATATATAGGGAAACCGAGAGGAGACAAATGGGGCCTTGTTCGTGACGGTATGCGTCACGCGAGAGAGAAAGAGCTAGTTGGCCAGCCTGGGAAAGCGCGTGGCTTATGTCATCTAATTTTGTTACTGCAAGAGTCAGAGGCCCCTTCTTTGGAAGAATGTATTTTTTTGTGCATGCAGAGGATTAGGCCGATTCGTTCGTCCCGGTCTTGTGCCGTGAAGTCGCGTAGGTTAAAATTTTTACGACCAAGATCTTCGGCTGGGTTATGTGATATACTCTTTGTGCATGGTCGCAATGTGTTGGCCGGTCTTGGAATCTTGAACTCTCTGTTTCAATAATTTTTTATGTAGAGGGAAATATGGGGTGTGCAGTCTGGTTTGGCTTAGAAATATGTATTGAGATTTCTCTTTCCATCTTTAACAGAGTTTGTCTGGCACGTGTCGCAAACTATTTCGCTGGGATGCAGTTACGCAAGGACGTGACACCTCCCCCCTTTTGGATTGAGCGTCTCGCTCGATCAGATTCATCGGGGGTTGCAATCGAGGAAAAAAAAATACTGTCACGACAGCAGGAATTGGCTTCGTTATTGGTCGACTTACAATGCTACTTAAACTTATTCGAAAATTGGTGTGTAATATGGTGGCATAACTTATGGTTATCCTACTCTTACGAGATCCGTATAACCTTGATTATCATCTTACAAGAAAGTGTGTGTGTGTGTTTTTCTATAGATTTTCGGGTAGGTTTTTTTTAAATATAATGATATATATACCTTGTATTTTACTTTAAGGTACATATGTATGCTTTTTCTCCGCTTTCTTTTTCCTTATGAATAGGTGCTTATTTATTTATTTTAACTTATCTCTTACTAGGCAAGGCTAAAAGAATGATGACAACAAAAAAGAAATTATTAGCATGATCAGGATTATGGTAAGTCTCCTCGTGCGAACGTAAGGGAAGGAACGCGGTTTCGAGGATCGGTTGCTTTCTGGATGATCGGAGATTTCGGGGTACCGATCATGTGTTGCAGCGGTGGACCTGGCCCTCTGGTTCAGCTGGAGGGGCCGACACGAGTTGATGAAGTTCTTGACCACTCACTGCATCTGTTGACGTTTCCTTCTTGATCGTTTAGCCAGGTGCATCAGGAGATACGTAACCGATTCTTGTACTGCAGCGATGAGGTGGATCGACCAGCCGTACACAGGGTGTCGGCTGTTTGCATGGATCACCGTATCTATGAGGACCTTGATCGCTCGCACGACGACTGAGGTTCGGGTGAAACCAGCGGTTGCTGTACCGAATTGAATTTTTTTTGACGCGATTCCAGATGTAGTCCCCTTGGTGTTATAGATTGTTGTTATCCACGAGATTTAACAACTTTTCCCCTTGATTGACAGTGTTTTGACTACTGATGCCCCGTGCCATACTGATTACGACACCGGGTTTCTCCACGGGAAATATTATGCGTTCTTGTACATTGTCGATATCTTCTGTGAAATAGATCCCACATGATGCTGGTGATCCTGGGTCGGTGTATCGCCGCCTAGACTCCATCGTCGATTTCGTGATTGCAGGTGGCGTGGTTTCGACCGGAACAGGGATGAGCTTGTACCAGGTGTCTCCGAAGAGGTTAGAGGGGGGAAGTAAGGAATTGCAGGTTGTTTGAGTTTTTTTGGTAATATATGCGTTCGAGGAATAAGGAGATATATTTCGTTCCCACGAGTGACAGACAATTGATCGTAAAATTCTTTTAACCTTATCAGATTTTCTTGTATCCTTATACATTGAATAACGTGTACTCTTTCGCCAGCAAGTACCGCCATTTAACTCGGCTTCTTTACTAAATTGTATACAATTTATCTGAGGCTTGGATCGCTAATAATTAACTATTTGGAGCATTCGGCGCTCCTTTTAACACTGTTGCGTAGGCATATCGTAATATAATAATTTTATAATATAATATAGTGATTACGTATATGAATTTCGAATTGACGTAAGCTATTATATCTAGGGTCGTGACTGGAAATCTTTGTCGAATTGTGAAACAGTTAGTTCGGCGAGTTTTGGATATACACAAGTTCGAATGTTCTATACTGAAGATACTGTAGCTAAAAATTTGATCTCATTGTGAGTGCAAGGGTGATATCGTTAGATACTACTGAAAAGGATAACTACGGCCATCTGAAAAACAGGGTAATTATTATGATTATTTATTAATCATGGCCTTCCAGCAATGATAAGGTAGTAATGTTCGGTGAGCTCGATCCACAGTCATATCCCACCATGCTGACGACAGGGTTGATTAAATAAATGAGCCATATTAAATGGATAACGATCATCTGGAAACAAGGGAATAATAATGATTAATCGGTTACTTATTCGGAGTAAAATTCGGAGTCGTTGACCCCGGTCGGTTTGGGTTTTCTGTTAAGCTTTACTTCAGCATTGATGTGCGAATATCGTAATCTATTTTCATGCACGACCCGTGGCTTGCCTTGGTATTGCATCTTTACGTTACCCTTGTCCATTTTTTCCAGGACCTTATGAGGTCCCGTGTAATGATCTCCGACTTTCCCTGGTTTGGGCCCTTTTTGGAGGAAAACAAAATCTCCGACTTTGAAACTTTTGGGATTTGCGTTTTTGTCATAATATCTTTTCGAGCGATGTTTCGACGAGACTAGATTTTCATACGCGAGGGTTCTTATTCCATTTATACGAGTGATCAATTCGATTAAATATCCACGATACGTAGATAACTGATCTGATTCCCTAAGCGGTTCGCTTGATGGGATTCTTGCTAATTTACCGAAAACTACCTCGAAGGGTGTGTATTTGGTGCTCTCGTGGACACTTGTATTGTAAGAGAGCATAGCTAATTCGAGCCATTGATCCCATTCGTTATCGTTATCCGTGTATTGCTTAAGGAATTCGGCTAGAGCGTGGTGAGATCTCTCAAGCGATCCATTTGATTGAGGATGAAATGCGGTCGTTCGACATCGCTTAAGGGACAACACCACTGTGACGGCTTCAAAAAATCGATTTTATGAAAACCATCTAGAAAAATCTAAAATACATTTAAGATTACGATGCCGTTGGACCCAGGTCGAAAAAATAATTATTTTCGGAGATATTGAATATTTTGTGGAGCGGTGCAGCGCTCCGTGACGCTCGGGGTCCCGCGCAGCTGCGCGCGTCAGGGTCGGCAGGTATACCGGGCCTTTCCCAGGTCCTGCGGGTCTTTCCCAGGTATTCTTTTGTCTCCCTTCACAAAAACCGGCTATTGTTATAAATATAGTTTCAAAAAAAGCCATAGGTGGCGATAATTGAAAAATTTTCAAGGCAGGTATAGGGATAGCGTCATAGCGTCAGTTTGCGAATAGAAGCGACGCTACTCGTGTCTAAACGCTCCGATTCGTTTCGTTTATAAATATCGAACGCTCAGAATTATTCTTTGCACATCGAAATGGATAATCCGAAAGTGTACGCGGGGAAAAAGAGAACATAACAGAGCTATGTGACGAGGAATCGAACGAAAATTTCGAATCGAAAACCTCCGAACCGTTATAGCTCCGAAAACAGTTCTGCAGAGTATGTGAGCACGTCGGCGAAAAAGTTAAAATCGTCGAACGATTTAGAGGTCGGTGTTACTAACGATTTCGGTTATCGTATAGTACATCTCGTCAATGCATTGAACATTATATCGACGTTAGTGAAGTGCAAAGTGTGTGATCGCGATATAAAGTTTACTGAAAAAAGTTTTCGCGGAGTCGGATTCAAAATCGAGGTCGATTGCGGCCATTGTGAAAAAGTGCAAATCAATTCGTGTCCTATGATTGACAATGCATACGAAATAAATCGTCGGATCGTATTCATTATGCGTCTTCTTGGCGTCGGTTTGAATGGCCTGATGAAGTTTTGTGCATTTATGGACCTACCGCGCCCCATATTTCAGTCTTTCTACGATCGAATCTTAAATTCGATTTTGATTGCCACTAAAGCTGTGAGCACAGTGAGCAAACAAAAGGCTGCACTTGAGGAGGAGACAATTTCGTTGGAAAATGGAGTGGAGGACGGAATTATCGTTTCAGGCGACGGATCGTGGCGTAAGCGCGGTTTCAGCTCGATTTTCGGCATAACATCGCTAATCGGCTGGTACACTAAAAAAGTGATCGACGTTATGGTGAAATCGAAATATTGCAAAGCTTGCGAGCATTGGGAAAAAAAAGAAAGCACCGCGGAGTACTGAGAATGGAAAAGTACCCACGACGATTAGTGCCAGGCGAACCATAGCGGCTCCTCCGGAAAAATGGAAGTCGACTCAGCTGTCGAAATGTTTCAACGGTCTGAAGAGCTCTATGGCATAAAATATAAATATTATATTGGTGACGGCGATTCTAAAACGTTTCTGGGCATATCGAATAGCGATCCATACGACGGTTTCGAGATAAAAAAAAGAGTGCATCGATCATGTCCAAAAACGTATGGGGACGCGCCTCCGCGAAATCGTGAAAAAACAAAAAGGATTGTCTGGCAGAGGAAAGCTCACCGGAAAATTGATTGACGAGTTGAGCACATATTACGGCTTAGCTATTCGGAGGAACAGCGATGATGTTGAAAAAATGAGGAAAGCAATTTGGGCAACTATCAAACATAAAATATCCACAGATAGTGAGCCACAACATGACGATTGCCCAGAGGGAGCCGAGTCGTGGTGTTCGTGGCAGCGAGCGGTCGGAAGCGGTAATATTTCTGAATATCGCCATAAGCCGCCTCTTCCTGAGAAAGTATTGGAGGCAATTACGCCAGTCTTCGAAAATTTGAGCAGAGACGATTTGCTGCAGCGTTGTTTGGGCGGCTTCACGCAAAACAACAACGAAAGCTACAACAAATCAGTTTGGGCAATAGCCACCAAGTGTCAGTCCGTGAGCAAAAAAATCGTCGATATTGCAGCTGATATCGCGGTATTATTATTCAATGATGGCCTGAGAAGCCTCATGAAAGTTTTGGAGACGTTGGGGATAACTATCGGCCCAAATTGTTTCAATTTTTGCGTTGAAACCGACGCAGCGCGGATCAAGCTGGCGGAGCGCTCGCTCACAGACGCTGCAAAAGAGGCAAGAAGAGCCTCTACAAGTTCGAGAAAAGATGCTTGGGACAATGATTTGCTTCTTGAAGGCCAGCTATATGGTGCCAGCATCGCCGATTAAAGGTAACAAATTTTTTTTCCAATTTCTCGCATAAATTAACAAACCTAAAACTTTGAACGCGTTTTTCTCAAAACCACTTTTTTGAGTGCGGCACGCAGCAGACCTCGAGCAATTTTTATCCGATCGACTTCAAATTTGGACTGCATCAATAAAACTAGATTATCTAAAGAAGTACATAGGATTTTTTCGATATCTCAATAATAAAAAAAGTTATAGACTATTTTCGACGAGAAATTTTGCTCGAAAATCGTCCTTTAATTTCAAAAGCGTGCCTATTTTTTAAAAATCAATATTTTTTCAAATCCCTATGTACTTCTCTTCAAAATATCATATTATTAACGAAAACACTCGGTATTTTTTTTCAGATCGACTTTGAAGAGAGTTCTGCTGCGTGCCGCGAACCACTGCAGAGGCAACAGTACCTGACGCGGGAGCTTCCCCAGCGTCACCATGGGGCGTGAAAAATTTGAAACATTTTTTTTATGTATCTTCAATAAACAACGAACAAAACAAAAAAATTTCGAATATCTCTTTTTTTTCCCACAAAAAAAATTCTTGAAAAATGGCAAAAAAACAGGGGGTCACAGTGGTGTTCTGCCTTAATTCGGAATCTTTTTGCAACTCTCCGCATGAGACCGCTGAGGAAGTTACTCCCTTGGTCCGTCAGGAGTGCTTTTGGTGCGCCGAAGACGCACATGAACCTTTTTATTAATGCGTCAGCGATTGTCGTCGCTAGTGCATTCGGGAGTGAAATTGCAACGCAATATTTCGACAGATGGTCTTGGATTGTGAGGATATATTCGTTTTTGTTGGACGTCCGTTGCATTGGACCTACTATATCCATTGAAATTTTTTCAAAAACCGTACCTGGGGTGTCTGTTATTATCATCGGCTGCTTTGTCTTGACTCTGACTAGCTTTTTTAGCTGCATTCCAAGCATTGTTGCACCCTTCTTTGAATATCTGATTTTAAATCTTCCCAGATATAGTCGTGTTTGATTCTATTGTATGCTTGGAAACCCCTTTGTGACCCCCGATTGGGGAGTTATGCATTTCATAAAAGATGGAATCGCGCTTTTCGAACGGTACGTAGTGCAAAGTTCCGAGGCAGATCAATATCCTAACCTGGGTGTTTTTGAATACGTCCTTTACGATATTCAGCACATCTGCCCACATTAGGTGCTCAACGTGTTGGCAATGGCAAAAGCTGATCGACTGAAGGTTGAGTGTTTCGCAAATCGATTTTAATTCTTTCATGCCCTGATTAATTCTTTCGATTATTAGAGCGAGCGATGCAGACTGCTCTTCCTTGATGACCAAAGCGATATGATATTTCTTTCCAACCTTTTTGCTGTAAGCTCGGCCTAAGGACAAATCCTTCCAGATGGGAAGTTTATTTGATTCTAATACTTTTTGTCCTCCAGGGTCACAAAGTTTCCCTGTCGAGACTATAAAATAGACTAGATTGTCGTTTCGAAATTGGAACTGTTCTTTCGTACTGACACAATTAGCGATTTTAAATTCTGACCTTCTAGTTTCTTCGACTGGAAGATTTTCGTCAGAAAGTTTTGAGTCAATCGAACTGGAGTCTGAATCTGTTGGATCATCGGAATAAGCAATAGAGGAGTTTCCGGAATAAATAGCAGGAGGTGTTTTGCGCTGGTCAGGGATCTCAGCTGGTTTGGGGTTGATGCCCTTCTCGGTCGCCTAACACGTGCGGGTCTTATTACTTCGGCCTCCGTTTCCTCGCTACTACTTTCCTCGTAGTTTATGACTCTAGGAGTTCGACGCGAGGGGTTGTGGGGCCTAGTGCGTGCATCTGTGACTTCGGATGCAGGCACGTTGACCCTTGTTGATGTTTTATCGACAATTTGGTTTTAAACCAAACTAAAGGTTTGTGATCAGTGACGAGAGTAAACTTCCTACCATAGATGTAGGGACGGAAAGCTTTCACGCTGTGAATAATCGCCATTGCTTCCTTTTCATACGTGTCGTAACGAAGAGCTGCGCCACGTATTACACAGGATGTGTAGGCAATGGGTTTATCCTTGCCTATTTCTCCCTGTGAGAGGATTCCGCCTAAGGCGTAGCCCGACGTATCTGTCGTTATGATAAACGATTTTTCAAAATCCGGGTATTGAAGGATTGGGGCTTCACACAATTTGCCCTTGAGGATATCGAAAGCTTTCTGGGTCTCGTCTGTCCATTCAAAATCGATTTTATCTTCTAGAAGATGAGTTAGGGGTTTTGCGATCTTTGAAAAGTCTTTGATAAATCGACGGTAGTAACCGGTTAGGCCTAGGAATTGGCGTATGTTTTTGGGCACTAGAAAATCTTTTACGGCCAATAGCTTGTTAGGATCTGGTCTCAGGCCGTCTTTTCCGATTATGTGGCCGAGGTAATTGACCTCCGGCCGAAGGAATTCGCATTTGTCCGGTTGCAATTTGAGGTTTGCTTTACACAGACGTTCCATTAATTCGCGAATTTTCTTCTCGTGTTCGTCCAAATCTTTGGCGTATATCACGATATCATCTAAGTACACGAAAAGCGATACCCCTTGGAGTCCGCTGAGCACAATGTCCATTAAGCGCTGGAATGTTGCCGGAGCATTTTTAAGCCCAAAAGGCATTGGGCAAAAGGTGTGGGGTCGAAAACGCGGTTTTTGGTTTGTCTTCGGGGTTCATTTCGATTTGATGGAACCCGGAAGCAAGATCAAATACCGAGAAATAATTTGCGTTCCCTAGTTGATCGAGGATATCTGTGATATTTGGCAATGGATAAGAATCGCCAATAGTTTTTTCATTCAATGCGCGAAAATCGATTACCATTCGCCAGCGTTTGTTTCCGCTGGAGTCCGGTTTTTTTGGTACTATCCAAACAGGGCTGTTGTTTGGAGACTCCGAATGGTTTATTATCCTCGTCCCTAATAGCTCGTCCACTTGTCGCTGGACTTCGCCTTTGAGCGCCTGGGGAAACCTATACTGCTTCGTGTTGATCGGTAGGTCGTCGACCATGGGGATCTTGTGTCGAAGAACATGTGTTGCTTCGAGAGGCTCACCCTTTATGTGGAACCTGTCTGAGTATTTTTCGATGACTTTTTCGACGTATTTTAGTTCGTCTCGCGCGAGGTGTTCTAATCGTAGGAGAGATTTTATTACTTGAGAACGCTCCGAGTTATTTTCGATTTTATCCGATGTTGTCTCATAGGTGGGAATTGAATTTACGCTTTTCCCCTTGTTTGATTCGACAATTTTGTTTTCTTTTTTACTTGACCTCTTGTTTCGTTTTTTATATGTTTTGGGTTTAGATTTTTCCTCACTACTGGAGGTTTGTTTTGTTTTTCCTTGGTCATCGCTTTCGTTATAGCGATGGCAAGGTTTTATCTCGACATGGTTAGTCGAGGGTTTTTTATGGGCCACGGAAGGACCCTGAAACAACGTAGTCGTCATGCAATCTACGCTGGGAATAGAAGATTTGAAAGGACTTGAAATTTTCGGAGAATATAATTCGATCTCGTCTGCTGACAAGGTTTCGACCGTATCGAAAGCCTGCAGTCTTACGACCGGCACGATTAATTTTACGGCGTCATTAGTGGTATTATAAACCTTCAAATGAGCCTTCCCGTTGACGGTTGTCACCAGGCAGTCGCCGGCATAGACACCTTCACGGATTTTGAAAGGGGCAATATATCCCTCTTTCGTCGTGCTATCCACCACCTTCACATAGAAGGAAGTTTCTGAGCGTGCGGGGATTTTGATTTCCTCAACACGTTCATCTGGTTTTTCGAAAGGCCATAGATTATTTTCACACTCGAAACATTCTATCTCGTAATTAATCTTGGATTTCGTTTCAAAAAAGTATCTGGATCCCAGCAAACCTGGGTAAGTGGCACATCGTCTGGTATGATGTGAAAAAGCGTTGCAAAACCTAACACGCGGAACCATACACTACCTAACGCAAAGACTGGTAGTTCAGATATTCCGTTTAATCTTATGATATCGTTTTCATCAATTCCCGTCAAAGTTTTTGTATATTCCTTTTTAATTAAATTTGGAACGGCACCACTATCTAATAGCATTGATATCTTCCCTTTTTCCAGTAGTGCTCCGATACGCACCGAGGGTAGGCTGACGAATTTTTCTGCTTCTATTGTATAAGTTGGATACCGCCGTTCGGCTGGGTTAGAGCTATCGCGTGGACCGGACGCTCTGTCGGGGACGGGCCACTCGGCGCGTCCGTCCGAGTGGTGCTCAGCCCGTTTCCCGGGGGGCTTCGCAACTTATTGTTATATTCGAGAGTGTGACAGTTTACTATGGTGTGCCCTTCCCGTTTGCAATAGCGGCATATAAGTTGGTCAGGACTCGAAGCTTTGCTGTTCTTTAGTTTGAAACAATTGTCAGCGGTATGTCCACGATTATGACAAAACGGGCACTCAATGCTTGGAGCGCTGTTTGTTTTTAACTTGGGGCAATTGTCTGCTGTGTGGCCGCGATTGCGGCAGAACTGGCATTCGATGCTTGGAGAGCTACTGTTTTTTTAACTCGAAACAATGGTCCGCGGTATGTCCGCGGTTGTGACAAAATTGACATTCAAGATTCGAGGTGTTATTTTTTAATTTGAAGCAATTATCCGCGGCATGCCCACGATTGTGGCAATACTGGCATTCGGGAACGCTTTCAAAACGCGGACGGTCTTCTGAAGGATTGAGAGATTTATTACGAGTAGGGCAATCAGGGGCCATGTGGCCTGAGGTCTTGCACAATTGACAGGATAATGTAGGGGACCGTTGTCCTAAATGGCATTTGTCCGCGCTGTGCCCGGCACCTCTGCACATCTGGCAGGTCAATACCTCCCATTCGTCCTGTTTCTTTTTGCATTGGTCGGCGCTATGGCCCTGGTTTTTACATAATTGGCAAGTGAGCATTGAGAAACGGCAATTTTCCGACGTGTGGTTATCCTTTTTGCAGATATTACAGATTTTAGCTGATTTGAGGGGAGGGAAGTTTTCTAATTTGTTCGAGACTGATTGTAATTCCCGTCGTGCTTCAAGATCGCGTTCAATTTCGACTGCGTGATCGATAGCAACAGAGATGTTATCGCAATGTGGAAGTCGCTGCTCGATTTCCTCTCTTAATCCGCGCTTGAAACACGAGAGGAAATAATCGTCCATCCTTCTTTTGAAATACTCGTTTTCTAATCTATTATCCGATGGTTTTTGTGTATCAAGTATTTCTTTTCCTTTCCTTTTAATTCGCATAGAAAATTCGGCTACGTTTTCGTTCTTCTTTTGACATATGGTACTGAGTTCTCCGACTAGTTGCTTTTCGGTTTTGTTAGGTGCATAGAGCTTTTTAAGATATCCTAACAAGTCCTGTACTTTCTCAAATTTTGTCGCGTGAATCATGTCCCGAGCGGGGTTTCTCAATCTATTCCGAATCATTTTCACCAAGTATTTTTCGGCCGCAGGGGAAACCACTTCCTTTGCGTCCTCACACCCGGCGACAAATTCCGAAAATGGGATATTTTTCCCATCGAATTCTGGGATTATCTTAACAACGTCTTTTATCAACATCAAGTCGTTTATACTCAACGTTGGGGTTTCTGGGTTCATGGCTCCGCCTTTTGGGGGTAAATCTGTTTGTTTTGAAGATCTACTGGGAGGTCCAAGACCAGGAAGTAGTGGAACGTTTGATCCTCTCAGAGCATAACCTGAACTACTGGGGTCAATTGATTCGTTTGGTTCCGTATACGACAAGTCCTCAGTTAAATTTAAATCTAGTGTTTCGCAAGTTGATTCCTTATCCATGAGGTTGATTTGTAAGGCACATTCCCTTTTTAAATAATCCCGGACGAGCCCCCAAAAATGAATATGTCACGTCCTGAGGGGACGTGGGCATATATATGTGTGGTATCCCTCTTTCTTGCCTACGCCTAGCGTAATAGCACGGGATGAGGGTTAAAAAGGGGACGTGCTGGTGGAAGAGGGGATTTCAAGGGATTCCGTGGATGATCCAATTATTGAAATAATTGTTGTGACACTTGTGTTCGATTGACTCGTAATTTATTAGAATTAACCGTATGGGTTAACTCTATTATTTCTTTAAGATACAAATCGGAAACAAAATATAAAAGTCTGTTTGCTTACATTGGTGCGCCTCGGTGATGACCCAGTTGCTCGGGTGTCGGGTAACGGTCGTAAAACTAAGAGCCCTGCGCCGGAGGGCCAGAAACGCTCGCAGATGGTGTGTGTGTGAGTGAGACGGATACAGATGTTCGAAGACACAGATTCTAATATTTGAGAGTTTCACGGATCGAAAATGGAATTTACAATAAAGCAATGCGCGTAATACAACGTCAAGGTTCTTATGGTTTTCGCGTAACCGTTACAGAAGTTTGGAAGTACAAGGTGTTCTACGTTTGAATCGTATGACAACGTTCGCGTTACAAATAGAGAACAAAGGTTTCACGCGATGGATATCGGTAAGAGAACTCTAGGTCTGAGCTCGTTGGATTCTAATCGGAGACTGATGCGAGGAGAACTCTTTCGGAGTACCAGAAATCAGGGTGGGATAAATTTTTTGAAGAAGAAATCTTTGGGAGCGTGAAACTTAGGTGACGTAGTTTTTTTGGATTGGTGGTCCGGACATAAAACATGACCTGATTCGCGTGGTTGGCCGGAAAAAGGAAGCGAGAACGAGTTGCCGGTGTGTTATTGGGTAAGGGGGCATATAATCGAGATCAGCGCTGCATTTCCAGGAACACAGCGCAGCTTTTCTTATCGAATATATAGGGAAACCGAGAGGAGACAAATAGGGCCTTGTTCGTGACGGTATGCGTCACGCGAGAGAGAAAGAGCTAGTTGGCCAGCCTGGGAAAGCGCGTGGCTTATGTCATCTAATTTTGTTACTGCAAGAGTCAGAGGCCCCTTCTTTGGAAGAATGTATTTTTTGTGCACGCAGAGGATTAGGCCGATTCGTTCGTCCGGGTCTTGTGCTGTGAAGTCGCGTAGGTTAAAATTTTTACGACCAAGATCTTCGGCTGGGTTATGTGATACACTTTTGTGCATGGTCGCAATGTGTTGGCCGGTCTTGGAATCTTGAACTCTCTGTTTCAATAATTTTTTATGTAGAGGGAAATATGGAGTGTGCAGTCTGGTTTGGCTTAGGAATATGTATTGAGATTTCTCTTTCCATCTTTAACACAGTTTGTCTGGCACGTGTCGCAAACTATTTCGCGGGGATGCAGTTACGCAAGGACGTGACAAAATGAAATGTTCACTAGAAAATGAAATGTTTATTTGAACTTTAAGGCGAGATTTACATTTACAACGATCAACAATTCGATTTCTTTTTTTCCCTTCAAACGATAGAACTATATATGTAGAATATTTTCCTAAAGTTCCAAAGCGAAATTCGAAAAACGTCAAACGGTACAGCCCGTCAACGCTGTGCCTCACCGCTCGGATTCGGAGCGGGCGTGAACTGCAAACGCGTTTTTCTCAAAACTGCATTATCGAAATTGGCGTGCAGGATTACTCAAAAACTATTAAGCCAATTGAGTTGAAACTTGGTAGAAATATTGATAATATTGGTGCCTTCTACTTGACGAGAATTGTTTTTGAAAAATTGGAAAAAAACTACTTATTTCATCCACATTGTACAGAAATGTTGCGTGAAATGTTGATTTTTTTTGTAAATGCGTTCCATTTTCTTAAATTTTCATTTTATTCATTTTAATTACCGTCACATAGAAACTATACATGTTTTAATTCTTTTTAAAGTTTGAAAGTTTTTGCAAATCAAAGTCTACGGGAAGCTACACTGCACGCCGATTCGCAACTTCTGCGGCGACCTTGCTACAGCTCCGTCATGTTGATGATGAATTAATTAAAAAAAATTGTTTTGTATACTCAAATATACTATTAAAGTATACCTAGAGTTTGATAATCGTAGAATAATTATTCCTTAGTTTAAAAAATCCCTCAATATTGCTTTTTTTCCGTATAAATGTATAACCCGCCTTAAGTCACTATTGTGGATTTTCGTAATGTTACATTGAATCAAGACTCACTAACTTTGAAAATACTCAATTTGCATTATTATCTAACTAGATAGTTTACTGTTTTAAATCCGAAGCTGAACAACTATACTTAATTAAATTGGACATAGGACGAGCTTGCGGAGCTTTCCAGCCAAAGTGATTTCACCTACATTTTCAACTATCGTTTTCGCACTCGTAATAGATACGAGTGGAAAAACGATCGTTAAAAATCTGTTCCTCACTATTCGCCCAGGGGACTGGCATTTTGAAGAAAAAAAAACGTCTCATCTCGCGCTTTATTGAAAAAAGAACAAAGCGACTCGTCTTTTTTTCAAATTTCAATCGTCTTGAAGTAAACTGAGCCAGGGGATTCTTACCAACCAGTAGCTTTCGTCTAACCTTCAGGAACATTGATGAAAAAGTATGAACGCTTTAAGAGACCATATGAAATTTCTAAATTAGAGGTCTAATTTAAGGAAATTGAACATGGGCCCAGGCAAAGGCATTCTCAAATCACCCGAGATGTGACATGGTTCACGTTAGCCTCGTAATGAAGAATTCGGCCGAAATGACAGCTAGACGTCGTAGCGAAATATATTTAATTTGATTATTCTTTTATACGTATACTTACGGGTGTGAAAATGTAATACAACATAGTAAATGCCTCCCGGAAGCTAATATACCACAGATCTGCACGAAGTACTGATTTTTATTTTAAAATACTTATTTAATGCATAAACATGACAATCACTCGGATCCTGAGGGCCACTGGGCCGACTACCTTATGCTACAAATTGTCAATGACGCTTTCCGAAGTGACCTGTAGTAGCAAAGCCGTAACTAAGAATTGCCAAGCTTTGAAGAAGGTCCGACACCATCAAATTCCGCTTGAGTTATCACAGCTGTACGGAAGACTGTGGTAATAAGGCACGTCAAAATTTATTTCGATTTTAGCCGTTCTTAGTAGGATTACTCCCTTAAGGCATAGTGCCATTACTTATCAAATAGAACATTCACATTTTGAATAAAGAGTTCTTTTCTGCCGTTAAATAGAAGATGTCTGAAACGAACAATCGCCAAAATGATGCAACTTTCACCCGACTATATTTCGCCAACAATCCGCCACGTGGCTTAAAGCGATGCGCTTAGCGTAAGCAAGGTACCATCGTACGAGGATATAAGTTCGACCTGTTGTTGTATCACAACAGGTACAGAAGTGCTATGCTTACAGCGTGCACTTACGCTTTAGTCCAGTCATTTCGTCGGAAAAAAGGCAAATAAAAGAGAATGAAATAAGGAATCCAATTTTTTTATATGTTGTGGGGGATACCTAGAAAAGCTTAACTTGAGTTTTTCGACCAAGATTTCCTAGGAGCTTTCGCCGCCATCTTGAAAAAAGGGGTAAAATTTGTTTTTTGGCAATAACTTGGCTATCCGATGAGATTCGAAAATTTTTCCAAGAAACTTTTTTGTAGCTTTTTTTGTGCTCTACAATTAAGTCTCGACCATTTTTCGCGTATCATGCATCGTTATCGAGATATCGATCGAAAAAGTAAAAAATTTAGGACAAAACTTTTGTTTTTTGCTATTTTTTTTTGGTCATCAATATCGAAAAAATTGAAGAAATGCAACTTTTAGAGCATATTCAGACCTACAATTTCCTTTTTGGACTTTTTTATTTTGGACAAAAATTACGATCTCCAGCGCGCCGCAAACTCGGTGAATCCATGCTCAGCGTCGAGCGAGCCGCTCGCTCGGTTGTATCTGCATGTCGAATCGGATGGGAAATTGTTAGGGGAATTAATGCGATATAAAATAAATTAAGAAAGCAACAAATTCTGGATCACACACAAGTAATTTGTTAAACAAATAATTGTTTTTTAGTAAAAAATTTAGAAAATGAAATTTGGTTTTTGCAATTTTTTGTTCTGGTAAAAAGTTTCAGCCTTACAATTTTGTGTTTTATTATTTTGTTTTGGACTAAAATGACGATCTTTAACGCGCTTCAAAGAGCGCACCTATAGAGCGTCCGTTCGAGTTTGAGAGCGTCACAATAATTTCACCACTTAAGCATTAAGTGGTGAAATTACGGACAGCACAATAGCATCGTGGACTTTGGGTATGGTTCAGCTTCAAAACATTTGTGAACAAATTGAAAACTTTTCCGGAGTATCTTGTTGCACAACCGAACAGCACATCGATATGAGGCCTTCGCGGATTTCTCGAGACAATTCCGACATTGAGAAACTGGACATGTGGCTCGCAGGTCACAATCCTTTTCCTCAACAAAAAGAATTGACGTCTATCGGGACAGGAGTTATCGCAAACAAGGACATTAATTGTCATCGTGCATACGAAATTGGTTGCGAGATGATGACCAAAATCGTTGGAGCAGTAACTACCAGCATTAAAGTCGACTCGTCACCAGTTCCGATCAACCCACTTCTACTTTTTCAAAGAATGTGCATTGCTAAAAATTCCGAGACTGACCTGAAACATTTTCTGGCATACGAACTCGCTCCGTTCCCGTTGTCGCTGTTCACCGAAGAAGGAATGCGGAAAGGAACAAAGTCGTTATTATACAATGCCTTCGAACCTTTGACGGAAAATTTACAACGTTCCAACAGACATCATTGCATAATCGACGGTGGATTCCTTCTGCACAAAGTTGTTTGGGGTCGAATCGAAACGTTTGACCTTATCTGCCAGAAATACGTCAGATACGTACAACAGCACTTCGAAGGAAAGGTTACAATCATATTCGACGGTTATCCGACTGATATGAGACTCGCAGGAACCAAAACTTCGGAAAGAGTACGACGTTCGAGAAAAAACCAATCGCCGGAGTTCACATTCGATGAAACAGCTACTCCAAAAGTTAGCCAGGAGAAGTTTCTTGCAAGGGACCAAAACAAGAACAAACTGATACAAATGCTTTGCCGTTACTTTACAACTACCGGAATAAAAGTGGAGCAGGCTTTTGAGGACGCGGATACTCTTATTGTGACCACGGCAATTCAAGAATCGTCGAGTCATGACTCCGTGGGAATCGTCGGCGAAGACATCGATCTTTTGGTTTTACTCGCCGGGCTTGCACAGGATAAAAATAATATATTTTTTCGCAAACCAGCAAAAGGAAATACGCCGGCAAAGTTGTACTCGCCGCACAGTTTTAAACACGACAAGTCAGTTCTGGAGAACATTCTTTTCATTCACGCTTTTAGCGGTTGCGACACGACATCATCTTTGTATAACATCGGAAAGTCGAAGTTCATTAACACTCTCGAGAAGAATCCAGAGCTACGGTCATCGGTGGAATTATTTAAAAAAGAAAAGGTCGATCTGGAGGTTCTAACTTGCGCGGGAGAGCAATTCCTTATCGCCCTGTATGATGGTAATAAGCAGGAGAAGTCAATAAATATTTTGCGATTCCATCGCTTCGCAAAGTCAATGACTGCGAATAAAATAAATCACCTCGCACTACTCCCGCCAACGAAAAGCGCTGTGCCTCAACACATTTTCCGGACATACCTACAAGTTCAAACCTGGCTCGGATTTTTCAAAGATCCACAAGGATGGGGTTGGCGACAGACTAATCGAGGGCTCGAACCAATCACCAGCACCGCCGAAGCCGCTCCGCCTGAACTATTAAAACTCATTTCCTGTAAATGTAAAGGAAATTGTGAGGCCTCCTGTGGGTGCAGAAAAGCAGGAATTAGTTGCTAGGTTATTTGCCTGCACTGCAGTGGGCAAACATGCAATAACGTCGCCACAGTCGACATTTTGCTTCACGACGACGATGTTTGTAACGATGATGATGACGATGCTTTCAACGGATCAGCATCATTTCCAACGTCTCAACAGACACAACAACTCGAAGAGTGTACGGAGGACGAAGACCTTCAGCCTGGACCATCCAAGCGAAAAAAGAAATGAAAAAAGTCCATCGTTCGTGTCTCGAGTGCACAAAAAATGAATCGACAAAAATCCCATGTGTTTTTTTTTATTCCATATACGTTTATTTTGTATTGAAAAAATTTCTTGAAAAACCTGTCATCCGTTTTAACGAGTGCGTTTGCATTTTTTTTATTACAAAAGTTTCTTGAGACAATCTTTTATTCATTTCAACGTGTTTTTTGTAATTTTTTTTCGCTGAAATGTACTGTACAACCTTTTTTTTACTGCATAAACAAATTATTTATTAAATAAATTTCTTGCGTGTGATGCTTAATTTGTTGCTCTATTTGTTTATTTTATATCGCATGAATTCCCCTAACAATTTCCCATCCGATTCGACATTCAGATACAACCGAGCGAGCGGCTCGCTCGACGCTGAGCATGGATTCACCGACTTTGCGGCGCGCTGGAGATTGTAATTTTTGTCCAAAATAAAAAAGTCCAAAAAGGAAATTGTAGGTCTGAATATGCTCTACAAGTTGCATTTCTTCAATTTTTTCAATATTGATGACCAAAAAAAAATAGCAAAAAACAAAAGTTTTGTCCTAAATTTTTGACTTTTTCGATCGATATCTCGATAACGATGCATGATACGCTAAAAATGATCAAGACTTAATTGTAGAGCACAAAAAAGCTACAAAAAAGTTTCTCAGAAAAATTTTCGAATCTCATCGGATAGCCGAGTTATTGCCAAAAAACAAATTTTACCCCTTTTTTCAAGATGGCGGCGAAAGCTCCTAGGAAATCTTGGTCGAAAAACTCAACTTAAGCTTTTCTAGGTATCGCCCACAACATATAAAAAAATTGGATTCCTTATTTCATTGTCTTTTTCGAATGCACGTAATGACTGGACTACTTATGATTTTGTGATTCTTGTGAAATAACTATTTGCAGGCGGGGCCTCTTTTACTCGGATAGTAAGCGGTGAGCGAGAGTCACCTCTCGAATGCAAAGGAATAATAAGTATCAGTAACACCTTATACTATTTATTTTACTCGGGTAGATTGCCGGTAGCAAAAAAGGGAATGGCGGATCGGGGCCTGGCCTACGACCTGCTACATGACGAACCTGATCCACGCTGGACGGACCATGACCTGATATTATCTACGAAAAGCAGATGAGGGGAAATATTTTTCTCCCGATTTAAATTTCTACACGGGATGAGCAAAAGTAAGACCAATACCAACACCCTGGTAATCTTGGTCTTGGTATTGCATAATCCGTCATGAATTGTAATACCAACACCAAGTATAATCAGCCCAGGTCCGGGTCTAGCATTTTTCTGAGTAACTTTACTTTTATTTGAATTCAGGATCCTTTCGTTTTTGTTAAGATTTCCCGAATGCTCATCATACCGGGACTTTTTCTTTGCAGCTTCATTTAGTATTTTTTCACTACAACGAAAAAACGTACTTTCATTGTATGCATATATATGCAAGGAAATAAAAACTGAAGTACGGGAAATATTTAAGCAAGAAATCACGGCGATAACAAGGATGAGAAAACTCCCCGGGGTGTTTAAGTAGGAAGTTATAATAGTAAAATATTCCTTGGAAAATTATATAGAATCCTAAGACATTACATTATATAAATATATATATATGAGGTACGAACACGGCAAAGTCTTTCCGTCGTTTCGTTGCTGACGCCGAGGAGCGACCGTGGACTTTATGCAGTTTTTTTTTATTCCATCGTGTTGCTCCTGCTGCTGACAAAGTACTGAGGTAAAAGGGCGACGAAGAAACTGGAATAAACCTCAAATATACATAAAGTAAATGCTCTGAGCTAGCGCTTGCAGCAGCATGTCAGCATCGGTGCCAATTAGGCCACCAAGCTTCTTTTCAGAAGATAATCCTTTTCGTGGATAAATTAAACAGAGGACGCTAACTTTTTCACATCCTATGAAATAATCATACTGTGGGATTTTCAATATATGTTTGAAGGTTTATGTTGTATTGAAGGATCGAGAGAAGATCCTTGCAGATATTTAGCAGAGAGAGCTTTAGCTTGGAAGAACGCAAATTATTACACAAGTTTACACGGAAGGATAATCTGTCAACGTCGTTTATTTTCGGTAGTTACCAAAAGACTGTCGAGCCCGCGGGCCTCATTTCCTCGTGAGACTCTTCGTGTTTCTCTTTTTTCGCAGCAATGGTGTGGCATTCGCTCACACACGCGCCCACAGACTCACGCTGTACTTTTCGCGCCCCTACACTCGGCCGTCCTGCTCATGCACATTCGCCCCCGAATGTAGATCTTCCGGAAAATCTTCTTTGTCGGTATCTGCGTATTTTGACCAAGGCTTGAGGTAATCAGCCGCGAACGACGTCTGTCGCGGTCCTTCATGATTGCCACTATGCTGCATGAGGTACCGATCGTTGCGCAAAACCTTCGATATTTTGTATGGTCCAAGGTATTTCGGCACAATCTTTAATCCTCGGCCTTGCTGCGTTCTTTTTATCGCGACGATATCTCCATCGCGATATGCTCGCGCCTTTTTGCGCTTTCGATCGTACCCTCGTCTATTTTTCTCTTGAATTCGCTGAAGACGATCTTTCGCATGCCTTCGAACCTGATCACGCTCCTCCTGGAAAGTCGTCACGAATTCTTGCTCCACTAATTCGCGCAATGATTCGTCGTCCTTGAAACGTGGCCGCGTCCCAAACAATTTATGTCGAATCCACGAGCAGCGATCTGCGTCGAATAAACTTTTATTGTTACAAAAATTTCACGAATATCGCATGAGATCGAGCGATTCGGTCGTGCAGCATATTGCAAAAATTCGAAATTTGGCCGCGCAAATCACAGATATTGGCGAACCCGTGACGGACATTACTGTGATGGCGAAAATTTTGGGGAGTTTGTCGGCGAAATATGCCACTCTACAAACTGCGTAGGACAGTGTGGATCCGACTCATCAAACTCTTCAAAATTTGACAGAATGGCTTATTCGAGAAGAATCAAGGTTGGGACAAAGTGAAGAAGGCAACAGTGCCTTCTCGGTCGCCAAGGAAGAAAAAGAAAATCGAAGGAAGAAAAAAGGAAAGTTGAAAAAGAAGAACGACAAAAGTAACGTGAAATGTTATCGATGTAGCGAAATGGGACATTTCGCTCATAAGTGTCCGGCGAAAAAGGGCGGGGGTTTCGGTGGTCGTGAACAATCGCGAGATTGTGCGTTTGTAGCTGAAAATACGCGAAGTATGAATCATAAATGTAGTGAATCCGTGAAGCCGAACGGAAAACAGCTGAGAGAGCTGCTCACGATTAACAAAAACGATGAGTGGATTACAGATAGTGTGATTGGTTATGACATATCGTTGTGATTGGTTGACGGACTATGAACCCATCTCGAATGGCAGAACCGTGT
Source organism: Ophion slaviceki (assembly GCA_944452715.1). Classification (NCBI taxonomy): domain Eukaryota; kingdom Metazoa; phylum Arthropoda; class Insecta; order Hymenoptera; family Ichneumonidae; genus Ophion; species Ophion slaviceki. Next base: position 38,762,574 of record OX101788.1, on the reverse strand, counting down.
CGCTAGGTGACGGGGACGAGTGTCGTGTGGTCGGCAAAGGTGTTGTACTCGCGAAAAAGCTCGTTGGGGGCCTATGGAGTGATGCGCGAATAGATGTTCTCTATGTTCCCGGACTGATGAAAAACTTATTTTCTGTGGGTGTTTGCACAAGAAAAGGTTTTGAAGTTATTTTTAAAAATAATTTCGTCGATATCGTACGGAATAATGAAGTCGTTGCGTCCGGTGTGAGACAGGACAACGATATTTATCGAATGTTTCTTCGCCTCGTTAAATCAAGTGCAGAAGAAGCAAACACCGTAGCGTACAATTTACGCGTGTGGCACGAGTAAATTGTACGCTACGGTACAACGTAAGCTGTACCGTAGCGGTAAGTAAACGAGTAGCTAAGTAAACGAGTAAAAACGTGCAATACGTGAGCTCGCAAATACAGGCCTTGTTCGCGGAGTGTCGATGTGTGACAGAACAGATTTCGTGTGTGAAATGTGTCAGCTTGGGAAATCGCATCGCTTGCCATTTAAGAATCGCGAAAAAGTCTCGACTAAGCCAGGAGAAGTATTTACTTTTGACGTTTTCAGGCCGGGGGGCGCGAAATATTTTCTAACATCCCAAATAAGGTTTTACAATCGGCACAGTAATGGCCCACGACTGGTTGCCAGAGAACAAACGATGGCGCGGTAATGGCTATATAAACGGGCCAGATCCGCACCATGCATGGTTGGTAATGGTAAACCATGAATGGCTGCTAAGACTGGGCCAACTATCATACACCCATATTGGCCCAGGAACAGCTGCCGGATCTTCTGCCGGAAAAGAAAAACAAAAAATTAACAAATTATGAATATAAAAATTCTAGCAGTATCTTTTTTGTTTTCTTCTGCTTTACTTATGTCCATGTACATAGAATAATTGCATTAAAAACGCTTTCTGCATTGTTCAAGTTTTTACCTTTCATCGGGATCGAACCTGCGCCTTTCGTTCTAGTGCCGAGCGCTCTACCCACTTAGCGATTCTAACACTTACAGAATCCATCGTTTGTTCGATTCTTACTTTGATGCCGATAATTTTATTCGTGACATTAAAGTTTACCGACAATTTTTTTGGTCCATTTAGGCTGTAAAAATAACTCGCTCGTTTTGGGTGAAGTTCCGAAAAGCATACTCCTCTGATCGAGCTGAAATTTTGCACCGAACTTCCTCTCATTGTCCTAAGAGAAACCGTTAACGGATTTTTGACGACTAGCAATAGTTTTCCATATATCGCATTGCAAAGTTTATTATTTCACGCCATACGAGTATATCTATTTATCCGATAGACACCCCCCACTCCTCCGGCCGCGCTGCTTCCTGGCAAACAGTGCTCGCCCGTATGTGCATATCACTTGCCATGTGGGATGGCTTTGTTTGGGTTTATTTAATATAGTAGAAGCGCAGTACAATAAATAATTTTCAATATACGATATATCGAAAACTATTGCTAGTCGCCAATATCCTTTTAAAGGTTCTTTTAAAATATTGAAAAGAAGGTCGGTGCAAAATTTCAGCTTCATCAGTGGGATATGCTTTTCGAAACCTTATCCCTTGTTTTTACGTGTTAGAGTTTAACGACCTGCATTTGCAAAACGCCCAAAAACAAACCATCAATGGCTGGAATAGATCTGGCAAGCCGTTCATCCGCCTACGATACCCCAATGCTGATCGCCATATTATCGGTGCGATGGTATTGGCCCACGAATGGCTGGCATAAATCTGGCAAGCCGTTCATCCGCCTGCAGTACCCCAATGCTGGTCGACGAATTATTGGCCGATTATCAGCAAACCGTTTAATGGCTGAATGCTGGCATTTTTGTTACGACAGGCGACCCTATATGGGATTCATTGACGACGCGACCGGATATCGTCATGTATATTTCTTGCGGCATAAATCCCACGTATTCGAAAAGTTTCAAGTTTTCGAAAAACTCATTGCGAACAAGTTCGGGCGTTCTATGAAGATTCTGCGATCGGATAACGGGAGAGAGTTCCGCAACACTCGAATGGACGAATATCTCGAAGCACGCGGCATCATAAAAGAAAATACAGCTCCGTACACACCGGAGCAAAACGGTAAGGCGGAGAGAGAAAATCGAACTATTGTCGAAAGTGGGCGAACCATGATTCACGCAAAAAGGCTATCGTTAACTCTATGGGCTGAGGCAGTGAATACCGCCGTGTACACTGCAAAAACAAGTGTGTTGTTTTTACACATTTTAGGTGTGTAATGGCTCTAGACATTTTTTACACGTTTTAACGTGTGTAAAAAATAACCGTGTTAAAATAACACGGATAGATGTGTTCAAACAACACATTGACGTGTGTTATTTTCTTACACACGTTAAAACGTGTAAAAAGGGTCTACAGCTATTTGATTTTTCCTCACCCTGTTTTTTGTGTCAAGCTGAAAGACGCAACGTACGTAAGTTTAGTTAACCACGGACGAGATGAATTTTCCGGATAAAATAAAAGTTGTCAATCGCATTTTTACAATACTATTTACATATATGTATCCTCCATGTAAATAAAATGTATATCCTCCATATAAGTAAGTAAATAAATTCATAATCAACAGTCAGAAATATATATTGAGTATATTTATTATAGAGGGTGTGTGTGTATACTAAGATCTTAACCCGATTCGGTTATTGTGAGTCGCCGGAGACCCGAGCCATTTTTAGTTAATGTCTGCATTTTTGGGAGGTGGGTGTGTTTATGACGAAAAATAAAATATTTGTTTAAATTGTGTTGCTATATTCATGGTGTACCCTTAAAATAGAAGTATTCAAGAGTGTTCAGGAATTTTATCAGAATTTTTCATTGCAAATTACGTGTTCTAACATGTCTCGGTCCTTCAGTGACCCACGATAACCTGACAAGGGGACGAAAAAAGCGATAACCTGATCGGGTTTATTGAATAGGTTAATCGGTTAATTGAATACCAAATGTAGTTTTGTTAACCTGTCAATCAATGAACGTCAAACCAACTAATGAGTTTGACGTGATGCCGTAACCATAGTGATTTTTAAAATAGGATCCATGACTCGGAATTAACACACGTAAGCTGTATTGCTTTTTCCCGTGTTATTTTTGCTCGTGTGTTGCTATCAACGCGTGTTGTTTAGTCCAATGTGTGTAAATATGCGTCTTGTATGTTGTTTCTACACGCTTTATGTGTGTTCGCATAAACGTGTTATTGATGGGGACGCTACGAAGGTGTGTAATAATTTAATGCGTAAAAATTACACACTCACGTGTGTAATTTTAACGCATTACGTGTGTAATTATAACGCATTACATGATACCGAATGCATAAGTGTGTAGAATCAACATGGCAACGCGTGTTTAGACTTTATGTTGTGTTATTTCTACACACCTTGAACACACATCAAACACGCCTTGTTTTTGCAGTGTATGTATTAATTCGCACCGTGTCATCCGGAGGATCCTCGACGCCATACGAAAAATGGATCGGAAAAAAGCCAACAATGAGTCACCTGAGAATTTTTGGCTCCGTGGCATTCGTACATACACCCAAGCAATTTACGAAAAAGCTCGATTTGCGTGGACAAACAATGATTTTCGTGAGATATGAGAGCGATTCCCCAAATTATCGAGTTTACGACTCAAAAACAAAACGAGTCAGCGTGACGCGAGATGCAACTTTTCACGAACAAATCGGAAAAGTAGTAATCGACTTGAAAAGGGAAAAGAAGAAGTTCCAGTTAGAGAAGTAGAAGAAGAAGAGGAAGGGACTCAGCAACAAGCGGAAGATCGAGAGGAGGGAAATCAGCATCAAGCAGTTCAAGAAGAAAAAGAAATTGAAAAACCGTCAACAAACTTGCTGTGGCGAGTACTGCGAAATCGAGAAACAATTCGTCAAGCGGATAGATTTAAATTCGAGGTCGACGTCGCCGAATATGCAATACCAAACATATACAAGGAAGCAATTCAAGGCGTTGATGCTTTGCAGTGGACACACGCTATTGATGAGGAACTTCAGGCACACGATACAAACGAAACGTGGAAAATTGTTTCAAAAATACCGGGAACAAAACTGATCGACTCCAAGTGGGTGTTCCGAAACAAAGAGGATCCTGTGAAAGGAGGTCAACGTTTCAAGGCAAGGCTGTGCACAAGGGGGTTTCTACAGAAGCATGGAATTGATTATACTGAGACGTTTGCACCGGTTGTGCGATACGACTCTCTTTGCGTTCTTCTAGCAACGGTGACCGAGAAGGATCTCGAGCTGCTGCAATTCGATGTTCAGACCGCTTTTCTCTATGGGAAGTTAAAAGTGCTGGAATAAGAAGTTTCTTGAAATTTTAAGCCAGTTTGAGCTTAAGAGTAGTCAAGCGGATCAATGTATTTTTGTCGGGCAAGTCAACAGCGAAAACGTATATTTAGCGCTTTTCGTAGACGATCGTCTTGTCGCGGCGAAAACTGAGTCTACCTTGATTTCTATAGCGGATAAATTGCGCGAAGCATTTGAAATCAAAATCGGTGACTCAAGTTGTTTTATCGAGATGCAAGTTTATAGGAATCGCGATAACAAATGTCTCTTGATTCACCAGAGTGCGTATGTCGCGAAAATTCTCGAAAAATTCGGAATGCGAGATGCAAAGCCAGTAAGTGTACCGATAGATCCGCATATAACTTTGCATCGAATCGAAGAAAATGATAAGCTGTCAAATTCTGTTCCGTTTCGCGAGGCAATAGGGTTGTTAGTTTTTCTCGCGACAGTTTCACGACCAGACATTGCATTTGCAGTTAATTCTGTCAGCAGATTTGTCAATCAACACATTGCCGAGCACTGGCGCGCAGTTAAACGGATTTTTGCCAATCTTAAGGGAACAAGAGATCACCAATCGGTCACCATTTTGAATTGAACACCTATCAGATACACCCGGAACTTTCGGAGAGTGCTTACAATTGCTAGTACCTTTAGGTCGTAGCTATAATATTTATCTTCTGCCGCACTGTTTTTCCCGCTCGCAAAATAAATCGGTTGCGACGGGCCATCGTCACAACTTTTTTGCGCTAACATCGCCCCGTACCCGTGCGTTGATGCATCGGGATGCAATTCCGTCTCGGCGTCGACTTTATGCAAGTTCAATACCGGTTTCGTACTCAGTGCTGTTTTCAGACCCCAAAACGCGTCATTTTCTTCGTCTTCCAATCGAAATTTGACTTCGTTTCTCAACAGATGTGTTAACGGCCTCGCGATCAACGAATACTGCGGTATGAACTTTCGAAAGTAACCCTTAAGCCCAAGGAAAGATTGAACTTGTTTGACGTTCGTTGGTTTTGGGAAATTTCGGACGGCTTCGGTTTTATGTTTGGACGGTTACAATCCACCGTGCCCTACAATGTGTCCTAAAAAATCGCCTTCGCGTTTTGAAAAATTACACTTTGACCACTTGAAGATCAACCCAGCTTCGCTTGCGACTTCAAAAACGCGTTCAAGCTTTTCTACTCCGCTTTGTTCGTCGCTGGAGGGAACGATGAGATCGTCCATGTACGTCAAAACAACGCGCTCGTTAATCAATTGGCGGAAAACGACGTTAATGATCTTTTGAAAAGTCGCTTGAGAATTCCAGAGACCAAAGGGTACTCGGCAAAATTCGAATTGTCCATCCGGCACGATAAACGAAGTATATTTTCTACTCGCGCAATCTACTTAAACATGAAAGAACCCGTGTCACAAATCCAGTGACGAAAAAAACTTTGCGTCCTGCAACAAGTCGAGTTGATCTTCTATCAATGGTAGCGGATAACGATTTTTAACAATCTTCTGGTTTATCAATCGATAATCCACGCACAATCGACTTGAGCCATCTTTCTTTTTTACTATCACGACAGGGCTACAAAAGTCTGAGTGAGATTCGTGGACAATTCTCTCATTCAGCCACTCTTGAATTTGCGCATTCACTTCTCGCTTTTCGACTTCGCACAATCGTCGCGCTCTCTGATGGATTGGCTCTTCGTCTTTCAACACAATCGTCTTTTTTACCCCTACCTCGCGACCTTTTTTCACCTCATACGTGTCTACCAGGCTCTGAATTTTCTCGCGGTTCCCGTGCGGAAATTGAGTTGGGGCTGTGATCGGGCCCCAATAATATTCACCTGTGTGAACTTGGCAACTGACTTTACAGAAAGGAATTTTTTTTTTGCATTCGTTTGTACTCGGTTTGTACCCGTTTGTACCGCCTTTTATTTTGTTTGTACCTTAAGGGGGAAAAAAGTACGAGGGTATGGCAAAATGGACCGCAACCCATTTAGAGCTAAACAATTTTAATAAACGCGAATGAAAAGAGAATCGTTTGTACCCGTTTGTACCGTCGAAAATTTTTTTTTTTGAATTTTTTTTTTCAAAATTTTTTTTGGAAAAAAAATTTTCGATTTTTTAATTTTTTTATTTCCGTTCGTACCGACAAGTATATCGTTTGTACCACCGAGAAATCGTTTGTATCCGTTGGTATCGACGAGTATATCGTTTGCACCACCGAGAAAACATTTGTACCCGTTGGTATCAACGAGTATATACTTTGTACCACCGAGAAAACGTTTGTACCGGTCTATACTATCGAGCAATCGTTTTTACCCGTCTGTAATGTCAAGTAGTCGTTTGTACTCCCTCGTACTGACGAGTATATCGTTTGTACCGCCGATAAATCGTTTGTACCCGTCTGTGCTATCGAGCAATCGTTTGTACCCGTTCGTACTGACGAGTTTATCGTTTGTACCACCGAGAAAACGTTTGTACCCGTCTGTACTGTCGAGCAATCGTTTGTACCTGTTCGTATCGACAAGTATATCGTTTGTACCACCGAGAAATCGATTGTACCCGTCTGTATTATCGAGCAATCGTTTGTACCCGTTCGTATCGGCGAGTATATCGTTTGTACCTCCGAGGAAACGTTTGTACCCGTCTGTACTATCGAGCAGACGTTTGTACCAGTTCGTATCGACGAGTATATCGTTTGTACCACCGAAAAAACGTTTGTACCCGTCTGTACTATCGAGCAGATGATTGTACCAGTTCGTATCGACGAGTATATCGTTTGGACCACCGAGAAATCGTTTGTACCCGTCTGTACTATCGAGTAATCGTTTGTACCCATTCGTATCGACGAGTATATCGTTTGTACCACCGAGAAAACGTTTGTACCAGTCTGGACTATCGAGAAATCGTTTGAACCCATTCGTACTGACGAGTATATCGTTTGTACCAACGAGAAAACGTTTGTACCCGTCCGTAGTATGGAGCAATCGTTTGTACCCATTCGTACTGACGAGTATATCGTTTGTACCAACGAGAAAACGTTTGTACCCGTCTGTAGTATCGAGCAATCGTTTGTACCCATTCGTACTGACGAGTATATCGTGTGTACCACCGAGAAAACGTTTGTACCTGTCTATAGTATCGAGCAATCGTTTGTACCCATTCGTACTGATGAGTATATCGTTTGTACCAAGGAGAAAACGTTTGTACCCGTCTGAACTATCGAGCAATCGTTTGTACCCATCTGTAATATCAAGCAATCGTTTGTACCCCGTCGTACTGACGAGTATATCGTTTGTACCACCGAGAAAACGTTTGTACCCGTCTGTACTGTCGAGCAATCGTTTGTACCACCGAGAAAACGTTTTTACCCGTCTATACTATCGAGCAATCGTTTCTACCCGTTGGTAAAAACGAGTATTTCGTTTGTACCACCGAGAAAACGTTTGTACTGATCTGTACTATCGAGCAATCGTTTGTACCCGTTCGTATCGACAAGTATATCGTTTTTACTGGCGAGAAATCGTTTGTACCCGTCTGTACTATCGAGCAATCGTTTGTACCCGTTCGTATCGACGAGTATTTTGTTTGTACCACCGAGAAAACGTTTGTACCGGTCTGTACTATCGAGGAATCGTTTGTACCCATTCGTACTGACGAGTATATCGTTTGTACCACCGAGAAATCGTTTGTACCCGTCTGTACTATCGAGCAATCGTTTGTACCCATTCGTATTGACGAGTATATCGTTGTTACCAACGAGAAAACGTTAGTACCCGTCTGTACTATCGAGAAATCGTTTGTACCCGTTCGTATCGACGAGTATATCGTTTGTACCACCGACAAAACGTTTGGAACGGTCTGTACTATCGAGCAATCGTTTGTTCCCGTTGGTATCGACGAGTATATCATTTGGACCACCGAGAAATCGTTTGTACCCGTCTGTACTATCGAGTAATCGTTTGTACCCATTCGTATCGACGAGTATATCGTTTGTACCACCGAGAAAGCGTTTGTACCTGTCTGGACTATCGAGAAATCGTTTGTACCCATTCGCACTGACGAGTATATCGTTTGTACCAACGAGAAAACGTTTGTACCCGTCTGTACTATCGAGCAATCGTTTGTACCCATTCGTACTGACGAGTATATCGTTTGTACCAACGAGAAAACGTTTGTACCCGTCTGTAGTATCGAGCAATCGTTTGTACCCATTCGTACTGACGAGTATATCGTTTGTACCACCGAGAAAACGTTTGTACCCGTCTGTAGTATCGAGCAATCGTTTGTACCCATTCGTACTGAGGAGTATATCGTTTGTACCAAGGAGAAAACATTTGTACCCGTCTGAACTATCGAGCAATCGTTTGTACCCATCTGTAATATCAAGCAATCGTTTGTACCCCGTCGCACTGACGAGTATATCGTTTGTACCACCAAGAAAACGTTTGTACCCGTCTGTACTGTCGAGCAATCGTTTGTACCACTAAGAAAACGTTTGTACCCGTCTGTACTATCGAGCAATCGTTTGTACCCGTTCGTAAAAACGAGTATTTCGTTTGTACCACCGAGAAAACGTTTGTACCCATCTGTACTATCGAGCAATCGTTTGTACCCGTTCGTATCGACAAGTATATCGTTTTTACTGCCGAGAAATCGTTTGGACCGGTCTGTACTATCGAGCAATCGTTTGTACCCGTTCGTATCGACGAGTATTTCGTTTGTACCACCGAGAAAACGTTTGTACCGGTCTGTACTATCGAGCAATCGTTTGTACCCATTCGTACTGACGAGTATTTCGTTTGTACCACCGAGAAAACGTTTGTACCCATCTGTACTATCGAGCAATCGTTTGTACCCGTTCGTATCGACAAGTATATCGTTTTCACTGCCGAGAAATCGTTTGGACCGGTCTGTACTATCGAGCAATCGTTTGTACCCATTCGTACTGACGAGTATATCGTTTTTACCAACGAGAAAACGTTAGTAGCCGTCTGTACTATCGAGCAATCGTTTGTACGCATTCGTACTGACGAGTATATTGTTTGTACCACCGAGAAATCGTTTGTACCCATCTGCACTATCGAGCAATCGTTTGTACCCGTTCGTATCGACGAGTATTTCGTTTGTACCATCGAGAAAACGTTTGTACCGGTCTGTACTATCGAGCAATCGTTTGCACCCATTCGTAGTGACGAGTATATCATTTGTACCAACGAGAAAACGTTTGTACCCGTCTGCAGTAGCGAGCAATCGTTTGTACCCATTCGTACTGACGAGTATATCGTTTGTACCACCGAGAAAACGTTTGTACCCGTCTGTAGTATCGAGCAATCGTTTGAACCCATTCGTACTGACGAGTATATCGTTTGTACCAAGGAGAAAACGTTTGTACCCGTCTGAACTATCGAGCAATCGTTTGTACCCATCTGTAATATCAAGCAATCGTTTGTACCCCGTCGCTCTGACGAGTATATCCTTTGTACCACCGAGAAAACGTTTGTACCCGTCTGTACTGTCGAGCAATCGTTTGTACCACCGAGAAAACGTTTGTACCCGTCTGTACTATCGAGCAATCGTTTGTACCCGTTCGTAAAAACGAGTATTTCGTTTGTACCACCGAGAAAACATTTGTACCCATCTGTACTATCGAGCAATCGTTTGTACCCGTTCGTATCGACAAGAGTAGTAAGGGGGCCACTATGGCGACCCCCACTCCTATCCCCACTCCTATCCCCACTCCTCGGCCCGTGGTGGGGGCAGCCGAGGTGGGTGTAGAAGTGGGGGAAAATTGTGGTGGCTCGCCATAGTGGCCCGCGACGATTGAGAAGAGGAAAAAGCTATACTTACGTGCGTGTGTCGTCTTTTCTGCGGAGTCTGCAAATGCCTCGGCGTAGGGGCTATGGACATTTCGAAGTGAAAAAATAAGCTAACAATATAAAGGAATTTTTTTTATTTTCAAAACAAAACATGGCAGCCATTAAGTTACAGCCAACAGGTGGTGTCGCCATAGTAGCCCCTTTTTATATTTTTTCGCTCCTATCCCCACACCTCGGCCCGTGGTGGGGGGTAAGAGGGGGGATGAGCGGTGGTGTCGCCATAGTGGTCCTTTTTAGTTAATTTTTATTTTCGCCGAAGCTTTTATATCTAGGTTTGAAGTTAAATATAAATAATGTTTTCAGGTAGCGAATTAAAAATAAAATTTTCACACACACACTCACTGATGGTCGCCGACCGTGGTTCCTTTTTTGAAAAAATAAATAAATTTTCGAAAATACACAATCATGCAGCACGCGAGAGGTGTCGTCGGAAACTCGGACCAATCGGGAGACATTTTGCTCACTTCGCACAATTTTTCAGAATGTCACACTGTTTTTCAAAATATCACATAAGTTTATAAACGTCACGAAATTTTTTAAAATGTCACAGAGAAAGAGATGAGGTCTACGCGCTTCGCGATTCGGAGAGCAACTGAAGCTCTGGAGCGAATAAAAAGCCCCTTTTGCAAATTTTGACACTTTAGCACTCTTGCCGAAGGCTCTACATGCTCGCGGTCATTGTGTGCACGAGTTTGAATCGTCCGGCGCGGCGCACAATCGCGAGCTACTCTGTAGAGATCTCGAGTTATGCATTTTTGCTGACAATCGCAAAAATGTCTCGACTCTGAACTTTGGACGACGCGTGTCTTCACCGAAAGAGACAAATTTCTTACCGATATAAATGATACCCCTATACAATTTTTTAAATGCATTAGAATATGGAATAGAGGAGGAGGAGGGAAAGCGTACAGAGCAACGCAGGTGTATGTACGCTCAAGAGAGAGAAGGAGAGAGAGATGAAGCCCTCGAGCTGTAGCGGGCGATCTAAGTGCGATGATCTGCAAAGAAAGAGAGAGAAATAAAGCGTTCGAGCAGTAGCGGGAGAGAGAGATCTCCTACTATGCAGTATTGCTTCGATGCATGTATATACGGCAGCGCGCTGCACAGCCGTGTATGTGGTAAACGAGACAGAGCGAGAAACTGCGTGATCTGTAGTAGGAGAGAGATCTCCCACTAGCGAGGTGTATGTGTGGAGAGAGAGCGCATCATTAGCAGGAAACAGATCTGCTAAAAAATGACGACAACAGAGAGTGAGAGAGAGAGAGAGAGAGAGAGAGAGATCGCGCGAGCTGCAAGAGAGAGATTTCCTACTATTGAGCGCGCCGATGAGAGAGAGAAACAAGGCGGTCGAGCTGTAGCACTGATCCCGCACACGCCCAAATTAATACGACTTTGAGATAGAACGGTGCTACAATAAATATAAAATAAACCGATACATAAAAAACACGTAATTTTTTTACCTCGATTTTTATTTCTGATTTTTTATACCGATATTCATTTTTAATTTCGGTTGTGATCTCGACGTAGTTATACTTACGTGTGTGGGTGACGTCTCGACTTCAATTTCCGGGTTCATGCCCTACAGGGTATTTAAATGAAAGAATAAAACACTATGGGGGAGGTGGTGTTGCGACAGTGGCCCTATTTTTCAATATTCTATTTTTAATTTAAAAACCACCATGGTCCCATCTTTTTATTGAAAATAAAAATAAAAATAAAATATTCAAAAATCACATTGTGACGCATTCACCGATCGTCCTATCAGGCATCCAACGATGAATGAGGGAACAAGACCTAGACACACACACACACACACACACACACACACACGCACGCACGCACGCACGCACGCACGCACGCACGCACGCACGCACGCACGCACGCACGCACACACACACACACACACACACACACACACACACACACACGCACGCACGCACGCACGCACGCACGCACACACACACACACACACACACACGCACGCGCACACACACACACACACACACACGCGCACGCACGCACACGCACGCACACACATACACACACGCACGCACGCACGCACGCACGCACGCACGCACACAGACCGAGCGAACGCAACGAACGCACGAGCGAACGGGCGCAACGGGTTAACGAACGAAAGATTCAGCGAACGCATCAAACGAACGAACATGCGAACGCATTGAACGATCGAACGAACCAACCACTGCAAGGTTCTTTTCCATATCGAACAGCTGGGATTGCGCAAAGAATTTTTTTCTATATATGGTTTTCTCAACGAACATAGAGAGTTTTGCCCTGAAAATCAACACCGCTACTTTGGACTGCGGTGTTCGTTCGTTCGTAACAAACGAAATATCAAAAGAGGGGAATGAACGATGAAACGGACGATCGAACGAGCGCAACGAACCAACGATCGAGTGAACGGAACGAACGACCCAAAAAGAACATCGATTTTGATTTCGATTTCTTTTATGTCGATTTTGATTTTTTCCAATGAACGAATGGACGAAATTTTTTACAGATACAAAATCAGTGGTTGAACGAGCGAACGCAATGAACGCTACGATTGATCAAACGAACGCAACGGTAGAACGATCGTAAGATCGAACGAATGCGACGGTCGATCGAACGAATGCAATAAAAAATCGACCGAACGAACAAACGTACGCACTGACCGGTCGAATGAATGAACGAGTGCAACGAACGAGTGAACGAAGCAATGAACACAAGCTTCTTTCACATATCAATAAAGCAGCGATAGAATGAAAGATGTTTTTTTTTAATTCGATGCATAGTTTTCGTGAACGAAAATTGAGTGATTCTTTTCACTGGCAATCAATACTGCCACTTCGGACCGCGATTGAGCAAGCGCAACGAATGAAAGATCGCTCAAACGCAATGAGCGATCGAACGAACAAAGAAAGTAGGCTTCTTTTAGATTTCTCTTTTAGATATCGAAAAGCAGTAATTGGCAGAGGGGTTTTGTTACGATGCAAAGTTTTTTGTGAACGAAAATCAAGCGTTTTTATTTTCACTGAAAATCGACACTTCCACTTCGGCCCACGATTGAGCGACGATCAATCGAACGGACGAGCGATCGAACGAACGAAGAAAGTAAGCTTCTGTCAAATGTCAAACATCAGTGTTTGGCCCTATACTACATGTTCGTTGAAAAACCATGCATCGAAAAAAATTCTTCGCGTAATCCCTGCTGTTTGATATGTAAAAGAACCTTGTGGTCGTTGGTTCGTTCGATCGCGCAACGAGCGCACGAGCGATTAAACGAACGATCGAGCGAACGAACGAACGATCGAACGGATGCAACGGGTTAACGAACGAAAGATCGAGCGAGCGCATCGAACGAACGAACGTGTGAACGCATCGAACGATCGAACGAACCAACGAACATAAGGTTCTTTTAAATATCAAACAGCAGTGATTACGCGAAGAATTTTATTTTCCATTGTTCGAGCACCGCGATAATTTATTCTCTACGATGATGGTGAGGAAAGCAGTGACTGCGGCTGTATGATGAGTCGGTTATCCAGTGAAGCGATTAACATTCGACTCGTCAAGCGCGAATGAACGATCGAACGAGCGCAACGAACGAACGATCGAGCGAACGCAACGAACGAACAATCGAGCGAACGGGCGTAACGGGTTAACGAACGAAAGATCGAGGGAACGCATCGAACGAACGAACGTGCGCAAAAAGCAGGGATTGCGCAAAGAAATTTTGTTTTTCGATATATGGTTTTTTCAATGAACATAGAGAGTTTTGTCCTGAAAGTCAACACCACTACTTTGGACTGAGGTGTTCGTTCGTTCGTTCGTAACAAACGAAAGATCAAACGAGGGTAATGAACGATGAAACGAACGATCGAACGAGCGCAACGAACGAACGATCGAGTGAACGGAACGAGCGCATCGAACGAACGAACGTGTGAACGCATTGAACAATCGAACGAACCAACGAACACAAGGTTCTTTTACATATCAAACAGCAGTGATTACGCGAAGAATTTTATTTTCCATTGTTCCAGCACCGCGATAATTTATTCTCTACGATGATGGTGAGGAAAGCAGTGACTGCGGCTGTATGATGAGTCGGTTATCCAGTGAAGCGATTAACATTCGACTCGTCAAGCGCGAATGAACGATCGAACGAGCGCAACGAACGAACGATCGAGCGAACGCAACGAACGAACGATCGAGTGAACGCAACAAACGAACGATCGAGCAAACGCAACGAACGAACGATCGAGCGAACGAGTGTAACGGGTTAACGAACGAGAGATCGAGCGAACGAACGAGCGAACGCATCGAACGAACGTGCGAACGCATTGAACGATCAAACGAACTAACGACCGCAAGGTTCTTTTTCATGTAAAAAAGCAGGGATTGCGCAAAGAAATTTTGTTTTTCGGTATATGGTTTTTTCAACAATCATAGAGAGTTTTGTCCTGAAAATCAACACCACCACGTTGGGCTGAGGTGTTCGTTCGTTCCTAACAAACGAAAGATCAAACGAGGGTAATGAACGATGAAACGAACGACCAAACGAGCGCAACGAACGAACGATCGAGTGAACGGAACGAACGAATGACCCAAAGAGAACGCCGATTTTGATTTCGATTCCTTTTAGGTTGATTTTGATTTTATGAACGCATTGAACGATCAAACGAACCAACGACCGCAAGGTTCTTTTACATATCAAACAGCAGGGATTACGCAAAGAATTTTTTTGTTTTTTTTCGATGCATGGTTTTTCAACGAACATGTGTATCCCTGACAATCGATACCGCTACTTAGGACTGCGGTGTTCGTTCGTTCATTCGTTCGTTCGATGGACCGGTCGATGCGCTCGTTCGTTCGTTCGGTATTCCGATTGTGCGATCCTTCGAACGTTCGATCGCTTGTTCCTTCATTCACTCGCTGCGTTCACTCGATCGTTCGTTGCGTGCATTCGATCTTTCGTTCGTTTAACGGACGAACGAGCGAACGACCGGACGATCCGTTCTTTCACTCGTTCGTTGCATTGATACTGGGCGAAAAAAACCCTCGATTTTCGTTCACAAAGAACTATGAATCGAAAAGAAAATTCCTCGGCCAATCACTGCTTTTTTTTAATATCTGAAAGCAGCTTACTTTCTACGTTCGTTTGATCGCTCGTCCGTTCGCTTGATCGTTCGTTGATTTCCTTCGATCGCTCATTGCGTTCGTTCGGTCCTCTATTCATTGCGTTAACTCAATGGCGGTCCGAATTGGAAGCATCGATTGTCAGTGAAAAAAACGCTCGATGTTCGCCTACAAAAAGCGTTGCATCGAAAAAAAACCCCTTGGCCAAACACTGATGTTTGACATTTGAAAGAAGCTTACTTCCTTCGTTCGTGCGATCGCTCGTCCGTTCCATTGATTTTCGGTGAAAAAAAACGCTCGATTTTCGTTCACAAAAACTTTGCATCGTAACAAAATCCCTCGGCCAATTACCGCTTTTCGATGCGTAAAAGAAGCTAACTTTCTTTGTTCGTTCGATCGCTCATTGCGTTTGCGCGATGTTCCATTCGTTACGTTTGCTCAATCGCGGTCCGAAGTGGTAGTGTTGATTGCCGGTGAAAAAAAAACGCTCAATTTTCCTTCACAAAACTATGCATCGAATTAGAAAAAGAAATCTTTCATTCTATCACTGCTTTATTTATATGTAAACGAAGCTTGTGTTCATTTCTTCGTTCACTCCTTCGTTGCGCTCGTTCATTCATTCGACCGGTGGGAGCGTACGTTTGTTCGTTCGATCGACCGTCGCATTTGTTCGATCTTGCGATCGTTCTACCGTTGCGTTCGTTTGATCATTCGTAGCGTTCGTTCGATCGTCCGTGCGTTCGCTCGTTCATTGCGTTCGCTCGTTCAAACACTGGTTTTGTATATGTAAAAAATGTCGTCTATTCGTTCATTGGCCCGCGCGTCCGTTCGATCGTTCGTTACGTTCTGGAGGGTATATGAGCGAGGCGGCATCGAGTTATGATAACAGATGATTTTATATTTTCTCAATATTCCATCAGTGTAATACACGCATACTTTTGCTCGACTTGTCAGGCCGACATGTTCCATAGTCTCCGAACAATTTGGAAAACTATCGAATTTCTATATGCTCTGTGCTGGTATGACGAATACCCAAGAATTCCGAACGCTGCTGGTGGTGGTGGTGGTGGTGGTGGTGGTAGCTCTCTCCTCTCACCCTTCGAGAATATCGGCAACTCTGTGGTGACCAGTCTGCCGCAAGCTTTTCAGTAAATTTCCAAAAGCATAAGGCCCTCGTGTTTTTATGGTTTTCAAGATATCACGCACAGTTTCCAAATAATTTGCCAGTTGTGCCTGAAATTATACATAGAGCGCTTTTCTGAATACAGGTTAATAAAATTTAAAAAAACGTCATTTAAAGCAGGAATACATACCTTCCATCGGGACATATTCACGTCGTCCTCATTGAAAACTCCGAATTCAATTAAACACAGTAGTAGGTTGTTCATATGTATCTCAGTTGAAATATAATCACTAACAAGATCAATTCTTTGACGGTGATATTTTTCCATTGTTCGAGCACCACGATAATTTATTCTCTGCGATGATGGTGAGGAAAGCAGTGACTGCGACTGTATGATGAGTCGGTTCTCCAGTGAAGCGATTAACATTCGACTCGTCAAGCGCAAACCCCTTTCTAGGGAGGGGGGTAGACGACCATCCCCACTCCATCCCCACCACCTCGACTACCGAGGAGTGGGGGTACTCAACTCTCTCTATATAATGCTGCATACACAGAGGGTGGAAGTATTACTATACCTTATGACCATGCAGCGCAGATACGCATCGCACGGCGAAAGAGAGAGAGAGCCGTCTTTATATCAGGAAAGAGCGTGTGACTTTACGCTATATATGCACGTCCTCTCTCTTTCCTACTATATAGACGGTCTCTCTCTCTTTCGCCGTGCGATGCGTATCTGCGCTGCATGGTCATAAGGTATAGTAATACTTCCACCCTCTGTGTATGCAGCATTATATAGAGAGAGTTGAGTACCCCCACTCCTCGGTAGTCGAGGTGGTGGGGATGGAGTGGGGATGGTCGTCTACCCCCCTCCCTAGAAAGGGGTTTGCGCTTGACGAGTCGAATGTTAATCGCTTCACTGGAGAACCGACTCATCATACAGTCGCAGTCACTGCTTTCCTCACCATCATCGCAGAGAATAAATTATCGTGGTGCTCGAACAATGGAAAAATATCACCGTCAAAGAATTGATCTTGTTAGTGATTATATTTCAACTGAGATACATATGAACAACCTACTACTGTGTTTAATTGAATTCGGAGTTTTCAATGAGGACGACGTGAATATGTCCCGATGGAAGGTATGTATTCCTGCTTTAAATGACGTTTTTTTAAATTTTATTAACCTGTATTCAGAAAAGCGCTCTATGTATAATTTCAGGCACAACTGGCAAATTATTTGGAAACTGTGCGTGATATCTTGAAAACCATAAAAACACGAGGGCCTTATGCTTTTGGAAATTTACTGAAAAGCTTGCGGCAGACTGGTCACCACAGAGTTGCCGATATTCTCGAAGGGTGAGAGGAGAGAGCTACCACCACCACCACCACCACCACCACCAGCAGCGTTCGGAATTCTTGGGTATTCGTCATACCAGCACAGAGCATATAGAAATTCGATAGTTTTCCAAATTGTTCGGAGACTATGGAACATGTCGGCCTGACAAGTCGAGCAAAAGTATGCGTGTATTACACTGATGGAATATTGAGAAAATATAAAATCATCTGTTATCATAACTCGATGCCGCCTCGCTCATATACCCTCCAGAACGTAACGAACGATCGAACGGACGCGCGGGCCAATGAACGAATAGACGACATTTTTTACATATACAAAACCAGTGTTTGAACGAGCGAACGCAATGAACGAGCGAACGCACGGCCGATCGAACGAACGCTACGAATGATCAAACGAACGCAACGGTAGAACGATCGCAAGATCGAACAAATGCGACGGTCGATCGAACGAACAAACGTACGCTCCCACCGGTCGAATGAATGAACGAGCGCAACGAAGGAGTGAACGAAGAAATGAACACAAGCTTCGTTTACATATAAATAAAGCAGTGATAGAATGAAAGATTTCTTTTTCTAATTCGATGCATAGTTTTGTGAAGGAAAATTGAGCGTTTTTTTTTCACCGGCAATCAACACTACCACTTCGGACCGCGATTGAGCAAACGTAACGAATGGAACATCGCGCAAACGCAATGAGCGATCGAACGAACAAAGAAAGTTAGCTTCTTTTACGCATCGAAAAGCGGTAATTGGCCGAGGGATTTTGTTACGATGCAAAGTTTTTGTGAACGAAAATCGAGCGTTTTTTTTCACCGAAAATCAATGGAACGGACGAGCGATCGCACGAACGAAGGAAGTAAGCTTCTTTCAAATGTCAAACATCAGTGTTTGGCCAAGGGGTTTTTTTTCGATGCAACGCTTTTTGTAGGCGAACATCGAGCGTTTTTTTCACTGACAATCGATGCTTCCAATTCGGACCGCCATTGAGTTAACGCAATGAATAGAGGACCGAACGAACGCAATGAGCGATCGAAGGAAATCAACGAACGATCAAGCGAACGGACGAGCGATCAAACGAACGTAGAAAGTAAGCTGCTTTCAGATATTAAAAAAAAGCAGTGATTGGCCGAGGAATTTTCTTTTCGATTCATAGTTCTTTGTGAACGAAAATCGAGGGTTTTTTTCGCCCAGTATCAATGCAACGAACGAGTGAAAGAACGGATCGTCCGGTCGTTCGCTCGTTCGTCCGTTAAACGAACGAAAGATCGAATGCACGCAACGAACGATCGAGTGAACGCAGCGAGTGAATGAAGGAACAAGCGATCGAACGTTCGAAGGATCGCACAATCGGAATACCGAACGAACGAACGAGCGCATCGACCGGTCCATCGAACGAACGAATGAACGAACGAACACCGCAGTCCTAAGTAGCGGTATCGATTGTCAGGGATACACATGTTCGTTGAAAAACCATGCATCGAAAAAAAACAAAAAAATTCTTTGCGTAATCCCTGCTGTTTGATATGTAAAAGAACCTTGCGGTCGTTGGTTCGTTTGATCGTTCAATGCGTTCATAAAATCAAAATCAACATAAAAGGAATCGAAATCAAAATCGGCGTTCTCTTTGGGTCATTCGTTCGTTCCGTTCACTCGATCGTTCGTTCGTTGCGCTCGTTTGGTCGTTCGTTTCATCGTTCATTACCCTCGTTTGATCTTTCGTTTGTTAGGAACGAACGAACACCTCAGCCCAACGTGGTGGTGTTGATTTTCAGGACAAAACTCTCTATGATTGTTGAAAAAACCATATACCGAAAAACAAAATTTCTTTGCGCAATCCCTGCTTTTTTACATGAAAAAGAACCTTGCGGTCGTTAGTTCGTTTGATCGTTCAATGCGTTCGCACGTTCGTTCGATGCGTTCGCTCGTTCGTTCGCTCGATCTCTCGTTCGTTAACCCGTTACACTCGTTCGCTCGATCGTTCGTTCGTTGCGTTTGCTCGATCGTTCGTTTGTTGCGTTCACTCGATCGTTCGTTCGTTGCGTTCGCTCGATCGTTCGTTCGTTGCGCTCGTTCGATCGTTCATTCGCGCTTGACGAGTCGAATGTTAATCGCTTCACTGGATAACCGACTCATCATACAGCCGCAGTCACTGCTTTCCTCAC
This sequence comes from Ophion slaviceki, assembly GCA_944452715.1. Taxonomy (NCBI): domain Eukaryota; kingdom Metazoa; phylum Arthropoda; class Insecta; order Hymenoptera; family Ichneumonidae; genus Ophion; species Ophion slaviceki. The sequence goes on along the minus strand of OX101788.1, from coordinate 38,742,602 downwards.
CATCATCGTAGAGAATAAATTATCGCGGTGCTGGAACAATGGAAAATAAAATTCTTCGCGTAATCACTGCTGTTTGATATGTAAAAGAACCTTGTGTTCGTTGGTTCGTTCGATTGTTCAATGCGTTCACACGTTCGTTCGTTCGATGCGCTCGTTCCGTTCACTCGATCGTTCGTTCGTTGCGCTCGTTCGATCGTTCGTTTCATCGTTCATTACCCTCGTTTGATCTTTCGTTTGTTACGAACGAACGAACGAACACCTCAGTCCAAAGTAGTGGTGTTGACTTTCAGGACAAAACTCTCTATGTTCATTGAAAAAACCATATATCGAAAAACAAAATTTCTTTGCGCAATCCCTGCTTTTTGCGCACGTTCGTTCGTTCGATGCGTTCCCTCGATCTTTCGTTCGTTAACCCGTTACGCCCGTTCGCTCGATTGTTCGTTCGTTGCGTTCGCTCGATCGTTCGTTCGTTGCGCTCGTTCGATCGTTCATTCGCGCTTGACGAGTCGAATGTTAATCGCTTCACTGGATAACCGACTCATCATACAGCCGCAGTCACTGCTTTCCTCACCATCATCGTAGAGAATAAATTATCGCGGTGCTCGAACAATGGAAAATAAAATTCTTCGCGTAATCACTGCTGTTTGATATTTAAAAGAACCTTATGTTCGTTGGTTCGTTCGATCGTTCGATGCGTTCACACGTTCGTTCGTTCGATGCGCTCGCTCGATCTTTCGTTCGTTAACCCGTTGCATCCGTTCGATCGTTCGTTCGTTCGCTCGATCGTTCGTTTAATCGCTCGTGCGCTCGTTGCGCGATCGAACGAACCAACGACCACAAGGTTCTTTTACATATCAAACAGCAGGGATTACGCGAAGAATTTTTTTCGATGCATGGTTTTTCAACGAACATGTAGTATAGGGCCAAACACTGATGTTTGACATTTGACAGAAGCTTACTTTCTTCGTTCGTTCGATCGCTCGTCCGTTCGATTGATCGTCGCTCAATCGTGGGCCGAAGTGGAAGTGTCGATTTTCAGTGAAAATAAAAACGCTTGATTTTCGTTCACAAAAAACTTTGCATCGTAACAAAACCCCTCTGCCAATTACTGCTTTTCGATATCTAAAAGAGAAATCTAAAAGAAGCCTACTTTCTTTGTTCGTTCGATCGCTCATTGCGTTTGAGCGATCTTTCATTCGTTGCGCTTGCTCAATCGCGGTCCGAAGTGGCAGTATTGATTGCCAGTGAAAAGAATCACTCAATTTTCGTTCACGAAAACTATGCATCGAATTAAAAAAAAACATCTTTCATTCTATCGCTGCTTTATTGATATGTGAAAGAAGCTTGTGTTCATTGCTTCGTTCACTCGTTCGTTGCACTCGTTCATTCATTCGACCGGTCAGTGCGTACGTTTGTTCGTTCGGTCGATTTTTTATTGCATTCGTTCGATCGACCGTCGCATTCGTTCGATCTTACGATCGTTCTACCGTTGCGTTCGTTTGATCAATCGTAGCGTTCATTGCGTTCGCTCGTTCAACCACTGATTTTGTATCTGTAAAAAATTTCGTCCATTCGTTCATTGGAAAAAATCAAAATCGACATAAAAGAAATCGAAATCAAAATCGATGTTCTTTTTGGGTCGTTCGTTCCGTTCACTCGATCGTTGGTTCGTTGCGCTCGTTCGATCGTCCGTTTCATCGTTCATTCCCCTCTTTTGATATTTCGTTTGTTACGAACGAACGAACACCGCAGTCCAAAGTAGCGGTGTTGATTTTCAGGGCAAAACTCTCTATGTTCGTTGAGAAAACCATATATAGAAAAAAATTCTTTGCGCAATCCCAGCTGTTCGATATGGAAAAGAACCTTGCAGTGGTTGGTTCGTTCGATCGTTCAATGCGTTCGCATGTTCGTTCGTTTGATGCGTTCGCTGAATCTTTCGTTCGTTAACCCGTTGCGCCCGTTCGCTCGTGCGTTCGTTGCGTTCGCTCGGTCTGTGTGCGTGCGTGCGTGCGTGCGTGCGTGCGTGTGTGTATGTGTGTGCGTGCGTGTGCGTGCGTGCGCGTGTGTGTGTGTGTGTGTGTGTGCGCGTGCGTGTGTGTGTGTGTGTGTGTGCGTGCGTGCGTGCGTGCGTGCGTGCGTGTGTGTGTGTGTGTGTGTGTGTGTGTGTGTGTGTGTGTGTGCGTGCGTGCGTGCGTGCGTGCGTGCGTGCGTGCGTGCGTGCGTGCGTGCGTGCGTGCGTGCGTGTGTGTGTGTGTGTGTGTGTGTGTGTGTGTGTGTGTGTGTGTGTGTCTAGGTCTTGTTCCCTCATTCATCGTTGGATGCCTGATAGGACGATCGGTGAATGCGTCACAATGTGATTTTTGAATATTTTATTTTTATTTTTATTTTCAATAAAAAGATGGGACCATGGTGGTTTTTAAATTAAAAATAAAATATTGAAAAATAGGGCCACTGTCGCAACACCACCTCCCCCATAGTGTTTTATTCTTTCATTTAAATACCCTGTAGGGCATGAATCCGGAAATTGAAGTCGAGACGTCACCCACACACGTAAGTATAACTACGTCGAGATCACAACCGAAATTAAAAATGAATATCGGTATAAAAAATCAGAAATAAAAATCGAGGTAAAAAAATTACGTGTTTTTTATGTATCGGTTTATTTTATATTTATTGTAGCACCGTTCTATCTCAAAGTCGTATTAATTTGGGCGTGTGCGGGATCAGTGCTACAGCTCGAGCGCCTTGTTTCTCTCTCTCATCGGCGCGCTCAATAGTAGGAAATCTCTCTCTTGCAGCTCGCGCGATCTCTCTCTCTCTCTCTCTCTCTCACTCTCTGTTGTCGTCATTTTTTAGCAGATCTGTTTCCTGCTAATGATGCGCTCTCTCTCCACACATACACCTCGCTAGTGGGAGATCTCTCTCCTACTACAGATCACGCAGTTTCTCGCTCTGTCTCGTTTACCACATACACGGCTGTGCAGCGCGCTGCCGTATATACATGCATCGAAGCAATACTGCATAGTAGGAGATCTCTCTCTCCCGCTACTGCTCGAACGCTTTATTTCTCTCTCTTTCTTTGCAGATCATCGCACTTAGATCGCCCGCTACAGCTCGAGGGCTTCATCTCTCTCTCCTTCTCTCTCTTGAGCGTACATACACCTGCGTTGCTCTGTACGCTTTCCCTCCTCCTCCTCTATTCCATATTCTAATGCATTTAAAAAATTGTATAGGGGTATCATTTATATCGGTAAGAAATTTGTCTCTTTCGGTGAAGACACGCGTCGTCCAAAGTTCAGAGTCGAGACATTTTTGCGATTGTCAGCAAAAACGCATAACTCGAGATCTCTACAGAGTAGCTCGCGATTGTGCGCCGCGCCGGACGATTCAAACTCGTGCACACAATGACCGCGAGCATGTAGAGCCTTCGGCAAGAGTGCTAAAGTGTCAAAATTTGCAAAAGGGGCTTTTTATTCGCTCCAGAGCTTCAGTTGCTCTCCGAATCGCGAAGCGCGTAGACCTCATCTCTTTCTCTGTGACATTTTAAAAAATTTCGTGACGTTTATAAACTTATGTGATATTTTGAAAAACAGTGTGACATTCTGAAAAATTGTGCGAAGTGAGCAAAATGTCTCCCGATTGGTCCGAGTTTCCGACGACACCTCTCGCGTGCTGCATGATTGTGTATTTTCGAAAATTTATTTATTTTTTCAAAAAAGGAACCACGGTCGGCGACCATCAGTGAGTGTGTGTGTGAAAATTTTATTTTTAATTCGCTACCTGAAAACATTATTTATATTTAACTTCAAACCTAGATATAAAAGCTTCGGCGAAAATAAAAATTAACTAAAAAGGACCACTATGGCGACACCACCGCTCATCCCCCCTCTTGCCCCCACCACGGGCCGAGGTGTGGGGATAGGAGCGAAAAAATATAAAAAGGGGCTACTATGGCGACACCACCTGTTGGCTGTAACTTAATGGCTGCCATGTTTTGTTTTGAAAATAAAAAAAATTCCTTTATATTGTTAGCTTATTTTTTCACTTCGAAATGTCCATAGCCCCTACGCCGAGGCATTTGCAGACTCCGCAGAAAAGACGACACACGCACGTAAGTATAGCTTTTTCCTCTTCTCAATCGTCGCGGGCCACTATGGCGAGCCACCACAATTTTCCCCCACTTCTACACCCACCTCGGCTGCCCCCACCACGGGCCGAGGAGTGGGGATAGGAGTGGGGATAGGAGTGGGGGTCGCCATAGTGGCCCCCTTACTACTGACAAGTATGTCTTTTTTACTGCCGAGAAATTGTTTGTACCCGTCTGTACTATCGAGCAATCGTTTGTACCCGTTCGTATTGACGAGTATTTCGTTTGTACCACCGAGAAAACGTTTGTACCGGTCTATACTATCGAGCAATCGTTTTTACCCGTCTGTAATGTCAAGTAGTCGTTTGTACTCCCTCGTACTGACGAGTATATCGTTTGTACCGCCGATAAATCGTTTGTACCCGTCTGTGCTATCGAGCAATCGTTTGTACCCGTTCGTACTGACGAGTTTATCGTTTGTACCACCGAGAAAACGTTTGTACCCGTCTGTACTGTCGAGCAATCGTTTGTACCTGTTCGTATCGACAAGTATATCGTTTGTACCACCGAGAAATCGATTGTACCCGTCTGTACTATCGAGCAATCGTTTGTACCCGTTCGTATCGGCGAGTATATCGTTTGTACCTCCGAGGAAACGTTTGTACCCGTCTGTACTATCGAGCAGACGTTTGTACCAGTTCGTATCGACGAGTATATCGTTTGTACCACCGAAAAAACGTTTGTACCCGTCTGTACTATCGAGCAGATGATTGTACCAGTTCGTATCGACGAGTATATCGTTTGGACCACCGAGAAATCGTTTGTACCCGTCTGTACTATCGAGTAATCGTTTGTACCCATTCGTATCGACGAGTATATCGTTTGTACCACCGAGAAAACGTTTGTACCAGTCTGGACTATCGAGAAATCGTTTGAACCCATTCGTACTGACGAGTATATCGTTTGTACCAACGAGAAAACGTTTGTACCCGTCCGTAGTATGGAGCAATCGTTTGTACCCATTCGTACTGACGAGTATATCGTTTGTACCAACGAGAAAACGTTTGTACCCGTCTGTAGTATCGAGCAATCGTTTGTACCCATTCGTACTGACGAGTATATCGTGTGTACCACCGAGAAAACGTTTGTACCTGTCTATAGTATCGAGCAATCGTTTGTACCCATTCGTACTGATGAGTATATCGTTTGTACCAAGGAGAAAACGTTTGTACCCGTCTGAACTATCGAGCAATCGTTTGTACCCATCTGTAATATCAAGCAATCGTTTGTACCCCGTCGTACTGACGAGTATATCGTTTGTACCACCGAGAAAACGTTTGTACCCGTCTGTACTGTCGAGCAATCGTTTGTACCACCGAGAAAACGTTTTTACCCGTCTATACTATCGAGCAATCGTTTCTACCCGTTGGTAAAAACGAGTATTTCGTTTGTACCACCGAGAAAACGTTTGTACTGATCTGTACTATCGAGCAATCGTTTGTACCCGTTCGTATCGACAAGTATATCGTTTTTACTGGCGAGAAATCGTTTGTACCCGTCTGTACTATCGAGCAATCGTTTGTACCCGTTCGTATCGACGAGTATTTTGTTTGTACCACCGAGAAAACGTTTGTTCCGGTCTGTACTATCGAGGAATCGTTTGTACCCATTCGTACTGACGAGTATATCGTTTGTACCACCGAGAAATCGTTTGTACCCGTCTGTACTATCGAGCAATCGTTTGTACCCATTCGTATTGACGAGTATATCGTTGTTACCAACGAGAAAACGTTAGTACCCGTCTGTACTATCGAGAAATCGTTTGTACCCGTTCGTATCGACGAGTATATCGTTTGTACCACCGACAAAACGTTTGGAACGGTCTGTACTATCGAGCAATCGTTTGTTCCCGTTGGTATCGACGAGTATATCGTTTGGACCACCGAGAAATCGTTTGTACCCGTCTGTACTATCGAGTAATCGTTTGTACCCATTCGTATCGACGAGTATATCGTTTGTACCACCGAGAAAGCGTTTGTACCTGTCTGGACTATCGAGAAATCGTTTGTACCCATTCGCACTGACGAGTATATCGTTTGTACCAACGAGAAAACGTTTGTACCCGTCTGTACTATCGAGCAATCGTTTGTACCCATTCGTACTGACGAGTATATCGTTTGTACCAACGAGAAAACGTTTGTACCCGTCTGTAGTATCGAGCAATCGTTTGTACCCATTCGTACTGACGAGTATATCGTTTGTACCACCGAGAAAACGTTTGTACCCGTCTGTAGTATCGAGCAATCGTTTGTACCCATTCGTACTGAGGAGTATATCGTTTGTACCAAGGAGAAAACATTTGTACCCGTCTGAACTATCGAGCAATCGTTTGTACCCATCTGTAATATCAAGCAATCGTTTGTACCCCGTCGCACTGACGAGTATATCGTTTGTACCACCAAGAAAACGTTTGTACCCGTCTGTACTGTCGAGCAATCGTTTGTACCACTAAGAAAACGTTTGTACCCGTCTGTACTATCGAGCAATCGTTTGTACCCGTTCGTAAAAACGAGTATTTCGTTTGTACCACCGAGAAAACGTTTGTACCCATCTGTACTATCGAGCAATCGTTTGTACCCGTTCGTATCGACAAGTATATCGTTTTTACTGCCGAGAAATCGTTTGGACCGGTCTGTACTATCGAGCAATCGTTTGTACCCGTTCGTATCGACGAGTATTTCGTTTGTACCACCGAGAAAACGTTTGTACCGGTCTGTACTATCGAGCAATCGTTTGTACCCATTCGTACTGACGAGTATTTCGTTTGTACCACCGAGAAAACGTTTGTACCCATCTGTACTATCGAGCAATCGTTTGTACCCGTTCGTATCGACAAGTATATCGTTTTCACTGCCGAGAAATCGTTTGGACCGGTCTGTACTATCGAGCAATCGTTTGTACCCATTCGTACTGACGAGTATATCGTTTTTACCAACGAGAAAACGTTAGTACCCGTCTGTACTATCGAGCAATCGTTTGTACGCATTCGTACTGACGAGTATATTGTTTGTACCACCGAGAAATCGTTTGTACCCATCTGCACTATCGAGCAATCGTTTGTACCCGTTCGTATCGACGAGTATTTCGTTTGTACCATCGAGAAAACGTTTGTACCGGTCTGTACTATCGAGCAATCGTTTGCACCCATTCGTAGTGACGAGTATATCATTTGTACCAACGAGAAAACGTTTGTACCCGTCTGCAGTAGCGAGCAATCGTTTGTACCCATTCGTACTGACGAGTATATCGTTTGTACCACCGAGAAAACGTTTGTACCCGTCTGTAGTATCGAGCAATCGTTTGAACCCATTCGTACTGACGAGTATATCGTTTGTACCAAGGAGAAAACGTTTGTACCCGTCTGAACTATCGAGCAATCGTTTGTACCCATCTGTAATATCAAGCAATCGTTTGTACCCCGTCGCTCTGACGAGTATATCCTTTGTACCACCGAGAAAACGTTTGTACCCGTCTGTACTGTCGAGCAATCGTTTGTACCACCGAGAAAACGTTTGTACCCGTCTGTACTATCGAGCAATCGTTTGTACCCGTTCGTAAAAACGAGTATTTCGTTTGTACTATCGAGCAATCGTTTGTACCCGTTCGTATTGACGAGTATTTCGTTTGTACCACCGAGAAAACGTTTGTACCGGTCTGTACTGTCGAGCAATCGTTTGTACCCCTTCGTACTGACGAGTATATCGTTTGTACCACCGAGAAATCGTTTGTACCTGTCTGTACTATCGAGTAATCGTTTGTACCCATTCGTACTGACGAGTATATCGTTTGTACCAACGAGAAAACGTTTGTACCGGTCTGTAGTATCGAGCAATCGTTTGTACCGATTCGTACTGACGAGTATATCGTTTGTACCACCGAGAAAACGTTTGTACCCGTCTGTAGTATGGAGCAATCGTTTGTACCCATTCGTACTGACGAGTATATCGTTTGTGCCGAGGAGAAAACGTTTGTACCCGTCTGAACTATCGAGCAATCGTTTGTACCCATCTGTAATATCAAGCAATCGTTTGTACCCCGTCGTACTGACGAGTATATCGTTTGTACCACCGAGAAAACGATTGTGCCCGTCTGTACTATCGAGCAATCGTTTGTACCCATTCGTACTGACGAGTATATCGTTTGTACCAACGAGAAAACGTTTGTACCCGTCTGTAGTATCGAGCAATCGTTTGTACCCATTCGTACTGACGAGTATATCGTTTGTACCACCGAGAAAACGTTTGTACCCGTCTGTAGTATCGAGCAATCGTTTGTACCCATTCGTACTGACGAGTATATCGTTTGTGCCGAGGAGAAAACGTTTGTACCCGTCTGAACTATCGAGCAATCGTTTGTACCCATCTGTAATATCAAGCAATCGTTTGTACCCCGTCGTACTGACGAGTATATCGTTTGTACCACCGAGAAAACGATTGTGCCCGTCTGTACTATCGAGCAATCGTTTGTACCACCGAGAAAACGTTTGTACCCGTCTGTACTATCGAGCAATCGTTTGTACCCGTTCGTAAAAACGAGTATTTCGTTTGTACCACCGAGAAAACGGTTGTACCCATCTGTACTATCAAGCAATCGTTTGTACCCGTTCGTAAAAACGAGTATTTCGTTTGTACCACCGAGAAAACGTTTGTACCCATCTGTACTATCGAGCAATCGTTTGTACCCGTTCGTATCGACAAGTATATCGTTTTTACTGCCGAGAAATCGTTTGGACCGGTCTGTACTATCGAGCACTCGTTTGTACCCGTTCGTATCGACGAGTATTTCGTTTGTACCACCGAGAAAACGTTTGTACCGGTCTGTACTATCGAGCAATCGTTTGTACCCATTCGTACTGACGAGTATATCGTTTGTACCACCGAGAAATCGTTTGTAACCGTCTGTACTATCGAGCAATCGTTTGTACCCATTCGTACTGACGAGTATATCGTTTTCACCAACGAGAAAACGTTAGTACCCGTCTGTACTATCGAGCAATCGTTTGTACCCATTCGTACTGACGAGTATATTGTTTGTACCACCGAGAAATCGTTTGTACCCGTCTGTACTATCGAGCAATCGTTTGTACCCGTTCGTATCGACAAGTATTTCGTTTGTACCACCGAGGAAACGTTTGTACCGGTCTGTACTATCGAGCAATCGTTTGCACCCATTCGTACTGACGAGTATATCATTTGTACCAACGAGAAGACGTTTGTACCCGTCTGCAGTATCGAGCAATCGTTTGTACCCATTCGTACTGACGAGTATATCGTTTGTACCACCGAGAAAACGTTTGTACCCGTCTGTAATATCGAGCAATCGTTTGTACCCATTCGTACTGACGAGTATATCGTTTGTACCAAGGAGAAAACGTTTGTACCCGTCTGAACTATCGAGCAATCGTTTGTACCCATCTGTAATATCAAGCAATCGTTTGTACCCCGTCGCTCTGACGAGTATATCCTTTGTACCACCGAGAAAACGTTTGTACCCGTCTGTACTGTCGAGCAATCGTTTGTACCACCGAGAAAACGTTTGTACCCGTCTGTACTATCGAGCAATCGTTTGTACCCGTTCGTAAAAACGAGTATTTCGTTTGTACCACCGAGAAAACATTTGTACCCATCTGTACTATCGAGCAATCGTTTGTACCCGTTCGTATCGACAAGTATATCTTTTTTACTGCCGAGAAATTGTTTGTACCCGTCTGTACTATCGAGCAATCGTTTGTACCCGTTCGTATTGACGAGTATTTCGTTTGTACCACCGAGAAAACGTTTCTACCGGTCTGTACTGTCGAGCAATCGTTTGTACCCCTTCGTACTGACGAGTATATCGTTTGTACCACCGAGAAATCGTTTGTACCTGTCTGTACTATCGAGCAATCGTTTGTACCCATTCGTACTGACGAGTATATCGTTTGTACCAACGAGAAAACGTTTGTACCGGTCTGTAGTATCGAGCAATCGTTTGTACCGATTCGTACTGACGAGTATATCGTTTGTACCACCGAGAAAACGTTTGTACCCGTCTGTAGTATGGAGCAATCGTTTGTACCCATTCGTACTGACGAGTATATCGTTTGTGCCGAGGAGAAAACGATTGTACCCGTCTGAACTATCGAGCAATCGTTTGTACCCATCTGTAATATCAAGCAATCGTTTGTACCCCGTCGTACTGACGAGTATATCGTTTGTACCACCGAGAAAACGATTGTGCCCGTCTGTACTATCGAGCAATCGTTTGTACCACCGAGAAAACGTTTGTACCCGTCTGTACTATCGAGCAATCGTTTGTACCCGTTCGTAAAAACGAGTATTTCGTTTGTACCACCGAGAAAACGGTTGTACCCATCTGCACTATCGAGCAATCGTTTGTACCCGTTCGTAAAAACGAGTATTTCGTTTGTACCACCGAGAAAACGTTTGTACCCATCTGTACTATCGAGCAATCGTTTGTACCCGTTCGTATCGACAAGTATATCGTTTTTACTGCCGAGAAATCTTTTGGATCGGTCTGTACTATCGAGCAATCGTTTGTACCCGTTCGTATCGACGAGTATTTCGTTTGTACCACCGAGAAAACGTTTGTACCGGTCTGTACTATCGAGCAATCGTTTGTACCCATTCGTACTGACGAGTATATCGTTTGTACCACCGAGAAATCGTTTGTAACCGTCTGTACTATCGAGCAATCGTTTGTACCCATTCGTACTGACGAGTATATCGTTTTCACCAACGAGAAAACGTTAGTACCCGTCTGTACTATCGAGCAATCGTTTGTACCCATTCGTACTGACGAGTATATTGTTTGTACCACCGAGAAATCTTTTGTACCCGTCTGTACTATCGAGCAATCGTTTGTATCCGTTCGTATCGACAAGTATTTCGTTTGTACCACCGAGAAAACGTTTGTACCGGTCTGTACTATCGAGCAATCGTTTGCACCCATTCGTACTGACGAGTATATCATTTGTACCAACGAGAAGACGTTTGTACCCGTCTGCAGTATCGAGCAATCGTTTGTACCCATTCGTACTGACGAGTATATCGTTTGTACCACCGAGAAAACGTTTGTACCCGTCTGTAATATCGAGCAATCGTTTGTACCCATTCGTACTGACGAGTATATCGTTTGTACCAAGGAGAAAACGTTTGTACCCGTCTGAACTATCGAGCAATCGTTTGTACCCATCTGTAATATCAAGCAATCGTTTGTACCCCGTCGCTCTGACGAGTATATCCTTTGTACCACCGAGAAAACGTTTGTACCCGTCTGTACTGTCGAGCAATCGTTTGTACCACCGAGAAAACGTTTGTACCCGTCTGTACTATCGAGCAATCGTTTGTACCCGTTCGTAAAAACGAGTATTTCGTTTGTACCACCGAGAAAACATTTGTACCCATCTGTACTATCGAGCAATCGTTTGTACCCGTTCGTATCGACAAGTATATCTTTTTTACTGCCGAGAAATTGTTTGTACCCGTCTGTACTATCGAGCAATCGTTTGTACCCGTTCGTATTGACGAGTATTTCGTTTGTACCACCGAGAAAACGTTTGTACCGGTCTGAACTATCGAGCAATCGTTTGTACCCCTTCGTACTGACGAGTATATCGTTTGTACCACCGAGAAATCGTTTGTACCTGTCTGTACTATCGAGCAATCGTTTGTACCCATTCGTACTGACGAGTATATCGTTTGTACCAACGAGAAAACGTTTGTACCGGTCTGTAGTATCGAGCAATCGTTTGTACCGATTCGTACTGACGAGTATATCGTTTGTACCACCGAGAAAACGTTTGTACCACCGAGAAAACGTTTGTACCCGTCTGTAGTATGGAGCAATCGTTTGTACCCATTCGTACTGATGAGTATACCGTTTGTGCCGAGGAGAAAACGTTTGTACCCGTCTGAACTATCGAGCAATCGTTTGTACCCATCTGTAATATCAAGCAATCGTTTGTACCCCGTCGAACTGACGAGTATATCGTTTGTACCACCGAGAAAACGATTGTGCCCGTCTGTACTATCGAGCAATCGTTTGTACCACCGAGAAAACGTTTGTACCCGTCTGTACTATCGAGCAATCGTTTGTACCCGTTCCTAAAAACGAGTATTTCGTTTGTACCACCGAGAAAACGTTTGTACCCATCTGTACTATCGAGCAATCGTTTGTACCCGTTCGTATCCACAAGTATATCGTTTTTACTGCGAGAAATCGTTTGTACCCGTCTGTACTATCGAGCAATCGTTTGTACCCGGTCGTATCGACGAGTATTTCGTTTGTACCACCGAGAAAACGTTTGTACCGGTCTGTACTATCGAGCAATCGTTTGTACCCATTCGTACTGACGAGTATATCGTTTGTACCACCGAGAAATCGTTTGTACCCGTCTGTACTATCGAGCAATCGTTTGTACCCGTTCGTACTGACGAGTATATCGTTTGTACCACCGAGAAAACGTTTGTACCCGTCTGTACTATCGAGCAATCGTTTGTACCCGTTCGTATCGACGAGTATTTCGTTTGTACCACCGAGAAAACGTTTGTACCCATCTGTATTATCGAGCAATCGTTTATACCCGTTCGTTCTGACGAGTAAATCGTTTGTACCACCGAGAAAACGTTTTTACCTGTCTGTACTATGGAGCAATCGTTTGTACCAGTTCGTATCGACGAGTATATCGTTTGTACTACCGAGAAATTGTTTGTACCCGTCTGTACTAAGGAGCAATCATTTGTACCTGTTCGTATCGACAAGTATATCGTTTCTATCACCGGGAAATCGTTTGTACCCGTCTGTACTATCGAGCAATCGTTTGTACCCGTTGGTATCGACGAGTATATCGTTTGTACCATCGAGAAAACGTTTGTACCCGTCTGTAGTATGGAGCAATCGTTTGTACCCATTCGTACTGACGAGTATATCGTTTGTACCAACGAGAAAACGTTTGTACCCGTCTGTAGTATCGAGCAATCGTTTGTACCCATTCGTACTGACGAGTATATCGTTTGTACCACCGAGAAAACGTTTGTACCTGTCTATAGTATCGAGCAATCGTTTGTACCCATTCGTACTGATGAGTATATCGTTTGTACCAAGGACAAAACGTTTGTACCCGTCTGAACTATCGAGCAATCGTTTGTACCCATCTGTAATATCAAGCAATCGTTTGTACCCCGTCGTACTGACGAGTATATCGTTTGTACCACCGAGAAAACGTTTGTACCCGTCTGTACTGTCGAGCAATCGTTTGTACCACCGAGAAAACGTTTGTACTCGTCTGTACTATTGAGCAATCGTTTCTACCCGTTGGTAAAAACGAGTATTTCGTTTGTACCGCCGAGAAAACGTTTGTACCCGTCTGTACCATCGAGCAATCGTTTGTACCCGTCAGTAATATCAAGCAGTCGTTTGTACCCCCTCGTCCTAACGAGTATATCGTTTGTACCACCAAGAAAACGTTTGTACCCGTCTGTACTATCGAGCAATCGTTTGTACCCATTCGTACTGACGAGTATATCGTTTGTACCAACGAGGAAACGTTTGTACCCGTTTGTACTATCGAGCAATCGTTTGTACCCGTCTGTAATATCAAGTAGTCGTTTGTACCCCCTCGGACTGACGGGTATATCGTTTGTACCACCGAGAAAACGTTTGTACCCGTCTGTACTATCGAGCAATCGTTTGTACCCATTCGTATCGACGAGTATATCGTTTGTACCACCGAGAAATCGTTTGTACCCGTCTGTACTGTCGAGCAATCGTTTGTACCCATTCCTATCGACGAGTATATCGTTTGTACCACCGAGAAAACGTTTGTACCCGTCTGGACTATCGAGAAATCGTTTGTACCCATTCGTACTGACGAGTATATCGTTTGTACCAACGAGAAAACGTTTGTACCAACGAGAAAACGTTTGTACCCATCTGTACTATCGAGCAATCGTTTGTACCCGTTCGTACTGACGAGTATATCGTTTGTACCAACGAGAAAACGTTTGTACCCATCTGTACTATCGAGCAATCGTTTGTACCCGTCTGTAATATCAAGCACTCGTTTGTACCCCCTCGTACTGACGAGTATATCGTTTGTACCACCAAGAAAACGTTTGTACCCGTCTGTACTATCGAGCAATCGCTTGTACCCATTCGTACTGACGAGTATATCGTTTGTACCAACGAGAAAACGTTTGTACCTGTCTGTACTGTCGAGCAATCATTTGTACCCGTCTGTAATATCAAGCAATCGTTTGTACCCGTCTGTAATATCAAGCAATCGTTTGTACCCCCTCGTACCGTCTGTAATATCAAGCAAACGTTTGTACCCGTTCGTATCGACAAGTATATCGTTTTTATCCATCGAGCAATCGTTTGTACCCATTTGTACTGACAAGTATATCGTTTGTACCAACGAGAAAACGTTTGTACCCGTCTGAACTATCGAGCAATCTTTTTTACCCGTCTGTAATATCAAGCAATCGTTTGTACCCCCTCGTAGAGACGAGTATATCGTTTGTACCACCGAGAAATCGTTTGTACCCGTCTGTACTATCCAGCAATCGTTTGTACCCATTCGTATCGACGAGTATATCGTTTGTACCACCCAGAAATCGTTTGTACCCGTCTGTACTATCGCCCAATCGTTTGTACCCATTCGTACTGACTAGCATATCGTTTCTTCCAACGAGAAAACTTTTATACTCGACTGTACTATCGAGCAGTCGTTTGTACCCGTTCGTATCGACACGTATATCGTTTGTACCGCCGAGAAATCGTTTGTACCCGTCTGTACTATCGAGCAATCGTTTGTACCAACGAGAAAACGTTTGTACCCGTCTGTACTATCGAGCAATCGTTTGTATCCATTCGTACTGACGAGTATATCGTTTGTACGGACGAGAAAACTTTTGAACCCGTCTGAACTATCAAGCAATCGTTTGTACCCCCTCGTACTGATGAGTATATCGTTTGTACCACCGCACAGTAGGAGAAAAGCCCAAAAACCTGGCCAAAACCTCAAATGACCTTTGACGGGAATGAAAATTGGCTTACAGGGGTTTTCAAGGTCGCTGATTACGAATCTGAAAGCCAAATTATCGTAAACAAAATGGCCGATCCAATATGGCTGACATGAATGTTAAAAAGTTGCCAGATGTCGACAAAAATTGGTATTTACGGGTTTTCAAGGTCGCTGATTACGAATCCGCAAGCCAAATTATCGTAAAAAAAATGGCCGATCCAATATGGCCGACATGAACGTTAAAAAGTTACCAGATGTTGACAAAAATTGGTATATACGGGTTTTCAAGGTCGCTGATTACCAATCCGATATCTATTGTTTATAACTTGCAACAAAGAGCTTACAGCAAATTGTTATAAACAAAATGGCCGAGTATCCTGCTAAATAGATAAATTAATATATTTAAAAAAATCATCATAATAAAATAAACGTGAACAGTGTATTCTACGCAATTATTATTTTTATTTCCAAAATACATACGGAACGTTTCAAAAATAGAAAATTTTATTCTTAATCAAAATCGTAATCGGAGTCGGAGTCGGAGTCAGAATCATTATCCGAGTTTGTATCTATTACAACTCCCGGCACGGCTTCAATCTCGGCGCAAAATTCGTCTGCTGCAGCAGTCACTTTAGGAGCGATCAACATCGCTACAGCTTCCGGCGACAAACTCTTCAGCTTCTTCTGTGGTAGTCTTCTGACACTTGAAATGTACGGATCAGAAGTAACTAAGAGCCGATGAAAAACATCTTCCATAGTTTTAACCCTGGAACTTTTTCGCGCAAAATCTTCTCGATATCGTTTGATGTCTTTGTTTCGAGCTTCCTGAGCATCTTCGGATAATTGGCCGATTGGTAATAGAGCATGAGTTATTATCACTGGACCATGAATTAATAGTTTGTGCACCGAAGTAGGCATGGAGTACCAAGGGTATAATGCAACGGTCTTTCTTGCCGTTTCAATAGCATACTGTTCAAATCTTTCACAGTTTATCTCGTGGCCACACGATATAACTTGTAGGATTACGTACAAGCGTTTAATAACTTCTTCGTTGACCCCCGTTATCGCAGCGGAAACCGTCGAATTTTCAAAGAATCGCCGAGCTGTGTTGCCATCATTGCTGCTGCCGTATCCAGGCTTTGGGCGATCGATATTTAGACCCAATTGCTTCTTGAATCCTTCTTGAATGGCCCTCTTGCGTTCCTGGGTAATTTTTTTTTCTTCGGCACTTCGAGCTTGCCATTTTTTAATGCCGAGTTTGTAAGACACGTGTAAGCAATACTCGAAGCACCGTATCCACGCATGCAGCGTCGACAATCCGAACTTCAAATTTGTTTCATTGATTTCCCTTTGCAATACAGTGTCGATGGCATTAAAATCTTTGCTGGTTGCTCCACACAAATAGCACCGTTGAGCAGATTTCGTCAATGATACAGCGTTGCAAACTTTACCATCTATCATGGTGAACAACAACTTGTACATTACGGAGATTTCTTTTCCATCTATTACACTTTCGAATGGACGAAGTGACTTTATTTGTTCTTCAACAATTTGGACTTCATTAAGTGTTGACTCTGTGTCTTCGCGTAGAAACAGTAGTCTAAGCAGTCTACAAAATCGTGGAGACGAGGGTCTGGGGTTCTTCCAAACAACTATTTCTTCCTTCGATTGTTGATCATAACACACGAGTTGTAATGGCACGACTGAAGTAAAGAATACATGCGCATCAGATTTGCTGTCATCACTGAACGTCTGCTTATATTCACTTTGCCCAGAACTTCCATCGCAACCCCACTTGCAAATCAAGTCCATTTTACGAACATTATCTGGAGTCAATCTTTGAATGAGTACATTTTGCACGAGTAAAATACGTTCAACTGTATGATCTAATAGTGCCTGTAGTTGGACTTCTGCACTACTCTCTGTAATCCTGATTGCATCACGTGGTGGATAACAACGCTTTTTTGCTTTCATCACTTTTCCGTAAGACGGATATAGCTTACAGTTATTTTCCTTCCCTAATCTTCTCATTCCCTGGTAAGTACTCTTGGAGAATTTATATTCAATCATAGCGGAAAGTGCAGCCTCTTCGGATAAAGTAATTTCATCCGTTGCTGAGTAAGCTTTACGATACTTGGAAGCTCTTAAAGGACTCGTCATTGTTACGTCCTTAATAACTTTTGCGGCGTCGGATTGTCCTGAAGAGCGAAGGCTCATCTGAGTAGCGTATGCTAACTCGACCGAGTTGAACGATGTACGAATATCTTGGGTCTTCCTTCGTTTAGATCTTTCACTGGACATTGTAAACTCAAGGGACGGGCGGCCGCCCGTATTACCCGGGCTTGTTACTACAGTGTCTGTAGGTGCGGCAAAACATACCTGCTTGCTAAGCCATTCACCGTTATTCTTGAAAAATACACAGGATTTTCTGTGAGCTTGTTGCCACCTCGTTCTCATTTGATTGAAGAGTATCGAAAAAGTCTGTTTCGAGTCCTCAGGCACTACAACTGTACGTCCGGTGTCCTTGGAAATTTTTTCTACCATAAATTCGATCAAGGAAGCGAATTTATCGGATAAATGCTCGCTGATTATCAGAAATACTTCTTTCCTTGTCAGCACCAATTCTTTGTAACCGGATCCTGTAATAAAGACATAAAATTGTAGAAAATTGGTGTTAAAGGAAAAGATAAAATTTTCAATTAATACAAAAACTTGAACAATGTACATTATTTTACCAAATAAATAACCGCAATAATTGAAATAATTTTAAGAAAATTAGACAGAAAATATTGACATGGATTTGGTTAAAAGAAAGCTTTGCTTACTATATAATATATATATATTCAAATATTTTATTTGAATGTTATAACATTTCATTCATATTTAAGAAATTTTTATGTGGTTGATTTTAATATGTATATATATATATGCATACGTATATATCATAATTAAATCACAGAAAATTTATATATATATATATATATACACATACATATATATTAAAATAATTTATTTCAAGCGTATAACAGCCGTCTTATCCGTTATGATGCTACTTCACCCATTCTCAGGTAGAGGCGCAGAGGCTGCTCAATAGTGCCGCGTGCACGCTCGGCTACCGCACGATGCGAAAAAAATCATAACGGACAAGACGCACGTTTTCCGCAGGTAACTCTTGTAAATTTCGAAAGCTTATACATTAAACTAAAGGCCGAGACTAGGAGCTTTGCAAAATGTGACAAAATATATAACTTTTCGGACCGTTGAAAATATAAGTTTTCAAAATTATTCAATTTTATTTATGCCGAAGGCTATACTACATTTCAATCATTTATACATAAACTTTAGATTCAACCGATGTAAAAACATGTTCTACATACCTCCAGAAGTCGTATCCATGTTGCAGAATTGAAATTAAACCCGTCACTTTAAAGTTATGGGTTTTTGAAGTCAGCTTTATTTTCGTCTGTTCAGCGCGTGACACGTACACCCTTCACGAACACTAACTGCCAACTGACGCTGCGGCGCAGGTATACACTTAAAGGGCTTTCCCTTCCACAATAGAATGCAGTTACTAGTCCTCTACCTGAATGACTACTCAACTGACCCTATTTCGAAAATTTATTTTTTGGGGTTTTGGCCAGGTTTTTGGGCTTTTCGCCTACTGTGCACCGAGAAAACGTTTGTACCCGTCTGTACTATCGAGGAATCGTTTGTACCCTTTGGTATCGACGAGTATATCGTTTGCACCAACGAGAAAACGTTTGTACTCATCTCAACTATCGAGCAATCGTTTGTACCCGTCTGTAATATCAAGCAATCGTTTTTACCCCCTCGTAGAGACGAGTATATCGTTTGTACCACCGAGAAAACATTTATACCCGTCTGTACTATCGAGCAATCGTTTGTACCCATTCGTACTGACGAGTAGATCGTTTGTACCACCGAGAAAACGTTTGTACCCGTCTGGACTATCGAAAAATCGTTTGTACCCATGCGTACTGACGAGTATATCGTTTGTACCAACGAGAAAACATTTGTACCTGTCTGTACTATCGGGCAATCGTTTGTACCCGTCTGTACTATCGAGTAATCGTTTGTACCAACGAGAAAACGTTTGTACCCGTCTGTACTATCGAGCAATCGTTTGTATCCATTCGTACTGACGAGTATATCGTTTGTACGAACGAGAAAACGTTTGTACCCGTCTGAACTATCAAGCAATCGTTTGTAGCCCCTCGTACTGATGAGCATATCGTTTGTACCACCGAGAAAACGTTTGTACCCGTCTGTACTATCGAGCAATCGTTTGTACCCTTTGGTATCGACGAGTATATCGTTTGTACCAACGAGAAAACGTTTGTACTCGTCTCAACTATCGAGCAATCGTTTGTACCCGTCTGTAATATCAAGCAATCGTTTTTACCCCCTCGTAGAGACGAGCATATCGTTTGTACCACCGAGAAAACATTTGTACCCGTCTGTACTATCGAGCAATCGTTTGTACCCATTCGTACTGACGAGTAGATCGTTTGTACCACCGAGAAAACGTTTGTACCCGTCTGGACTATCGAAAAATCGTTTGTACCCATGCGTACTGACGAGTATATCGTTTGTACCAACGAGAAAACATTTGTACCTGTCTGTACTATCGGGCAATCGTTTGTACCCGTTCGTACTGACGAGTATATCGTTTGTACCAACGAGAAAACGTTTGTACCCGTCTGTACTATCAAGCAATCGTTTGTACCCGTCTGTAATATCAAGCAGTCGTTTGTACCCCCTCGTACTAACGAGTATATCGTTTGTACCACCAAGAAAACGTTTGTACCCGTCTGTACTATCGAGCAATCGTTTGTACCCGTTCGTACTGACGAGTATATCGTTTGTACCAACGAAAAAACGTTTGTACCCGTTTGAACTATCGAGCAATCGTGTGTACCCGTCTGTAATATCAAGCAGTCGTTTGTACCCCCTCGTACTGACGGGTATATCGTTTGTACCATCGAGAAAACGTTTGTACCCCTCTGTACTATCGAGCAATCGTTTGTACCCATTCGTACTTACGAGTATATCGTTTGTACCAACGAGAAACCGTTTGTACCCCTCTGTACTGTCGAGCAATCGTTTGTACCCGTCTGTAATATCGAGCAGTCGTTTGTACCCCCTCGTACTGACGAGTATATCGTTTGTACCATCGAGAAAACGTTTGTGCCCGTCTGTACTATCGAGCAATCGTTTGTACCCGTTCGTATCGACAAGTGTATCGTTTGTACCGCCGAGAAATCGTTTGTACCCGTCTGTACTATCGAGCAATCGTTTGTACCCGTCTGTAATATCAAGCAATCGTTTGTACCCGCTCGTAGAGACGAGTATATCGTTTGTACCACCGAGAAAACGTTTGTACCCGTCTGCACCATCGAGCAATCGTTTGTACCAGTTCGTATCGATGAGTATATCGTTTGTACCACCGAGAAATTGTTTATACCCGTCTGTACTATCGAGTAATCGTTTGTACCCATTCGTATCGACGAGTAAATCGTTTGTACCAACGAGAAAACGTTTGTACTCGACTGCACTATCGAGCAGTCGTTTGTACCCGTTCGTATCGACACGTATATCGTTTGTACCACCGAGAAAACGTTTGTACCCGTCTGTACTATCAAGCAATCGTTTATACCCATTCGTACTGACGAGTATATCGTTTGTACCAACGAGAAAACGTTTGTACCCGTCTGTAATATCAAGCAGTCATTTGTACCCCCTCGTACTGACGAGTATATTGTTTGTATCATCAAGAAAACGTTTGTACCCGTCTGTACTATCGAGCAATCGTTTGTACCAGTTCGTATCGACGAGAATATCGTTTGTACCACCGAGGAATTGTTTGTACCCGTCTGAACTATCGAGCAATCGTTTGTACCCGTCTCTAATATCTGGCAATCATTTCTACCCCCTCGTACTGACGAGTATATCGGTTTAACCCCCCAGAAATCGTTTGTACCCGTCTGTACTATCGAGGAATCGTTTGTACCCGTTCGTACTGACAAGTATATCGTTTGTACCACCGAGAAAACGTTTGTACCAGTCTGTACTATCGAGCAATCGTTTGTACCAACGCGAAAACGTTTGTACCTGTCTGTACTCATCGATACGAATGAGTAGAATACTCATCGACACGAATGAGTAGAAACAATTGCTAGGTGGCACAAACGATATACTTGTCGGTACGAACGGAAATAAAAAAATTAAAAAATCGAAAATTTTTTTTCCAAAAAAAATTTTGAAAAAAAAAATTCAAAAAAAAAATTTTCGACGGTACAAACGGGTACAAACGATTCTCTTTTCATTCGCGTTTATTAAAATTGTTTAGCTCTAAATGGGTTGCGGTCCATTTTTCCATACCCTCGTACTTTTTTCCCCCTTAAGGTACAAACAAAATAAAAGGCGGTACAAACGGGTACAAACCGAGTACAAACGAATGCAAAAAAAAAAATTACTTTCTGTAAAGTCAGTTGCCAAGTTCACACAGGTATAATATTCCCCTAACTTTATTCGGGCCCTAATCTGGAAGCCATATGAGGGCCATTAGCAGCCGGTCACACTTTGTCAACAAGGTTCCTTAAAGGCGCCACGACTGGGGCCTTTTAAGTTGCCTCAATGGCGCCTCATCAAAACCATTTTAGCGCCCTGAAAATGCCTCAACGGCGCCTCATCATAACCATTTCAGCGCCATAAAATATCCGTATCAGTGGATATACGTGTATGTTAAATGCGTCAAGGTATATCTGTATTTGTTTTTATGTAATTGTTCATGTGTATAGGTGTGGGCGTGAGGACACGTGTACGTATGTGGGCGCGCGTAGAAATGAGATTGCGTATTTGCATGTGAGCCTTTATGACAAACTGCCATGACAAGATTAATACAAAAAATAATCCATTCTAAGGAATGAATGTGTAGTAGAAATAGAAAAAAATATATGGGTCTACTGAATCACTAGAATCTATTTCCATTGAGGGAAAGATCTGGAAAACAAAGACCAATTTATTTACTTATCCTACACAGTCAGGTAAACTTTATGAATGGGGAATATCAGCGAAGTCTTCAGAAGAAATAATTTTCCCTATGATGAGTATTGAGCGGAAATTAGTTGCTACAAAAATATCGAGAAAACCGGTTGGGACTGTTCACACTTATGCGCCAGCATTACTCCATGTATGAGTGAAACCATGAGTAATTCTTTGTATCTATGTAAAAGGTTTCTTTAATTGGATAAATAAATAGTCTGATGTTTGTCTGCATATTTGTGTTCATCGTTGATTTTTTATTTGCTAATGCCCTTACGCTTTTTCCCAATTTGCGTTCGATAATATTATTCGATCGATGTATATAACCGATTTGAATAATTGAAATACCATCAACAGTGTAGCCTAAGCTATTTATACTGGTTTATCGCTATAATAGTCAGATCTGGGCCTATTGTGGAGATCCCTACTTATTTATCCCTATACTGGCCAAGGCTGGGCCTATTGTGGAAATCCCTACAGGTTTATCCCTGTAATGGCCAAGTCGGGTCCTTTTGTGGAAATTCCTACAGGTTTACCCCCATAATGGCCAAGTCTGGGCCCATTGTGGAAATCCCTACTAGGGAAAGCACTAGGAAAGCCCTGAAAGGCCCTTATTTTTATTAGGGATGCCCTATCAGTTTTCCGCACGGGTTTCTCGGTTCACAAACCTCGGATAGTTGAATTTAATCTTTTCCGCGTTCTTCAATTGCCCCGATTCTTGAAATTTCCGGTACACTCTCGCACTGATCGCTTTTCGGAAACGGCATAATTTTACACACGCCTCGCTCTCGAATGAGTCTTACCGTGTCCAGATAATCAGTACCCATCAGCAAATCGTGATTCAACAAATTATTCGCGACGACGTACAGGCGAATCTCATACTCGTTTTCATTTATTCGCATTCGCACATCGCAGAATCCCATCGCTTTGTTTCTCACATTACCCCCACATCAAACGCCATCTGGGTCTTTCCGATGTCCGGTCGTCCAAACTTCACATACTGATTAGCCAGTACAATTGAAATGTCACTCGCTTTGTCGATAATCGCGTCAACATCTTGCCCGTTCACATTCACTCGTTTCGCCGATTTAGTGCTCGTCACAGCCCGATGCGACTTGTCCGTGTTTTCCACATTTAAAACATTTTCGGCCAAGGTCCTTTACTGCACATTTAGCGTTCATGTGATCATTCGCTCCGCAGCTAAAACAGCGCTTCACGCCCGCTCGCTCTTTCTTATCGACACGCTTTGCCCGATTCATCGCTCTTCACTTCACTTTCGCCGCAATGCTTCTGTGCGCTGGTTTCTCACGGCGATATAGCGTTGAACGCCTACAGCAGAGACTCCTTCGTTGTGAACCTGTGGATTCGCGCTGCGTCTCGTAGGTTCTAATCAGGAATACCCTCGTCGATATGTTGACGCGCGCGCGCCCGTGCGTATGTGTGTGTGTGTGTGTGTGTGTGTGTGTGTGTGTGCGTGCTCGCGTGCGTGCGTGCGTGCGTGCGTGCGTGTGTGCGTGCGCGCGCGTGTGTGTGTGTGTGTGTGTGTGTATGTGTGTGTGTGTGTGTGTGTGTGTGTGTGTGTGTGTGTGTGTGTGTGTGTGTGTGTGACAGAGAGATTGGTTAATAGTTTATTATGTCCTAGTAAACTTTGGGACAAGTATCATAATATTTACTTAACAACAATAGTTGTAAACTTCAATTATAATACGTCTTACTTACTACGCGAGTTACAGCCATAGTATTGCGATCACAGTAAAAATCACAATCACAAAAATACACTTATATTCTAATAGCGAAGATACGCTTACATGAATCATTATACATAAATAAGTGAGTATATAGGTATAAATAATAGATATAAATAAAAGAAGCGAAAACAGAAACAGAAAAAGCGCGTGAAAATAACTTGGGCGTACTCGGAGAGTACATTTAGTCGCAGGTCGAAAACTTGGAACAGAATACAATATGAAGAGCGCAAGAGAGATTTGGTCGCAGCTATGACGTCTCTGACTGAAATAAATAAGTATGCAATCGACCTTTAAACATAGCTAAGAATAGAGTGAGCGATACGGAGCTGAGTAATCGGCGGAGGCACCTTTTCAATGTTATTAATCCTAGTTTTCTGAGGTGATGGTGGCTGTAATAGTCAATTCAATTTATCGAGGTCCTCTGAATTTTTTATCGTTATTATAGGCTGCCCATCAGACTTGCGAACGAAAATGGTGTCACCGCGAGGCCACAAGTACTTGAAGCCAGCAGAGCGAGCTTTGGTATTCGTTTGACCCAGTAATTTATACAACGCTGAAGGCAAAAGCTCATTTACAAATATTTTCCCGTTTGAGTCGTCACCAAAAACATCAGGCATAAAAAGATCACGACGATCACGCTTGGCTTTAACCACAGTGTCACGGACGAATGTTCAAGAGAGAGTAACCACGATCGAAAAAGATGAAGGCATAGGTTCGGAAGTAGAAGGACGTGACCCATCGACGGATCTGGATCGACGTAAAAGTCGACGGACTGATAGAATGTGGGAGGTATGATAAGCAATGTTGAGTGACTCGAAAACCTTAAATGCGAGCGCTTGTAAATCAGCAGTCGAGCTTTGTGGTACGCCAGCAATTAGTATATCCCGAGAGTTAGTCAAATCTAAACGGAGCAGGATCTTCAAATCATTGAGCTCCACTTGCATTTTCTCATTCTCGGCCTGAAGTGCAGCATTTGCTTTTTGCAGTTCAACGATGATTTGGTTATGGGACTCAACGCTTGCCATTAATTTCGGAAGTATGCTCAATGTGTTGTAAATGTTGGCAATGGCAACTTGCTGCGCTTGCTGAGCCGTAGAAAATGACTCAAATTTACAGTCGAGAGAGCGAAGGATGCTAATAACTGAATCGTTGGAAGGATTTGTTGACGCATTGGATGACATGGTTGTGTTATTAGAATGGAGCAATGATAGCGAACCTAGTGTGGTGGGCCGATTTGCAGCCCTGATTACATGCTGACAACATAAGCTAGTCGTGGCTGATCCGATGCAGTTATTAGCACAACCCGGGTGAAAAGAGTTATTGCACGTTTGACAAGTAATGGCATTGCGAACAATAGTCTTCTTGCACTTGCTACACATTAGAGGCATAGAGGCATAGAGGCTTTACGTTACCGACAGACGATAGATGACGGATAATAGCAGTGAAACCCGGTTGATAAAGGCGTCGTTTATGGATGAGAGAAAGGTCGTAATCCGGGATTCGCTCGATCGCTGAGATTCTGTAGACGCATAAATTTGCCCAGTGTGATTATGATGTGAATCGAAGTACGAGTTCGATGAGAGGCGTTGGTAAGACGATACAGCAGCTGAGCAAATGTAAACATGAAGTTCCTATTGCGGGGGGGGAGAGGGGGAGAGAGAGAGAGAGAGAGAGAGAGAGAGAGAGAGAGAGAGAGAGAGAGAGAGAGAGAGAGAGAGAGAGAGAGAGAGAGAGAGAGAGAGAGAGAGAGACAGAGAGAGAGACAGAGAGAGAGACAGAGAGACAGAGAGAGAGAGACAGAGAGACAGAGAGAGAGACAGAGAGACAGAGAGAGAGACAGAGAGACAGACAGAGAGAGAGAGAGAGAGAGAGAGAGAGAGAGAGAGAGAGAGAGAGAGAGAGCGAGAGAGAACGACGGTTTTTGAAAGCGTTTCTACAAAAGGTTTATTTTAATTTTTTTATCAAGCAATTATCTGGTCGCTGCTATCCATATTTTGCATGTGAAAACATATATTTTATCTCCCAAAAACAGTTAATATTGGGGCCAAAGTAGTGAAAAAATCTCTAGTCGCAGAAACACCGAAATAATTGCATTCTAAAGTATGTAAACTTGCGTACGTAAACAAAAACCTCATTTGATCATCCTGATTTGGTGAAAACCCACGGCGTGCAACATTACCCAAGGTGTACCGTGTCAAGGTCGCAGTTTTGGATTTATTCCTCTTCGGTGAGTGGGTGCGACCGAGTAAAAATGTAAGTCGCGAAAAAGTACTGCCCTTACGGAAGGCAGATGGCCTTCCCTAGATGATATAATGCCGTTTCTTTTCTTGGGAATTGATCCGGAAGTGGCCTAGACCCAAGCGGGAAATGACACGGAAAGTCAAAGGGAATAGATAACTGGGAACCGACGAGGAAAGGGATCAGAAAATTACCGACAAATGACTAGGGAGGTGATGGTTTATTGACAGAGCCCTGCATAGGAACTCAGCCAGCGACTAGACAAAGAGATTATCGGGTGCCTACTGGAAGGGCTTATGGTCATATACCTGAGTAAAGTAGACAGTGTTAAGTGGTACTGATGATACTTACTCGTGCAAAAATGTGACTGGGCATTTCCTACTTTGTGTCGGGCCCTGACGAAACTTGCCTTGTCTAATTTATCTTACCAGGCCCTCTCATGGGAGGTACCCGCAATTCGCAAAATAGGTTTGTACGACTTACTCTTTATGGTTAAAAACTACAATCTTCTGGCCGGGATACATTGCGAGCAAGTACATCTGCACGGAATATCAATCCGGCCAGAACATTGACATGTCCTGAAAAGTGGAGCCTGCTTTAACAACTGTGTAAAACTGCTTTGCTTTTTATCCTATTGAGGATATGTATAATTGATTAGGATGAGACTAATACATTTGTTGTAATTCAATTCACCATGAAAGCATTCATTTCATCGTTGACATTCGAATGGGATAAGAATGCTTATCATAAATACCGGAATGACAATAATTAATTGTTGGAGCCAAACGAATTACCAAATTAATTAATAGGGCAAAAAAGTAAATCAGGCAATTCGTGGTTTTTTAAAACACCTTGTCGCCTTGTCAGGAAATGTCAACGTTCTGGCCGGAACGACATTACCAGAATGTATTTCGCCAACAATCCACCAGGTGGCTTTAAACAAAGTGCTTCGCGTAAGCAAGGTTCCATAGTACGCGGATAAAAGTTCGACCGGTTGTTGTACCACGTACAGAAGTGCTCTGTTGGCAGCGTGTGCCGATGCATATAATTTTGTGATACTTCTGAAATAACTATCAGTACCACCTAATTCTATCTACTTCACTCGGAGATAGATCACCAAAAGCCTTTCCAGTACTTGATCATTTCCTTCTCCAGTTCCTAAACAGTTCCCCAAAAAGGGAAGTGGTCTAACAAGGAATATCCCTCAGGTGTCGTCCTTCGATTTTGTTGAAACTTATATATTTTATGAAGCAATGAAAACTAAGCGGCACGTATTTTTTTGTATCGGTGGAAACACGGTTTTAGGGGGTGAAAATAGCCCTCGAAGAAAGGCATGTCAAGAAGTAATATTGCAGTTTGTGGCTTCCGGATGGAGGCCGTGTTGAGGATCAGCGTTGTGCCGACGTTTCGCAAACGTTACAGTCTGCATCATCAGGGCTGAGAGCTCCGATACTGAAGCTCTCGTGTCTCAGGTATTCCTTATATAGTTGCAGTCATCGTTCCAGATCGCTGCACCAGCCAATCAGATGTTTTAATTGATCAGCTGGTCAATTAAAAAACCGGGAGGACGGCGTGCCAAATAGGATTGACGTGATATCCTCCATCTCTGTTTAGGTTGTCCGGATGTTTTCGGATTTCCAAGCCTTCTCGGTGTTTCCTGGAAAAATAGCTGTTTGATGGGGCCAGACTTTGGGCTTTGTCGAACTGGATGGCATGACCAGTCTCCATCCAATGTTCGGCCAGCGCTGATTGTGTAATATGGCCATATTTGATACACCGTTGGTGTTCTTTGATCCGTGTACTGATCTTCCTCCCGGTTTCCCCTATGTACACTTTACCGCATGAGCAGGGTATTTTGTATACTCCTGGTGCACTTAATGGTGGTCTTTGGTCTTTTGCACTCGGAATCACTTGTGCTAGTTTCTTCTGAGGTTTGAAGATGACTCGCACGTTATGTTTTCCAAGGACCCTGCCTATGCGATCGGTTATGCCCTGAAGGTATGGAAGGGAAGTTGTTGCAGTTATTTGTCCTTCATTCTCTCCATCAGGTGCTGTAACCGTTTTCGGATCAGCTATTTTTCTTTTTAGATTTTTGATCGTTCTTTCGATGTTGCCTGGCTTGTAGCCATTGTCTCCTAAAGCTTTTCGTAGGTGTTCTAGTTCAACCTCCAGGGAGTCTGGTTCGGAGATCGCTAGAGCTCTGTAGACCAGAGAGCTTATGACCGACTGTTTTTGGGAAGGGTGGTGATGGGACGTAGCGTGGAGGTATCTATCCGTATGCGTTGGCTTCCGGTAAACTTTATGGCCCAAAGTGCCATCGCTTTTCCGTTGAACCAGTACATCCAGAAAAGGGATTTGATTTTCCTGTTCTATCTCCATGGTGAATTGAATATTGGGGTGTTGGGAGTTGAGGAAGGTTAAGAAATGATTGAGGTTTTCTTTGCCGTGACTCCAAATGACGAAGGTGTCATCGACATATCGGAACCAGGTGGAGGGCTTGAGGGTAGCTTCTTGCAGAATTCTGTTCTCGAAGTTCTCCATAAAGATGTTGGCAATGATAGGGGAAATAGGGGAACCCATGGCTGCGCCTGAAGTTTGTTCATAAAACTGGGATTGAAATTGGAAGTATGTCGAGTTTAGGCAATGTTCTATGAGGGGCAGTAGGTTAGGGGCAACTTTTTTGGAATTATTAACTATGCTTAGGGTTTCATTGGTTGGGACGTTTGTAAACAGGGATACAACATCGAAACTCACTAAAATATCTTCTGGTTGTACCTTGATAGACTGGATCTTGTTCACAAAATCCCGGGAGTTTTGGATATAGGAGTTGTTGAGACCTACGAGTTCCTGCAAAGGTTTGCAGAGAAAACGTGCCAAGTGATATGTAGGACTGCCTATGTTGCTAACAATGGGCCTTAGTGGGATGTTGTTTTTGTGTATTTTTGGCAGACCGTAAAGCCTGGGTGGTAGGGATTCCTTGGGTGTAAGGGCTTTGGTTAGGTTTTCCGATAGACCAGCCTTCTTTAGAAGTGTTGTTGTTTTCTTTTCTACACTCGATGTAGGGTCACGTGCTAATTTCTTGTACGTGTTGGTGTCCTCGAGCAGGTTCATAATTTTACTGCAGTAGTCCGTTCTATCCATGATGACAGTTGCATTCCCTTTGTCAGCTGGTAGTATTAAGATGTCCTTGTTTTTCTTCAAATTGTGGAGAGCAAGGTGTTCTTCCTTCGTGATATTCTGCTGCGGAGGTTTTGCCTTGTGTAGAATATTGCTTATCCGTTTCCTGATGTCGTTGCCAGTATCTAGTGGGAGACGGTAGATGGCAGTTTCCACCTGGCTGATGATTTCTCTGGTCGGAATTTCTGTCGGTGTAATGGCGAAATTGTGCCCTTTTGCGAGGACTGATGTTTCAGCTGCGGAGAGTGTGTGATTACTTAGGTTTTTTACTGTGTGGGTTAGGATGGGCTGCTTCGTCTGTGGACATAGTTTCCTGAATTTTTCTATTTGATTCTTGGATCTTAGGTCTGCACAGTGGAGGGCTTGTTCGTGGGTGACACGATCAAGATCTTCCCACAGCTGTGGTTCCAAAGAGTCAGATAGACGTAGGTGAAGTTTAAGGAGTTTTTGGGAATTTTGGTCCAAAAGCTTTTTGGTGACAGCTATTCTCTCCTTTACCAGTCTCAGCGAGGCCTGGTGGAGGATAGTTTTGGCTTGTTTTGATGGAAAAAGGTTTTTTAATTGAAAACATTTTGGTACCACTTGATGGTCGCGGCACCTTTTTAGGAATGTTAACGAGCACAGTTGGATGTGCAGAGTTTTCCTGAGTTTGGAAAAGGTGTTAACAGAACCCAAAATAGCCTCTCCGTGTAGGCGTCTGATTTTAGTTTTAAGGCTTTCACGGCTCTTTATGTAATGAGAAGAGTTTGTGGCTTCCGGATGGAGGCCGTGTTGAGGATCAGCGTTGTGCCGACGTTTCGCAAACGTTACAGTCTGCATCATCAGGGCTGAGAGCTCCGATACTGAAGCTCTCGTGTCTCAGGTATTCCTTATATAGTTGCAGTCATCGTTCCAGATCGCTGCACCAGCCAATCAGATGTTTTAATTGACCAGCTGATCAATTAAAACATCTGATTGGCTGGTGCAGCGATCTGGAACGATGACTGCAACTATATAAGGAATACCTGAGACACGAGAGCTTCAGTATCGGAGCTCTCAGCCCTGATGATGCAGACTGTAACGTTTGCGAAACGTCGGCACAACGCTGATCCTCAACACGGCCTCCATCCGGAAGCCACAAACTCTTCTCATTACATAAAGAGCCGTGAAAGCCTTAAAACTAAAATCAGACGCCTACACGGAGAGGCTATTTTGGGTTCTGTTAACACCTTTTCCAAACTCAGGAAAACTCTGCACATCCAACTGTGCTCGTTAACATTCCTAAAAAGGTGCCGCGACCATCAAGTGGTACCAAAATGTTTTCAATTAAAAAACCTTTTTCCATCAAAACAAGCCAAAACTATCCTCCACCAGGCCTCGCTGAGACTGGTAAAGGAGAGAATAGCTGTCACCAAAAAGCTTTTGGACCAAAATTCCCAAAAACTCCTTAAACTTCACCTACGTCTATCTGACTCTTTGGAACCACAGCTGTGAGAAGATCTTGATCGTGTCACCCACGAACAAGCCCTCCACTGTGCAGACCTAAGATCCAAGAATCAAATAGAAAAATTCAGGAAACTATGTCCACAGACGAAGCAGCCCATCCTAACCCACACAGTAAAAAACCTAAGTAATCACACACTCTCCGCAGCTGAAACATCAGTCCTCGCAAAAGGGCACAATTTCGCCATTACACCGACAGAAATTCCGACCAGAGAAATCATCAGCCAGGTGGAAACTGCCATCTACCGTCTCCCACTAGATACTGGCAACGACATCAGGAAACGGATAAGCAATATTCTACACAAGGCAAAACCTCCGCAGCAGAATATCACGAAGGAAGAACACCTTGCTCTCCACAATTTGAAGAAAAACAAGGACATCTTAATACTACCAGCTGACAAAGGGAATGCAACTGTCATCATGGATAGAACGGACTACTGCAGTAAAATTATGAACCTGCTCGAGGACACCAACACGTACAAGAAATTAGCACGTGACCCTACATCGAGTGTAGAAAAGAAAACAACAACACTTCTAAAGAAGGCTGGTCTATCGGAAAACCTAACCAAAGCCCTTACACCCAAGGAATCCCTACCACCCAGGCTTTACGGTCTGCCAAAAATACACAAAAACAACATCCCACTAAGGCCCATTGTTAGCAACATAGGCAGTCCTACATATCACTTGGCACGTTTTCTCTGCAAACCTTTGCAGGAACTCGTAGGTCTCAACAACTCCTATATCCAAAACTCCCGGGATTTTGTGAACAAGATCCAGTCTATCAAGGTACAACCAGAAGATATTTTAGTGAGTTTCGATGTTGTATCCCTGTTTACAAACGTCCCAACCAATGAAACCCTAAGCATAGTTAATAATTCCAAAAAAGTTGCCCCTAACCTACTGCCCCTCATAGAACATTGCCTAAACTCGACATACTTCCAATTTCAATCCCAGTTTTATGAACAAACTTCAGGCGCAGCCATGGGTTCCCCTATTTCCCCTATCATTGCCAACATCTTTATGGAGAACTTCGAGAACAGAATTCTGCAAGAAGCTACCCTCAAGCCCTCCACCTGGTTCCGATATGTCGATGACACCTTCGTCATTTGGAGTCACGGCAAAGAAAACCTCAATCATTTCTTAACCTTCCTCAACTCCCAACACCCCAATATTCAATTCACCATGGAGATAGAACAGGAAAATCAAATCCCTTTTCTGGATGTACTGGTTCAACGGAAAAGCGATGGCACTTTGGGCCATAAAGTTTACCGGAAGCCAACGCATACGGATAGATACCTCCACGCTACGTCCCATCACCACCCTTCCCAAAAACAGTCGGTCATAAGCTCTCTGGTCTACAGAGCTCTAGCGATCTCCGAACCAGACTCCCTGGAGGTTGAACTAGAACACCTACGAAAAGCTTTAGGAGACAATGGCTACAAGCCAGGCAACATCGAAAGAACGATCAAAAATCTAAAAAGAAAAATAGCTGATCCGAAAACGGTTACAGCACCTGATGGAGAGAATGAAGGACAAATAACTGCAACAACTTCCCTTCCATACCTTCAGGGCATAACCGATCGCATAGGCAGGGTCCTTGGAAAACATAACGTGCGAGTCATCTTCAAACCTCAGAAGAAACTAGCACAAGTGATTCCGAGTGCAAAAGACCAAAGACCACCATTAAGTGCACCAGGAGTATACAAAATACCCTGCTCATGCGGTAAAGTGTACATAGGGGAAACCGGGAGGAAGATCAGTACACGGATCAAAGAACACCAACGGTGTATCAAATATGGCCATATTACACAATCAGCGCTGGCCGAACATTGGATGGAGACTGGTCATGCCATCCAGTTCGACAAAGCCCAAAGTCTGGCCCCATCAAACAGCTATTTTTCCAGGAAACACCGAGAAGGCTTGGAAATCCGAAAACATCCGGACAACCTAAACAGAGATGGAGGATATCACGTCAATCCTATTTGGCACGCCGTCCTCCCGGTTTTTTAATTGACCAGCTGATCAATTAAAACATCTGATTGGCTGGTGCAGCGATCTGGAACGATGACTGCAACTATATAAGGAATACCTGAGACACGAGAGCTTCAGTATCGGAGCTCTCAGCCCTGATGATGCAGACTGTAACGTTTGCGAAACGTCGGCACAACGCTGATCCTCAACACGGCCTCCATCCGGAAGCCACAAACTCTTCTCATTACATAAAGAGCCGTGAAAGCCTTAAAACTAAAAAAAGTAATATTGCAGTTTCACCCACAAGCAGACGACCGATTACAATGAAACGGAAACGAAAATTTTTCTAATCCGAACCGGTGAAAAATCCACTAGAGAGTTATCGCAAAAAAAATAATTAAGTGGCGCATCACCTCTATTCGAGGGCTGGTTCACCCCTTAACAACGTTTTTCTGCAGATAAAAAAAATACGTGTCGCTTAGTTTTCAATGTTTCATAACATATAGTTTAAATTTCACGAAAATCGAAGGACGACACCTGAGAGATGTTCTTTGTAAGGTCTGTTACATGGCAAACCTATGCTTGAAGGCCTGACCATGGCCTGATATTAACTAGGGAAGGCAGATCAGGAGCAGTACATTTTGTCGACCCAAATTTCTACACCGGTTATTACTTTACAAGCATTACAAAATCATAAGCGTAAGTGCACGCTAAAAGGATAGCACTTCTGTACGTGGTACAACATCGGATCAAAGTTTTTTGTCGTACGATGGTACCTTGGTTACGCGAAGGGCTTCGCGTGAAGCCACCTGGCGGATTGTTGGCGAAATACATTTAGGTGATGTCTTTCCGGCCATAACATTAATATTTTCTGACAAGGTGACCTCGGTTTTTAAGACCACGAACCACCAGCTTTACTCCTTTCCGTCATTAAATGATTTGGTTATTCAATATGTTCAAATTAATACTTATTATAATACCGGTATTTATGATAAATATTTATTTTCTTGAAGATTATCATTGATGGAAAGAATGCTTATAATCGTGAAGAGAATTACAACAGATGTATAAGATTCATCCTAATCAATTATAAATATCTTTGATGGGGTGAAACGCAAAGTAGCAATACACAGGTCTTGAAGTCAGGCTCCACTTATCAGGAAATGTCCATGTTCTGGCCGGGTACATATAGAGTAAAAGTATACTTACTCGCAATGTATCCTGGCCAGAACATTGTAATTTCCAACCATAGTGCGTAAACCGTGAAAACGATTGTATGGTCTTCTCGGGCTGTGCCATGAGAAAATCCGGTCCGGTTAGACGAGGCAAGCCCGGCCAGGGCCCGACACAAAGCAGGGAATGCCCGATGACATTTCTGCACGGTTGAATGCGTTTACATGTGCGTATGCGCACGTATGTGTATACATAGGATTGTTTTACGCTTATGCAGGGATTGAGCTTTTGGAATTCTTCTCTCGCGCAGTATTTAACGATTGTCCTTAATATATGCGTGTTCGCGTTCACAAGCGAATGGAAATGCGGACCCCGCAGTTAATCTTTTACGCAGTATTTTTTCCTTCAAACTACTCGCTAATCTTGCGTACTTTACATCTACCTTTCAACGTTATTGCGGTCCTGCTAGATACAAAGTCGAACTCGTCTCTCGAATTAAGCTTCTGTACACGGCGGATTAAGGACAGCAACTCTGCTGCAGGCAGCTACGATGCGGTCCATCGTGTTGGTCATTCACAGTAGATGACATGTTTGTGAAACGCCCACATAAACAATTCTAGGGAGATCAAACCCGGTAACCTAAGAGGCTAGGAGAACATATCCTCGGGACAAAACCACAGGTGCTGGAAGGTTTTGTCCACGTGACTTCTGATACAACATCCAAAATGTAAAAGTACACCATCGGGCCGAACCTATGAGTTCCATTGTAACCTTCACATAATATGAAGATCAGCATCTCTGAGAAACCGTGGCAGATCATTTTGGAAAATTTCGAAATACCACAGCTCAATCGATGAAGAAATAAGGCCTCGTCAGATAACCAGTTACGATTCCGCCCCACATATTCAACCTCCTCAAAGCTAGTAGGTAAGCTGGCGCGGCCAATGTGGATATTGTGCGATCCAGTAGTCGTAATTGTGGCGGTTTACGCACGCGTTACTGTAAAAAGTGGCGTTATCACTGAAGGGGACATCATTAAGAAAATGAGTGTCGGATTTGATGACGCTGACAGAATGCAACCTGATCCTTGATGGTCTGGTAAGATGGGTGAGTATGACGTGGAAGTGCCGGTACCGTAAAGCTCGCAGAATACGCGAAAGTGGCGGTCGAGGTACCTTGACTTGCGCTCAATCTGTCAAAAACTGATCTATGGATTATAATGTACCATTGCCAACAGAGCACTCGTTTGATTATCAACGTCATGATGGTTACCGGGATTCCGACGCCATTTTTGGCGAGTCAATTGCCCGCGTCGTGTTTTTCGTTCCGCAAGCCAAACAGTGACCGCACTGGAATTCTTCTGGTTCCGAAATCTGAAGCGATAGATGAACGCTATTTTTCTGGAATTGTGACGATATATTCCGAATGCGAAAAGACTATCGACAAATCCATTGCACCGGCCATGTCATAACCATCATACAGTTGAATTTCGATCAGCAGCATCCGTTGGGATGCTGCCAAACCCAGGAGATGCTGCCGATTTGCATTCGATGACTGTAGAACACATTTATAGCAAACAGTTTAGGGTGCGGTCTAATTTTGTTGACCTATTTGGTTGTATTAAAAAAATGGAGTACCCTGCACGGCGTTGTAAAATACACATTTTAAATACACACTCTCAAAGTACAAATTTATTCGTAAACCTTACATTTAATTGATATCAAGGGACAAAATCCGCATTCCATAATGCGTTAGGAAAAACCAAGTTTTTGATACTTAAGCCTGTTGCAGGGTGTACAGCAATATAGGGTAACTCATCTAATATCCCCCAAAACCCAGAAATTTTGTTTTGATTTTCTCTTTAATTGCCACGTTTAAAAAATGATTGCAGTGTATTATTTAAAATGGGGCACACCCCATTTATTACACATCCCATTTATATACACACACATTAAAGCTAGCATATTATCCTTTCGTCTCGTTCTTTATCTCTGATTCGCCGGTTTTTTTACCGTTCGCGCACCTATGCATCTCCAATGTAATATAAAGCACGATCCCCATAATCAATCCTCACGTTGTCTGTTTTATCATAATATATATTTTACCGGTACAACAAAACGGGGCTCATAAGTATGTGGATGCCTGACTTTTTTCCGGTTCAGAGATGGAAAGTTTCATGCGTTGGGGCCAATTACAAGAAAGACATGCATGCATTTCAATCTCTCGGCATTTTTGTGCGTACAAATCAGGATTCAATACATTTACAATGGAAAAAAATAACATCCCTAATAATATCTGGATCTACGTATTGATGATTTTAGATCTAGTTGTCACGTCTTTTTTTGCAGTATTGTTGAATTAGCACGAGGCGCAATTGATAAATAAAACAAAACAAACGATTATCCATATTCATAGTCCCTATAAAGCGGCTGATGGTTTGAAATTTCTGTTTTATGAATGGGCCTAGGTATATCACGTGTTTTCCGATGACCACACTAAGTGCTCGTACAAATAGCCGTATGGCATGCAATGTTTACTATTTAGTTGCATCAACGTCCCTGCAGTTGATTCTAATAGACCGCGACACGAACAATTCCCTTTAAGGCCCAGGGGATATGAGGCTTTTTGTCCCTCATGCGCTTCGTCAGCGGCTTCTATCCAGGATGTATACATATAGATACACAGGCACATAGTAGTTTGCGCTTGCGTATGTGTCTTCACAATAGACGTCGAAAATCCCTGAAGTCTCTTTAAAAAACGAAACTGAATTGTCTGACCAAGTATTGTCACGTTTCTGGAAATGCTTACGCCTCCATGCAGATTTTGTCGCTTCTGTTATACCTTATCAACAAACCAGATAAGAAAAAGAGAGATCTAGTGAAGAAGAATGAGAAAGACTATCCGAAAAGACTTGGCTAACAGGAAGACGTTATCAAATGCTTCCGACCTCGACAATCATTTGAAGTTTCGTTCCCTCGTGTGCTTTTTCATTCAGAAGAAGGCATACGAGATCTATACCCCAGAAAACTCTCTGGGAAATGTCTTCAACCACTTCTGCCCTATCTACTCGTGGATCCTTAGACTCCTGGCACATTCGAGACGCGAAGGATTATTCACAAACGGCCAACTCTTGAGACTTAAGTTATGCCAGACTATTCGCCGCTAATGAACTCACTCGCTCTCTCTTTCTCTTCCTCATGTCCACGTGTCTGCGGGAGAGGGAGAGAGGAAGCGAGAGAGAGAGAACGAGGGATGAAGAGAGATTTTCCTTCCAAAGTTCTCTTTCTCCCCTTGATCTTCGTCGCCAGCTTCTAGAGGTTCCCTCGTTATTCACGCGACCCGTAGCTGCTCATGTCTCCTAGATTCTGGCAATTTCCCTCCAACAGCTCCTCCCAAATATATAGCAAACGGCCCGGGGCATATGTACCAGCAAATTTGGGATCATACGCATCCAGAGAGCTAGCTAAGTCTGTGTAAAATGCAAGGAACCAGATGAACAGAGTGTGCATGTGGGGAATAGAGTGAGGTGACATGCGCATATAGGGGCTTTGGGGGGAGGGGGGCCTTTGGGGCTGTTGATGAAATAAAGGCAATCTAGGTTACGTAGATAAAGAGCTTGGGGTTATATTTGCTATTATTTCTTGTCTATTAGTGTCGAAAACTGCCGTTGGCAAACGGCACTATCGTGGCTTTTGGATAATGCTGATTAAGGATGGAGCGAATACCGAAAATGCCAATGAGCTTTCTCTCTCTCTCTGCTGCCTTCGTCGTTACGATGCTATTAAGTGGAGTTTCATAAAGTGAGGCTAAAGCAGGTCAAAAGTGTTAACAGTCAATTAATTTAAAGCGCGATCGGGCGAACTCAACTTGATTTATCCATTGGTCGGGTCTAAAGATATTCCGAGAATAAGTAATTATTTAGGCAGGTCCAGGTCCCAATTCTCTACTCTTACTAATGTCAAAGTATCCCATTTTTGGACGGAAGTTAGCCTAGAACTGTAGGGAATCAATACAGGGTCGCTCTTATGGAATCCGACATTCTTATGGAATTCAAGTATACGTATCGACAGCCTCAACATACACTAGGCAAAATAATTAAAGGATATTGAAAAAGTCCACCAATTTTAAGGTCATTTTCAAATAGCTGTAACTCCTCGAAAAATGGTCGTACAGCAAAATAAAAAAAGCAAATTGAAGGTGGGAATCTCTAGTTTTGAGATCTTGAGCTCCAACATTTTTCGCATCAGCCAATTTTTAGTAGCCATCAAAAAACCAAAGAAAAAAAAAATTCAAAATTTTTGCTCATCTTTCACAGTCTGCACGGACTTTAATAATTTTTTTAAGAATTATCGGATTAAAAGGATCGACTAGCTGGATTCTTCTCCTTTAATTTGAGCGGTGGGAGAGCTCTGTACGATTTTTTCTCGCTGAGTTATCGATGTTCAAAGGAAAAATGACACTTTTGAATTTGATGACTGATTACTCGGAGACTAATGGTCGCACAGAAAAAAACCAGAGGGTTTTGGAAACTGAAGTATTCTCTATAAGATGCTTTTATCATTTTTTTATCAAGATTTTTTTATGCGGGAAAATGGATTCAAAAAAACGTGAAAAATGGCATATTTACGAATATTCTTTTAACTAAGGATTATTTGCCAATATCGAAAAGATTTAAAAAAAATCGGTTTTTTATGACCTCAAAGTATCCTAAAAAAGCCCTCAAAAGTTTAAACCCCTTCGATTTTTTTTCATTGTGTTCCGAATGATCGAAATTGTGGTTGTTGCCAAAAATCGATTAAAGGCTAAATCTACCACCTTTTATTCGTCTTTTGAGAATCACAATTTTTTTTTGGCACTGATCCGAATTTCCGGTGCTACAAAATGTTGATTGTTGAACAACGGGAACAAATTTTTGTTTAACGAAAGAAAAAAAATTAATTTAAAAAAGTTTTTTTTTACAAAAAAAAATTAATTTAAAAAAGTTTTTTTTTACAAAAA
Source organism: Ophion slaviceki (assembly GCA_944452715.1). NCBI lineage: Eukaryota > Metazoa > Arthropoda > Insecta > Hymenoptera > Ichneumonidae > Ophion > Ophion slaviceki. Next base: position 38,703,577 of record OX101788.1, on the reverse strand, counting down.
AAAATTAATTTAAAAAAATCGAAAAAAATTGTTAGATTTTTTTTACAGCGCTCAACGTTTTTCATGATACGACGAGCGATTGGAGTTGTTGGAATTCACAGTTCTTTGAATGTGTGCGTGTGGAACACACACACAAAGAAGCGTAAATTCAACCGAGCAACCTCTACGTGGTACGCTTTAGGTTACGCTCATGCCGGTGGTGAATAAAATGTTTATAAAAAAATCTTGATCTAATGATCGTGGGACGTGTGCGTAGGGTGTCGTATCGTATCGTAGGGATTGTCACAGCCGCAATAATTTTAACATATAACTTTCATCTCTTTCTAAGCCGCGATACCTTAACTCCGTATCTCTCCAAAAGCCAAACACTCAAACAGAAGTTGAAGCACCACTAGGGTGACATGTGAACCTATATCTTGCATAAATAAATCCGTGCTGCTAATCATTTAGCGGCGTAATAACATGCGACCAAGACGACGCAACATCCGGTCTTCTTGAACGCTCGATAAAATTATCCGAGACAAAGAGTGTCAAAGGCATAAGGTTACCAGACCCAGCTCTGGCATATCTATCAACCACTACGCATCATATGCCATTTCGCCGAATTGCGGGACAAAGGTCTACTACCTTGCGATGCAACCTCTATCATATAAGATGCATATAAGACCGATTCTACGAATTAATATATGTATGCGAAAATGCACCGCCTTGCAACCAATCGCGAATTACGCCATACTTCACTGACCAATCCAGAAAGAAATGCATCAATCGAATCATCCCCTCCTTAAGGTATTTTCTCCCATAAGTCATCCCCTCCTAAAATTGCACTTCTCAAAAGATTCCTCCTGCAATGCAGTTCCTCGTCAACTACCATCGGCTCAAGTCTTCTATAAAGTCTCAATCCAAGTCTCTCGACAATCCTCATTAAATTCAGAACTTAGTCTTCCGGCAACCTTTCTTCAGAAAAGAATAATTAACTACCTACAAATGTTAATATCGAAATATTCAGAAATATATCCGAGTTATTCTTCACCCTTAACTGTGTGACGCGATCATATACCTTTAGACATCGTATCCCGTTATCGCGTAGTTGTAAGAACACACTTGTACTTTCAACCGTCTCGTACACGAACAATCACACCAACACGAGGCTGCAGCTAGGGCGTCGAGTTCACGAGCGGCGACAAACAAAAACAGCGAGCGAGCGAGCGAGCGCGAGTACTACGCACTATCACCGAATGTAAGCGATACTTGTTTCACTCTTTATTATTTTCATCGTTCCAACGGACTTCTTGGTTCGATCTCTTAATTATAATAAAATCAGAATACAGTTAAAACGAGTTTACCGAATTTGTCCCTTATCCTAGTTTGTCCAAAATCTTTATTTCTGATGTCTCCATAGCATTTCCCCTTGATCCTCGTCCCGAGCTATTGCGCCAGGCGTAGGCTCAAAAGAGGAAAACAACCACATATATGCTCATGTCCCCTCAGGACGTGACATATTAATTTTTGGGGGCTCGTCCGGGATCTTCAAAGGGTATGTGCTATCCGTATCAATGTCCGAAGACGAATCATCTAGCTCGTTAAACCTAAACGTTACTGAAGATTCAGGTAACACGTCACAATATTCATTGCGCAGTTCCAACACCCCTTTGCTATCCGGCCTTGAACCAAAGAAAAGGTCAATAAAAACTCTTGATTTAACTCAGAAACAAGGAAGTAAGAACTCAGTAACCATGGCGTTAGGTACGACTCAACTTATCTCTCTAAAAGACGCTATCAGCTGCGTTCCCGAGTTTGACGGGGAAAATATCCCATTCTCAGAATTCGTTACTGGATGCGAGGACGCTAAAGATATGCTACCGCCTGAATCCGAAAAATACCTAGTCAAACTAGTAAGAAATAACCTGAAAAATTTAGCCAGAGAAGCTGTACACGGAATAAGGTTCGAAACAATACAAGCTCTCATTGAATTTCTAAAGAAAATATACACCCCAAATAGGTCCGAAGTTCAATTGCTGGGAGAACTCAGTAATTTATGCCAAGCAAACAACGAGAGCGTAATGGAATTTTCGTCAAACATCCGGAAAAAGGCAAGCGAAATAGTCGAGGCGCGAAAACTCGCTAATAATGGGGTCGAAGACGACGCCTTCAAAAGAACTGTAGACAACTACTTCCTCACGTGTTTTAAGCGCGGTTTAAAAGAAAAAATCGAGCAACGACTTCCTCCATGCAGAGACGTATCAGAGGCAATTGACCAGGCAATCCAAATCGAACGCGAACTTGCGTCGCGAAATCAACTCCACTCATCCTCCGTCAAACCCGAAAAACCTGTTCAATCAAAACCGGTGAGGATTTGCAATATTTGTAAAAAAGATAATCATTTAACAGAGGCATGTCGGTTTGCAGCTATTACCTGTCAAATATGTAAAAGCCAAGGCCACAGCGCAAATCAATGCCGTAATAAACAGAATCGATCGGGATCAATCACATGCCAAATTTGTAAGAAAATTGGCCACACCACAGATCGGTGTTACGCAAATCGCCAGTCAAGCCCAATAATTTGCCAGCTTTGTAAAAACTCTGGCCATACGGCCTCCGCTTGTCCCACACGTGGCAAATCCTCCAACTTTTCAAATAATCATCAGCGCCAAAATAACACACCCGAATGTCAATTCTGCCACAAAACTGGCCATACAGCCGACCAGTGCTTCAAACTTAAAAACAACTCAAATAATAATTCAAACAACGAACGGCTCATTTGCCGATACTGCAAACGCGTGGGGCACACATTAGACAATTGTCGTACCCGTGAGTACAATAACTCCCGTAATCAGTCGGGAAACGGGGCGAATACCCCTCGGACGGACGCGCCGAGCGGTTCCCCGGCCCCAACGCGTCCGGCAAATCCCGTCGCGACAGCAACCACGAACGAGGTTATCCTACCTATTCAATAAATGCCGAAAATTTCGACAAACTGCCCTCGGTGTGTATCGGAGCACTACCGGAAAAGGGGCAAGTTTCAATGTTGTTAGATTCAGGTGCCATCCCCAATCTGATCAAAAAGGAATACACGAAGAACCTGGTAGGCATCGACGAAACCGACGTCATTAAACTAACCGGTATATCCGAACTACCAGTGTTCGCATTAGGGAGCGTGTTACTTCGTGTACTCGATTTCGAGTCCCTATTCCACATTATACCAGATGAGACACCGCTTCCGTACCCCGGTTTACTGGGATCTCGGTATTTTTTCGGCACAAAAGCCAAACTAAATTATGAGTCAGAATGCCTCGAATGGGGAGGTGAATCATGGCCTTTTGAAAAAGGAAATGAACCCGATCAAATTATGGAAATTCCTGCACGTTCAGAAACATCCTTCTACGTAAAGGTAGAAAATCACAACTTAAAAGAGGGTTATCTATCCCCTTTAAAAATCAGCAAAGGTGTTTATGCAGGCGATTGTCTAGTAACAACGGTCCAGGGTAAAGCCCATTTAAGGGTATACAACACCACCCATGACCCCGTACGACTGATCGTACCAGTCGTAAAATTAGAGGAATTTGACATTATCGATGATTTGACAAAAACCAACGCTGAAATCGATTGCATGAAAATCGCAAAATCTGCTCCTGATTCATCGCCTCGTGATCTTCTCAATTCCATCGTAGACTGCAAGTCAGCTACGCTATTCCAGAGCCCAAAAGAGGCCAATAAAAATATTTCAACAAAAAACGTCGATCCAAACCTTCACCACTGTTCCAACGAGAACAGTGAACTGGAGGAGTCCGAAAATTTCAGTAGCGAGGAAAAATCAAATCCAAATCAAAACAAGAACCAGGAACCAAAATCCATGAAACCCAAAAACCAAAAGTCAAAAAGAAATCAAGAAGACAAAGTAACTTCTATTCCCACCTCTGAGCAATTTCCTTGTAAAAATGACTCAGACCGCTCAAAAACCATACAAAAACTTTTACGACTGGATCATCTCGCTCCAGATGAGCTAGATCACGTCGAGAAAATAATTAAAAATTACGCGGACAGATTCCACATTAAAGGCGAACCTCTCGAAGCTACACACATGCTGTGTCATAAGATTCCTACGATCGACGATCTACCAATAAACACCAAACAATATCGGTTCCCCCAAGCGCTCAAGGGCGAAGTCCAGCGTCAGGTGGACGAGCTATTAGAGACCAAAATAATAAATCACTCCGAGTCACCAAGCAACAGTCCTGTCTGGATTGTCCCCAAAAAACCAGACTCCAATGGTAATAAACGCTGGCGTATGGTAATTGATTTCCGCGCTCTAAATGAAAAACAATCGGTGATTCATATCCGTTGCCAAATATAACGGACATTTTAGATCAATTGGGACGTGCAAATTATTTTTCAGTCTTTGACTTAGCTTCCGGTTTCCATCAAATCCAAATGAACCCCGAAGACAAACAAAAAACCGCTTTCTCTACCCCATACGGGCATTACGAGTTCTCAAGAATGCCGTTCGGGCTCAAAAACGCCCCGGCGACTTTCCAGCGCTTAATGGATATCGTGTTGAGTGGACTGCAAGGGGTATCCCTCTTTGTCTACCTCGACGATATCGTAATCTACGCCAAAAATCTAGAGGAACACGGAACAAAAATTCAAGAATTAATGAATCGATTACGAAAAGCAAATCTCAAACTACAACCGGATAAGTGCGAATTTCTTAGACCAGAAGTTAGCTACCTCGGACACATCATTGGTAAAGACGGTTTAAAACCTGATCCAAGCAAACTAATGGCAGTCAAGGATTTTCCGATTCCCAAAAACGTCAAAAACATTCGACAATTCCTGGGTTTAACCGGTTATTATCGCAGATTCATCAAAGATTTCTCAAAAATCGCAAAGCCACTGACTCATCTTTTGGAAGAAAAGATCGATTTCAGTTGGACTGACGAAACCCAAAACGCCTTCGAAATCTTGAAAAATAAGTTATGCGAAGCTCCAATCCTTCAATATCCCGATTTCGAAAAACCCTTTATCATAACAACAGACGCTTCCGGTTTCGCACTAGGCGGCGTTCTATCTCAAGGGGAAATCGGGAAAGGTAGACCTATAGCTTTCACGTCGCGCGTATTACGCGGGGCAGCTCTACGTTACGATACGTATGAGAAAGAAGCAATGGCAATCATACATAGTGTAAAAACCTTCCGGCCCTATATATACGGTAGGAAGTTCACGCTCGTCACTGATCACAAGCCTCTCGTGTGGTTTAAAACTGCAAAAGACGCGAACGCGCGTGTCCTCAAATGGAGACTCAAACTCTCCGAATATGAATACGAAGTCGTTTACAAACCTGGAACCCTGAACGTAAACGCGGACGCCTTATCGCGCAACCCTATTGAGAAAATCGAAGAAGTAAGAGCGATTCCACAATGCGAACAAAAGCTAGTCGAAGATCCGGAAAACGCGTTATCCGACATAATCCGTCAATTAGCAGAATCGAGCAATAACGATAGCGATAGTAGCAACAAAAGCCCAACAACCATTACAACTCAGGCTGAAGTTCATCCAGTCCCGATAATGGAAGAAATAAATGTTGTTACCCGTGCCCAAACGAAAAAGGGCACATCCCCAGACCAAATTGAAACAATCGGAGCAAAAGAAACATTCGATAACAATAGTCAAGGAAAAATCGGCGTGCCCGCTCCTGAAGGAGTGGACGCCAATTTTAAATCTCAACGGTATACGCGAAGAACTCGTAAGGCCGTGAATTATGAAGAGAGCAGTAGCGACGAGACCGAGGCCGACGTAATAAGATCCGCGCGCGTCACTCGACCTAGGAAGGCCGCGCGCCCGAAAACATATGACGGCTCTAACATATCCAATGCACCTCTTATCGCTCACTCCAACAGTCCCACTGACCCTGACTCCGATAATTCGGTAAACTCGGACTCCAGTTCTATTGACTCACAATTCGACGAAAACGACAACTCATCAGCTGATAAAGGAAAGTCATCCGAATTAAAAATTGCAAATTGCATCAGTACCAAAGAGTTGTTCTCTTTCCGGAATGACAATTTGGTCTACTTCATCGATGCAACAGGAAACCCATGTGATCATGGGGGACAAAAATTATTGGAAACAAACAAATTTCCCCTCTGGAAAGACCTAACTGTAGGTCATGCTTATAGGAAAAAGGTTGGAAAAAAACAACATATCGCAATGGTTATTCGCGGTGAACAATCCGAGTCGCTATCAGTAATATCCGAAAACGTCAAACGAACAGTCAAAGAATTAAAGGAAATTTGTGAAACCTCCAACCTTCACTCGTTCAGTATTTGCCACAGTCAGCATATCGAACATTTAATTTGGGCTGACGTAATAAACATCGTAAAAGAAACGTTCAACCACAGCAAAACAAAAATAATAGTCTGTTTGGGAACTCTGAGTTACGTACCGATTGAAAAACGCGATTCAATATTTTATGAAATGCACAAGTCCCCAATTGGTGGACACAAGGGTGTCTCAAAAACATACAACAGAATAAAACGCGAATATTTTTGGGAAGACTTAAAATCAGATGTTCAGAGACGCATACAACAATGTCTGGAGTGCCAACTCAAGAAATTGGTCCGGATCAAAACAAAACAGCCAATGATCATAACAGATACACCGGGAACTGTTTTCGAAAAAATATCTATGGATATCGTAGGTCCAATGCAACGCACTTCAAGCAACAATGAGTATATCCTAACGATACAGAACAATCTCTCGAAATACTGTATCGCGATTCCGCTCCCAAATGCACTGGCAACAACGGTCGCCGATGCTTTCATAAAACGATTTATATGCGTGTTCGGAGCGCCTAAGGCCCTACTAACCGATCAAGGGAGCAATTTCTTGAGCGGCCTTATGAAAAGAGTTGCTAAACGCTTCCGAATAAAACGATGTCGAACGACGGCGTTCCACCCACAATCAAACGGAGCGCTTGAAAGATCGCATCACGTTCTGGCCGAGTTCTTGAAACAGTACACTGACAAAGACAACGAATGGGATCAGTGGCTGGAACTAGCAATGTTATCATACAACACTAGCGTCCATGAGAGTACCAGATACACGCCCTACGAAATAGTATTTGGCAAGGTAGCAAGGGTCCCATCAAGCGAACCGCTTCGGGAATCTGATCAATTACCAAATTATCGCGGATACCTAATCGATTTGATCACGCGCATCAATGGAATACGAAATATCGCATATGAAAACCTCGTTGCTTCAAAACACCGGTCAAAACGGTACTATGATAAAAACGCAAACCCCAAAAACTTCAAAGTCGGAGATTTCATCTATCTACAAAAAGGTTCTAAACCAGGCAAATTAGGTGACCATTATTCCGGTCCCCATAAAGTTTTGGAAAAATTAGAAAAGGGAAACGTCAAAATTCAGTATAAAAACAAGACTCGAATCGTTCACGAAAACCGATTGCGACATTCACACATAAATACCAAAGAGAAACCAAAAAGGAAAAGGGGGTCGACTCGAGTCGAGGATTCAGACTCTAACAACTAAATACTAATCAATTATTACATTGTTCTCAGATGATCGGCATCCATTTAATTTGGGCATTATGCTTATTTCACCCCGTTGCTGCCATGGTGGGTTACGACTGCGGATCAAGTGCGCCCAATATAACAACGATTTCACTACTGGACGTTAAACCTTGCGACAACCCTGCTCCGAACACACGAACCGTAGGAAAATACATCCAACTCTTACAACTCAACGACTACTCTGAAACCATGGTTATACAATGTAAAATCGAGATTTTGAGAACGATATATCACTGCGGCATGTTTTCGCATGTTTCCATTGTTAATAACGGCCAAACGGAATATCTCGAGGTAACTCGAAGGGACTCATGCGAAGAAATGCACAGATACGGCACCACTCAAGTAGCCCACAATGTGATACGCAGGTTAAAAGATAACCAAACTACTACAATCAGCATTACTCTCGCCGGCAGTATAGCAAACAACGGCGAGTGCAATGGTGCATCGTATTCAGATCCGTACGGTACTTGGAACAACGTTGTTGTTCAAGGTACGGTAAAAATCACGTTAGGAAGCTATATGGCTCAAATTGCGTTGAACTCGAACCAAATTCATTTAAAATCAGGTACTACTTGTACCTTGTTAACAACAACGTGTATCGACCCTTACGGAGGATACACTTTTTGGAGCTCAAGACCGCGCGACGACTGCAAATTTAATAAATATGGCATCCTGTATGAAGGAATATCCAACAAAATAATTGAAACCGAAACAGAAACCGAAAACACAGTTTATTCAGTAACAACCAACGACGTTACGTTCGCGCTATCCGTTAGAGAAACTGACCAAATTTGCGGATATAATATTTTCACTACCGAACACCCAAAACTTTTTATATTCGAAACAACGCGAAGCGCTTCGTTCGCAAAACATGGAAAATTCCCCGTGGCTAATCTCGACATATTCGCGTACGTCAATTCTAAATTTATCTATGTAGAAAGGCATATCCGACAACAAATGAAAACTTTGTATCATAATATGCTAGACCAACAATGTAACAAAGAACGGCAAATGCTTCAAAATAGTTTGTCCTTGGCGACCCAAGCTCCCGACGAATTCGCATATAACATCATGAAGGGACCAGGATATATGGCTGTAGTAGCCGGAGAAGTAGTTCACATAATCCAATGCATACCAATAGAAGTAACCTTGACAAGGCTAAAAGAATGCTATAACCAGTTACCAGTAACTCGTGGAAACGAATCATATTTCCTCACACCCAAAACTCATATCCTTTTAAAAAAGGGAACCCAAACGACTTGTAATTCCTTACTCCCTCCTTACTACCTATTCGGCAATACATGGTACAAGTTCTCGCCAGTTCCGGCCGAAACTGTGCCACCCGCGAGTATGGAGCCTATGACAAAACCAACATGGAAATATACCAATCCAACATCCTTAGCATCAAGTGGCATCTATTCAAAGGAGGACATCGACAATCTCCGGGAACGTATTATGTTCCCCATAGAAGAACCCGCTGTACTCAACCATGTGGCACGCGGAATGATCGGTCAACCTACTGTTGACCAGGGGATACATGTGTTGAACCTGCTAGACAATAACAGTCTTGAAAATCTCGCCGAATCCGTCTGGAGTCGCACATGGGGGAGATTCATCCAATTCGGAACAGCAAGCGCTGGTCTTATCGGAATTTTCATCGTCATCCGAGCCATAAAACTCTTCGTGGACACCTTAATACATGCATACAGCATACACACTGTGTATGGCTGGTCAGTGTACCTCATCGGTGCAATCTGGGATTCAGTGACTCATCTACTCATACATCTGGCCAAGCGTCCTAAGAACATCCCGCCGACAGACGAGGAGGCCCCGCAAGAGAATAATAAACCCGCTACGAATGAAACAACTGATCCAGGACACAACACTGAAAAATCTCAAGTGTCATCAACTACGAACACCGAAACCGTATTGTACCCGAATATATCCGAAGAATTCCATAATCCTCGTACCTTTCCCTAAGTGGCACACGAGTACATAAAGTATCAATAATTATAATTCATATTTTTGTTCTATTTTCCGAAGGCTGCATGATTAATTTTTCTCTTAGCCTTTTCAGAGAAAAGTAAAATAATAATAATAAATAATAAAATAAAAATTAGGGTAAATTAACAATAATAATCTTAATATATACAAATCATATTTTTGCTTTTATTAAAACAAAAAAAAAAAAAAAAAAAAAGGGGAAGAAGAGAAGATAGAAAGGGAGACGAGCAAGAATGTAAAGAGGACATAGAAGATAAGTTAGAGTATAGAGGATATGCTATAAGTATGCGTTAACGAGCGGAAGAAAAAAAAAAGTAAATAGCGAATACGACCCGATGACGAGTGAGAACGACGACAAATAAAAATACAACGAAGACCAACGATGAGAAAGACAACGAAGACTAACGATGAGAAAGACAACAACGAACCAAAAGACAACGAAGACCAACGATGAGAAAGACAACAACGAACCAAATGACAACGAAAACCAACGACGAGAAGAACAACGATGAGGCAATAAACAAGACGAAGAATAACCGGAATAGAAAAATTCATACCCACAAGACAAATTATAACAATGTCATTTTTTTTATTATTAACCCATCAAGGGTATTATCTAATGACAATGCCGTCATTCATTGTATATTGACATTATGCCATCGGGATGGTCCCACGCTGGGTGAAACCAGTCATCAAGGGGGTGGAAGTCCCCCCAACGGCCCTCCATCATCCATCGGATGCCGAACGCATCAAAGCCATCCGCGTCGAACATCTCGGCTTGCGCCTGCCGCGCGGACTCCCTCTTCCAGCGTATGATTTCCGCCTGGTGGAAGTACGACCGCTGAAGCATGAAACGAACACACATTTTAATAGATTAAGGAAAAATTATATATATATATATTAGGACATTAAGAACATATCGCAAATTGAATACTTACCAGTACAGGGTTGATCGCGTTTTTCCTCGGCATCTTTCTTATTTTTTTTTTCCTTCTTCTCTTACTTTCGGTGCGCTCTGGTTAAAATTTGGCTGAGTAATAAGCACGAACTATTGATGACCCTTCTTAAATAGGCATTGTCCCACCAAGGAAATTTTTCATCCCCACTCTGATTAAACTGATTGAGCGGGACGCCCAATCCTAAAGGGGGGAGGTGTCACAGCCGCAATAATTTTAACATATAACTTTCATCTCTTTCTAAGCCGCGATACCTTAACTCCGTATCTCTCCAAAAGCCAAACACTCAAACAGAAGTTGAAGCACCACTAGGGTGACATGTGAACCTATATCTTGCATAAATAAATCCGTGCTGCTAATCATTTAGCGGCGTAATAACATGCGACCAAGACGACGCAACATCCGGTCTTCTTGAACGCTCGATAAAATTATCCGAGACAAAGAGTGTCAAAGGCATAAGGTTACCAGACCCAGCTCTGGCATATCTATCAACCACTACGCATCATATGCCATTTCGCCGAATTGCGGGACAAAGGTCTACTACCTTGCGATGCAACCTCTATCATATAAGATGCATATAAGACCGATTCTACGAATTAATATATGTATGCGAAAATGCACCGCCTTGCAACCAATCGCGAATTACGCCATACTTCACTGACCAATCCAGAAAGAAATGCATCAATCGAATCATCCCCTCCTTAAGGTATTTTCTCCCATAAGTCATCCCCTCCTAAAATTGCACTTCTCAAAAGATTCCTCCTGCAATGCAGTTCCTCGTCAACTACCATCGGCTCAAGTCTTCTATAAAGTCTCAATCCAAGTCTCTCGACAATCCTCATTAAATTCAGAACTTAGTCTTCCGGCAACCTTTCTTCAGAAAAGAATAATTAACTACCTACAAATGTTAATATCGAAATATTCAGAAATATATCCGAGTTATTCTTCACCCTTAACTGTGTGACGCGATCATATACCTTTAGACATCGTATCCCGTTATCGCGTAGTTGTAAGAACACACTTGTACTTTCAACCGTCTCGTACACGAACAATCACACCAACACGAGGCTGCAGCTAGGGCGTCGAGTTCACGAGCGGCGACAAACAAAAACAGCGAGCGAGCGAGCGAGCGCGAGTACTACGCACTATCACCGAATGTAAGCGATACTTGTTTCACTCTTTATTATTTTCATCGTTCCAACGGACTTCATGGTTCGATCTCTTAATTATAATAAAATCAGAATACAGTTAAAACGAGTTTACCGAATTTGTCCCTTATCCTAGTTTGTCCAAAATCTTTATTTCTGATGTCTCCATAGCATTTCCCCTTGATCCTCGTCCCGAGCTATTGCGCCAGGCGTAGGCTCAAAAGAGGAAAACAACCACATATATGCTCATGTCCCCTCAGGACGTGACAGGATGTAAATTGTACACATGCACACATTCAAAGAACTGTGAATTCCAACAACTCCAATCGCTTGTCGTATCATGAAGAACGTTCAGGGCTATAAAAAAAATCTAACAATTTTTTTTCGATTTTTTAAATTAAATTTTTGTTGTCAAAAAAATTTGTTTTCATTAATTTTTTTTCTTTCATTAAATAAAAATTTGTTCCCGTTGTTCAACAATCAACATTTTTTAGCACCGGAAATTCGGATCAGTGCCAAAAAAAATTGTTATTCTCAAAAGACGAATAAAAGGTGGTAGATTTAGCCTTTAATCGATTTTTGGCAAAAACCACAATTTCGATCATTCGGAACAGAATGAAAAAAAATCGCAGGGGTTTAAACTTTTGAGGGCTTTTTTAGGATACTTTGAGGTCATAAAAAAACCGAAATTTTGTTGTGTCAGTGAAGTTAGCAGAGCATTTGCCAGCAGATCAAAATTAAGTGAGAGTTCTCTTGGCATGCAGTTGAGTTCTATAGTTCTTGATGGTTTTTAGCAATAGTTCTGGTGATTTTGTCCAAAAAACGTTATTGATAAAATGCTCTGCTAACTTCCCGTAGCACCGTAGCAGATCATTTTGCAGAAAACCATAAATTACCGGGAGTTCTTTGTACATGCGGATGAGTTCTATAGTTCCTGATAAATTTTAGCAATAGTTCTGGTGATTTTGCCAAAAAAAAGTGACGGAATTTTTTTGTGTATCTTCCTATAGAAATATGCTGATGGATAGGCGTGAGTTCTGGGTGCTATTTGTGTGAGCTATTATAGTTTTGGTATTGTTTGATGGATTTGAAAATAGTTTTGGCGTCCAGCTATTTTAAATAATTGATATAATTGTTCATTAATATCTCAACTATACAAGGGTGCTCTGCTGATGGATAGACGTCAGTTCCAGGTGTTTTCTGTGTAAGATATTATAGTTTTGGTATTGTTTGATGTATTCGAAAATAGTTCTGGATTCCAGATATTTTCAAATAATTGTTAAAAATGTTTATTAATATCCCAACTATACAAGTATGCTCTGCTAATGGATTGGCGTTAGTTCCGGGTGCTTTTTGATCGAGATATTATAGTTTTAGTATTGTTCGATGTATTTGAGAATAGTTCTGGCTTCCAGCTATTTTCAAATAATTATTAAAAATGTTTATCAGCATCTCAACTATACAAGTGTGCTTTGCTGATGAATAGGCGTGAGTTCTGGGTGCTTTTTGTGTCGGATATTATAGTTTAGGTATTGTTTAATATATTTGCTATTTCAGCTATTTTTAATAATAAATGTTAAAAATGTTTATTAATATCTCAACTATACGAGTGTGCTCTGCTGATGTATGGACGTGAGTTCCAGGTCCTTTTTGAGTGAGATATTATACTTTAGGTATTGTTTGATGTATTTAAGAATAGTTCTGTCTTCCAGCTATTTTCAAATAATTGTTAAAAATGTTTATCAACATCTCAACTATACAAGTGTGCTCTGCTGAGCGATAGGCGAGAGTTCCAAGTGCTTTTCGGGTGGGGTATTATTGTTTTGGTATTGCTTGATGTATTTGAGAATAGTTCTGGCTTCCAGCTATTTTAAAATAATTATTAAAAATATTTATCAGTATCTCAACTATACAAGTGTGCTCTGCTGAGGGATAGGCATGAGTTCCAGGTGCTTTTTGGGTGGGATATTATTGTTTTGGTATTGTTTGATGTATTTGTGAATAGTTCTGGCGTTCAGCTATTTTGAAATAATTATTAAAAATGTTTATCAATATATCAACTATACAAGGGTGCTCGGCTGATGGGTAGGCCTTAGTTCAAGGTGCTTTTTGTGTGGGATATTACTGTTTTGGTATTGTTTGATGTATTTGACAATAGTTCTGGCTTCCAGCTATTTTGAAATAATTATTAAAACCGTTTATCAGTATATCAACTATACAAGGGTGCTCTGCTGATGGATAGGCGTTAGTTCCAGGTGCTTTTAGTGTGAGATATTATAGTTTTGGTATTGTTTGATGTATTTGAGAATAGTTCTGGCTCCCAGCTATTTTCAAATAATTGTTAAAAATGTTTATAAATATCTAAACTATACAAGTGTGCTCTGCTGGAGGATAGGCATGAGTGCCACGTGCTTTTTGGATGGGACATCATTGTTTTGGTATTGTTTGATGTATTTGAGAATAGTTCTGTCTGCCAGCTATTTTCAAATAATACTTAAAAATGTTTATTAATATCTCAACTATACAAGTGTGCTCTGCTGATGGAGAGGCGATAGTTCCAGGGGCTTTTCGCGTGAGGTATTATAGTTTAGGTATTGTTTGATATATTTGACAATATTTCTGGCTTCCAGCTATTTTCAAACAATTGTTAAAAATGTTTATAAATATCTCAACTATACAAGTGTGCTCTGCTGAGAGCTAGACATGAGTTCCAGATGCATTTTGGGTGGGATATTGATGTTTTGGTATTGTTTGATGTATTTGAGAATAGTTCTGGCTTCCAGCTGGTGTGAAATGGGTATTAAAAATGTTTATAAATATCTCAACTATACAAGTGTGCTCTGCTGAGAGATAGGCGTTAGTTCCAGGTGCTGTTAGTGTGAGATATTATAGTTTAGGCATTGTTTTATGTATTTAGGGATAGTTCTATCTTCCAGCTATTTTCAAATAATTGTTAAAAATGTTTACAAATATTTCAACTATACAAGTATGCCCTGCTGAGGGATAGACATGAGTTCCGGGTGCTTTTTGGGTGGAATAATATTGTTTTGGTATTGTTTGATGTATTTGAGGATAGTTCTGTGTGCCAGATATTTTCAAATAATAGTTAAAAATGTTTATTAATATCTCAACTATACAAGTGTGAGCTGCTGATGGATAGGCGATAGTTCCAGGTGCTTTTCGCGTGAGATATTATAGTTGAGGTAGTGTTTGATATATTTGACAATAGTTCCGGCTTCCAGCTATTTTCAAACGACTGTTAAAAATGGTTATAAATATCTCAACTATACAAGTGTGCTCTGCTGAGGGATAGGCGATAGTTCCAGGTGCTTTTCGCGTGAGATATTATAGTTTAGGTATTGTTTGATATAGTTGACAATGGTTCCGGCTTCCAGCTATTTTCAAAGAATTGTTAAAAATGTTTATAAATATCTCAACTATACAAGTGTGCTCTGCTGAGGGATAGGCATGAGTTCCAGATACTTTTTGGGTGGAATATTATTGTTTTGGTATTACTTGATGTATTTGTGAATAGTTCTGGCTTCCAGCTATTTTAAAATAATTATTAAAATTGTTTATCAGTATATCAACTATACAAGGGTGCTCGGCTGATGGATAGGCCTTAGTTCCAGGAGCTTTTTGTGTGGGATATTACTGTTTTGGTATTGTTTGATATATTTGACAATAGTTCCGGCTTGAAGCTATTTTCAAATAATTGTAAAAAATGTTTATAAATATCTCAACTATACAAGTGTGCTCTGCTGACGGATAGGCCTTAGTTCCAGGAGCTTTTTGTGTGGGATATTACGGTTTTGGTATTGCTTGATATATTTGACAATAGTTCCGGCTTCCAGCTATTTTCAAATAATTGTAAAAAATGTTTATAAATTCCTCAACTATACAAGTGTGCTCTGCTGAGGGATAAGCATGAGTTCCATGTGCTTTTTGGGTGGGATATTATTGTTTTGGTATTATTTGATGTATTTGAGAATAGTTCTGGCTTCCAGCAGTTTTAAAATAATTATTAAAAATGTTTATAAGTATCTCAACTATACAAGTGTGCTCTGCTGAGGGATAGGCATGAGTTTCAGGAGCTTTTTGTGGAGGATATTACTGTTTTGGTTTGTTAAAAATGTTTATAAATATCTCAACTATACAAGTGTGCTCTGCTGAGGGATAGGCATGAGTTCCAGGTGCTTTTTGGGTGGGATATTGTTGTTTTGGTATTGTTTGATGTATTTGAGAATCGTTCTGGCTTCCAGCTGGTGTGAAATAAGTATTAAAAATGTTTATAAATATCTCAACTATAAAAGTGTGCTCTGCTGAGAAATAGGCGTTAGTTCCAGGTGCTGTTAGTGTGAGATATTATAGTTTAGGCACTGTTTTATGTATTTAGGGATAGTTCTGTCTTCCAGCTATTTTCAAATAATTGTTAAAAATGTTTACGAATATTTCAACTATACAAGTATGCTCTGCTGAGGGATAGACAAGAGTTCCAGGTGCTTCTTGGGTGGAATATTATTGTTTTGGTATTGTTTGATGTATTTGAGAATAGTTCTGTGTGCCAGCTATTTTCAAATAATAGTTAAAAATGTGTATTCATATCTCAACTATACAAGTGTGCGCTGCTGATGGATAGGCGATAGTTCCAGGTGCTTTTCGCGTGAGATATTATAGTTGAGGTAGTGTTTGATATATATGACAATAGTTCCGGCTTCCAGCTATTTTCAAACAACTGTTAAAAATGTTTATAAATATCTCAACTATACAAGTGTGCTCTGCTGAGAGATAGGCGATAATTCCAGTTGCTTTTCGCGTGAGATATTATAGTTTAGGTATTGTTTGATATATTTGACAATAGTTCCGGCTTCCAGCTATTTTCAAACAATTGTAAAAATGTTTATAAATATCTCAACTATACAAGTGTGCTCTGCTGAAGGATAGGCATGAGTTCCAGGTGCTTGTCGGGTTGAATATTTCTGTTTTGGTATTACTTGATGTATTTGTGAATAGTTCTGGCTTCCAGCTATTTTGAAATATTTATTAAAATTGTTTATCAGTATATCAACTATACAAGAGTGCTCGGCTGATGGATAGGCCTTAGTTCCAGGTGCTTTTAGTGGAAGATATTATAGTTTAGGCATTGTTTGATGGATTTAGGAATAGTTCTTTCTTCCAGCTATTTTCAAATAATTGTTAAAATGTTTATTAATATCTCAACTATACAAGTGTGCTCTGCTGAGGGGTAGGCGGGAGTTCCAGGTGCTTTTTGGGTCGGATATTATTGTTTTGGTACTGTTTGATGTATTTGAGAATAGTTCTGGATTCCAGCTATTTTGAAATAATTATTAAAAATGTTTATCAGTATCTCAACTATACAAGGGTGCTCTGCTGAGAGATACGCATGAGTTCCAGGTGCTTTTTGGGTGGGATATTATTGTTTTGGTATTATTTGATGTATTTGTGAATAGTTCTGGCTTCCAGCAATTTTGAAATAGTTATTAAAAATGTTTATAAATATCTCAACTATACAAATGTGCTCTGCTGAGGGATAGGCATGAGTTTCAGGAGCTTTTTGTGTGGGATATTACTGTCTTGGTATTGTTTGATATATTTGACAATAGTTCCGGCTTCCAGCTATTTTCAAATAATTGTAAAAAATGTTTATACATATCTCAACTATACAAGTGTGTCCTGCTGATGGATAGGCATGAGTTCCAGGTGCTTTTTGGGTGGGATATTATTGTTTTGGTATTGTTTGATGTATTTATGAATAGTTCTGGCTTCCAGCTATTTTAAAATGATTATTAAAAATGTTTATAAATATCTCAACTCAAGTTGAGATATTAATAAACATTTTTAACAATTATTTGAAAATAGCTGGAAGACAGAACTATTCCTAAATACATCAAACAATGCCTAAACTATATTATCTCACACTAAAAGCACCTGGAACTAAGGTCTATCCATCAGCCGAGCACCCTTGTATAGTTGATATACTGATAAACAATTTTAATAATTATTTCAAAATAGCTGGAAGCCAGAACTATTCACAAATACATCAAGTAATACCAAAACAATAATATTCCACCCAAAAAGCATCTGGAACTCATGCCTATCCCTCAGCAGAGCACACTTGTAAAGTTGAGATATTTATACACATTTTTAACAATTGTTTGAAAATAGCTGGAAGTCGGAACTATTGTCAAATATATCAAACAATTCCTAAACTATAATATCTCACGCGAAAAGCACCTGGAACTATCGCCTATCCCTCAGCAGAGCACACTTGTATAGTTGAGATATTTATAAACATTTTTAACAGTTGTTTGAAAATAGCTGGAAGCCGGAACTATTGTCAAATATATCAAACACTACCTCAACTATAATATCTCATGCGAATAGCACCTGGAACTATCGCCTATCCATCAGCAGCGCACACTTGTATAGTTGAGATATTAATGAACATTTTTAACTATTATTTGAAAGTAGCTGGCACACAGAACTATTCTCAAATGCATCAAACAATACCAAAACAATAATATTCCACCCAAAAACCACCTGGAACTCATGTCTATCCCTCAGCAGAGCATACTTGTATAGTTGAAATATTCGTAAACATTTTTAACAATCATTTGAAAATAGCTGGAAGACAGAACTATTCCTAAATTCATAAAACAATGTCTAATCTATAATATCTCACACTAACAGCACCTGGAACTAACGCCTATCTCTCAGCAGAGCACACTTGTATAGTTGAGATATTTATAAACATTTGTAATACTTATTTCACACCAGCTGGAAGCCAGAACTATTCTCAAATACATCAAACAATACCAAAACAACAATATCCCACGCAAAAAGCACCTGGAACTCATGCCTATCTCTCAGCGGAGCACACTTGTATAGTTGAGATATTTATAAACATTTTTAACAATTATTTGAAAA
Organism: Ophion slaviceki; assembly: GCA_944452715.1. Taxonomy (NCBI): domain Eukaryota; kingdom Metazoa; phylum Arthropoda; class Insecta; order Hymenoptera; family Ichneumonidae; genus Ophion; species Ophion slaviceki. The sequence goes on along the minus strand of OX101788.1, from coordinate 38,684,929 downwards.
TAGCTGGAAGCCGGAACTATTGTCAAATATATCAAACAATACCTAAGCTAAAATATCTCACGCGAAAAGCACCTGGAACTATCGCCTATTTATCAGCAGAGCACACTTGTATAGTTGAGATATTAATAAACATTTTTAAGTATTATTTGAAAATAGCTGGAATCCAGAACTATTCTCAAATACATCAAATAATACCAAAACAATAATATCCCACCCAAAAAGCACCTGGAACTCATACCTATCCCTCAGCAGAGCACACTTGTATAGTTGAGATCCTGATAAACATTGTTAATAATTATTTCAAAATAGCTGGAAGCCGGAACTATTCACAAATACATAAAATAATACCGAAACAATAATATCCCACCCAAAAAGCACCTGGAACTCATGCCTATCCCTCAGCAGAGCACACTTGTATAGTTGAGATATTTATAAACATTTTTAATAATTATTTTAAAATTGCTGGAAGCCAGTACTATTCTCAAATATATCAAACAATACCAAAACAGTAATATCCCACACAAAAAGCTCCTGAAACTCATGCCTATCCCTCAGCAGAGCACACTTGTATAGTTGAGATATTTATAAACATTTTTAATAATTATTTTAAAATTGCTGGAAGCCAGTACTATTCTCAAATACATCAAATAATACCAAAACAATAATATCCCACCCAAAAAGCACCTGGAACTCATGCCTATCCCTCAGCAGAGCACACTTGTATAGTTGAGGAATTTATAAACATTTTTTACAATTATTTGAAAATAGCTAGAAGCCGGAACTATTGTCAAATATAGGAAACAATACCAAAACAGTCATATCCTACACAAAAAGCTCCTGGAACTACGGCCTATCCGTCAGCAGAGCACCCTTGTATAGTTGAGATACTGATAAACATTTTTAATAATTATTTCAAAATAGCGGAAAGCCAGAACTATTCTCAAATACATCAAACTGTACCAAAACAATAATATCCCACCCAAAAAGCACCTGGAACTCATGCCTACCCCTCAGCACAGCACACTTGTATAGTTGAAATATTAATAAAAATTTTTAACAATTATTTGAAAATAGCTGGAAGACAGAACTATTCCCAAATACATCAAACAATGCCTAAACTATAATATCTCACACTAAAAGCACCTGGAAGTAAGGCCTATCCATCAGCCGAGCACCCTTGTATAGTTGATATATTGATCAACATTTTTAATAATTATTTGAAAATAGCTGGAAGCCAGAACTATTCACAAATACATCAAACAATACCAAAACAATAATATCCCACTCAAAAAGCACTCGGAACTCATGCCTATCCCTCAGCAGAGCACTCTTGTATAGTTGAGATACTGATAAATATTTTTAATAATTATTTCAAAATAGCTGGAAGCCAGAACTATTCTCGAATACATCAAACAGTACCAAAACAATAATATCCGACCCAAAAAGCACCTGGAACTCCCGCCTACCCCTCAGCAGAGCACACTTGCATAGTTGAGATATTAATAAACATTTTAACAACTATTTGAAAATAGCTGGAAGAAAGAACTATTCCTAAATACATCAAACAATGCCTAAACTATAATATCTTACACTAAAAGCACCTGGAACTAAGGCCTATCCATCAGCCGAGCACCCTTGTATAGTTGATATACTGATAAACCATTTTAATAAATATTTCAAAATAGCTGGAAGCCAGGACTATTCACAAATACATCAAGTAATACCAAAACAATAATATTCAACCCGACAAGCGCCAGGAACTCATGCCTATCCTTCAGCAGAGCACACTTGTATAGTTGAGATATTTATAAACATTTTTACAATTGTTTGAAAATAGCTGGAAGCCGGAACTATTGTCAAATATATCAAACAATACCTAAACTATAATATCTCACGCAAAAAGCACCTGGAACTATCGCCTATCCCTCAGCAGAGCACACTTGTATAGTTGAGATATTTATAAACATTTTTAGCAGTTGTTTGAAAATAGCTGGAAGCCGGAACTATTGTCATATATATCAAACACTACCTCAACTATAATATCTCACGCGAAAAGCACCTGGAACTATCGCCTATCCATCAGCAGAACACACTTGTATAGTTGAGATATTAATAAACATTTTTAAGTATTATTTGAAAATAGCTGGCAGACAGAACTCTTCTCAAATACATCAAACAATACCAAAACAATTATGTCCCACCCAAAAAGCACGTGGAACTCATGCCCATCCTCCAGCAGAGCACACTTGTATAGTTTAGATATTTATAAACATTTTTAACAATTATTTGAAAATAGCTGGGAGCCAGAACTATTCTCAAATACATCAAACAATACCAAAACTATAATATCTCACACTAAAAGCACCTGGAACTAACGCCTATCCATCAGCAGAGCACCCTTGTCTAGTTGAGATACTGATAAACGGTTTTAACAATTATTTCAAAATAGCTGGAAGTCAGAACTATTGTCAAATACATCAAACAATACCAAAACAGTAATATCCCACACAAAAAGCACCTGGAACTCATGCCTATCCCTCAGCAGAGCACACTTGTATAGTTGAGATACTAATAAACATTTTTAATAATTAGTTCAAAATAGCTGGAAGCCAGAACTAGTTTCAAATACATCAAACAATACCAAATCAATAATATCCAACCCAAAAAGCACCTGGAACTCATGCCTATCCTTCAGCAGAGCACACTTGTATAGTTGAGATATTTATACACATTTTTAACAATTATTTGAAAATAGCTGGAAGCCAGAACTATTTTCAAATACATCAAACAATCCCAAATCAATAATATCCGACCCAAAAAGCACCTGGAACTCATGCCTATCCCTCAGCAGAGCACACTTGTATAGTTGAGATACTAATAAACATTTTTAATAATTATTTCAAAATAGCTGGAAGCCAGAACTATTTTCAAATACATCAAACAATACCAAATCAATAATATCCAACCCAAAAAGCACGTGGAACTCATGCCTATCCCTCAGCAGAGCACACTTGTATAGTTGAGATAGTAATAAACATTTTTAATAATTATTTCAGAATAGCTGGAAGCCAGAACTATTCACAAATACATCAAAGAATACCAAAACAATAATATCCCACCCAAAAAGCACCTGGAACTCATGCCTATCCCTCAGCAGAGCACACTTGTATAGTTGAGATATTTATAAACATTTTTAACAATTATTTGAAAATAGCTGGAAGACCGAACTTTTCTCAAGTACATCAAACAATACCAAAACAATAATATCCCGCCCTAAAAGCACCTGGAACTCATGCCTATCCCTCAGCAGAGCACACTTGTGTAGTTGAGATACTAGTCAACATTTTTAATAATTATTTCAAAATAGCTGGAAGCCAGAACTATTCACAAATACATCAAACAATACTAAAACAGTAATATCCGACACAAAAAGCACCTGGAACTAAGGCCTATCCATCAGCAGAGCACACTTGTATAGTTGAGATATTTATACACATTTTTAACAATTATTTGAAAATAGCTGGAAGCCAGAACTATTTTTAAATACATCGAACAATCCCAAATCAATAATATCCAACCCAAAAAGCACCTGGAACTCATGCCTATCCCTCAGCAGAGCACACTTGTATAGTTGAGATACTAATAAACATTTTTAATAATTATTTCAAAATAGCTGGAAGCCAGACCTATTCTCAAATACATCAAACAATACCAAATCAATAATATCCAACCCAAAAAGCACCTGGAACTCATGCCTATCCCTCAGCAGAGCACACTTGTATAGTTGAGATACTAATAAACGGTTTTAACAATTATTTCAAAATAGCTGGAAGTCAGAACTATTGTCAAATACATCAAACAATACCAAAACAGTAATATCCCACACAAAAAGCACCTGGAACTCATGCCTATCCCTCAGCAGAGCACACTTGTATAGTTGAGATACTAATAAACATTTTTAATAATTATTTCAAAATAGCTGAAAGCCAGAACTAGTTTCAAATACATCAAACAATACCAAATCAATAATATCCAACCCAAAAAGCACCTGGAACTCATGCCTATCCTTCAGCAGAGCACACTTGTATAGTTGAGATATTTATACACATTTTTAACAATTATTTGAAAATAGCTGGAAGCCAGAACTATTTTCAAATACATCAAACAATCCCAAATCAATAATATCCGACCCAAAAAGCACCTGGAACTCATGCCTATCCCTCAGCAGAGCACACTTGTATAGTTGAGATACTAATAAACATTTTTAATAATTATTTCAAAATAGCTGGAAGCCAGAACTATTTTCAAATACATCAAACAATACCAAATCAATAATATCCAACCCAAAAAGCACGTGGAACTCATGCCTATCCCTCAGCAGAGCACACTTGTATAGTTGAGATACTAATAAACATTTTTAATAATTATTTCAAAATAGCTGGAAGCCAGAACTATTCACAAATACATCAAAGAATACCAAAACAATAATATCCCACCCAAAAAGCACCTGGAACTCATGCCTATCCCTCAGCAGAGCACACTTGTATAGTTGAGATATTTATAAACATTTTTAACAATTATTTGAAAATAGCTGGAAGACCGAACTTTTCTCAAGTACATCAAACAATACCAAAACAATAATATCCCGCCCTAAAAGCACCTGGAACTCATGCCTATCCCTCAGCAGAGCACACTTGTGTAGTTGAGATACTAGTCAACATTTTTAATAATTATTTCAAAATAGCTGGAAGCCAGAACTATTCACAAATACATCAAACAATACTAAAACAGTAATATCCGACACAAAAAGCACCTGGAACTAAGGCCTATCCATCAGCAGAGCACACTTGTATAGTTGAGATATTTATACACATTTTTAACAATTATTTGAAAATAGCTGGAAGCCAGAACTATTTTTAAATACATCGAACAATCCCAAATCAATAATATCCAACCCAAAAAGCACCTGGAACTCATGCCTATCCCTCAGCAGAGCACACTTGTATAGTTGAGATACTAATAAACATTTTTAATAATTATTTCAAAATAGCTGGAAGCCAGAACTATTCTCAAATACATCAAACAATACCAAATCAATAATATCCAACCCAAAAAGCACCTGGAACTCATGCCTATCCCTCTGCAGAGCACACTTGTATAGTTGAGATACTAATAAACATTTTTAATAATTATTTCAAAATAGTTAGGAGCCAGAACTATTCTTAAATACATCAAACAGTACCAATACATTAATATCGTACCCAAAAAGCAGCTGGAACTCATGCCTACTCCTCAGCAGAGCACACTTGTATAGTTGAGATATTAATAAACATTTTTAACAATTATTTGAAAATAGCTGGAAGACAGAACTATTCACAAATGCTTCAAACAATACCAAAACAATAATATCCCACCCAAAAAGCACCTGGAACTCATGCCTATCCCTCAGCAGAGCACATTTGTATAGTTGAGATATTTATAAACATTTTTTACAATCATTGGAAAATAGCTGGAAGCTAGAACTATTTTTAAATATATCAAAGAATACCTAAACTATAATATCTCACCCGAAAAGAACCTGAAACTATCGCCTATCCATCAGCAGAGCATACTTGTATAGTTGAGATATTAATAAACATGCTAACAATTATTTGAAAATAGCTGGAAGCCAGAACTATTCTCAAATACATTAAACAAAACACCTGGAACTCATGCCTATCCCTCAGCAGAGCACACTTGTATTGTTGAGATATTAATAAACATTTTCAATAATTATTTCGAAATAGCTGGAAGCCAGAACTATTCACAAATACATTAAACAATACGAAGACAATAATGTCCCACCCAAAAAGCACCTGGAACTCATGCCTATCCCTCAGCAGAGCACACTTGTAAAGTTGAGATACTGATAAACATTTTTAATAATTATTTCAAAATGGCTGGAAGCCAGAACTATTCTCAAATACATCAAACAATACCAAAACAATAATACCCCACCCAAAAAGCACCTGGAACTCTCGCCTATTTCTCAGCAGAGCACACTTGTATAGTTGAGATATTTATAAACATTTTTAACAATTATTTGAATATAGCTGGAAGACAGAACTATTGTCAAATACATCAAACAGTACCAAAACAATAATATCCCGCCCAAAAAGCACCTAGAACTCATGCCTATCCCTCAGCAGAGCACACTTGTATAGTTGATATATTAATAAACATTTTTAATAATTATTTCAAAATAGCTGGAAGCCAGAACTATTCACAAATACATCAAATAATACCAAAACAATAATATCCCACCAAATAAGCACCTGGAACTCATGCCTATCCCTCAGCAGAGCACACTTGTATAGTTGACATATTTATACACATTTTTAAGAGTTATTTGAAAATAGCTGGAAGCCAGAACTATTCTCAAATACATCACACAATACCAAATCAATAATATCCAACCCAAAAAGCACCTGGAACTCATGCCTATCCCTCAGCAGAGCACACTTGTATAGTTGAGATACTAATAAACATTTTTAATAGTTATTTCACAATATCTGGAAGCCAGAACTATTAACAAATACATCAAACAATATCAAAACAATAATATCCCACCCAAAAAGCACCTGGAACTCATGCCTATCCCTCAGCAGAGCACACTTATATAGTTGAGATACTAATAAACATAATACTTATTTCAAAATAGCTGGAAGCCAGAACTATTCACAAATACATCAAACAATACCAAAAAAATAATAACCCACCTAAAAATCACCTGGAACTCATGCCCTTCTCTCAGCAGAGCACACTTGTATAGTTGAGGAATTTATAAACATTTTTTACAATTATTTGAAAATAGCTGGAAGCCGGAACTATTGTCAAATATATCAAGCAATACCAAAACCGTAATATCCCACACAAAAAGCTCCTGGAACTAAGGCCTATCCATCAGCAGAGCAGCCTTGTATAGTTGAGATACTGATAAACATTTTTAATAATTATTTCAAAATTGCTGGAAGCCAGAACTATTCACAAATTCATCAAATAATACCAAAACAATAATATCCCACCCAAAAAGCACCTGGAACTCATGCCTATCCCTCAGCAGAGCACATTTGTATAGTTGATATATTTATAAACATTTTTTACAATTATTTGAAAACAGCTTCAAGCCGGAACTATTGTCAAATATATTAAACAATACCAAAACAGTAATATCCCACACAAAAAGCTTCTGGAACTAAGGCCTATCCATCAGCCGAGCACCCTTGTATAGTTGATATACTGATAAACAATTTTAATAATTATTTCAAAATAGCTGGAAGCCAGAACTATTCACAAATACATCAAGTAATACCAAAACAATAATATTCCACCCAAAAAGTATCTGGAACTCATGCCTATCCCTCAGCAGAGCACACTAGTATAGTTGAGATATTTATAAACATTTTTAACAATTCTTTGAAAATACCGGGAAGCCGGAACTATTGTCAAATATATCAAACAATACCTAAACTATAATATCTCACGCGAAAAGCACCTGGAACTATCGCCTATCCCTCAGCAGAGCACACTTGTATAGTTGAGATATTTATAAACATTTTTAACAGTTGTTTGAAAATAGCTGGAAGCCGGAACTATTGTCAAATATATCAAACACTACCTCAACTATAATATCTCACGCGAAAAGCACCTGGAACTATCGTCTATCCATCAGCAGCGCACACTTGTATAGTTGAGATATTAATAAACATTTTCAACTATTATTTGAAAATATCTGGCACACAGAACTAATCTCAAATACATCAAACAATACCAAAACAATATTATTCCACCCAAAAAACACCTTGAACTCATGTCTATCCCTCAGCAGGGCATACTTGTATAGTTGAAATATTCGTAAACCTTTTTAACAATTATTTGAAAATAGCTGGAAGACAGAACTATCCCTAAATACATAGAACAATGCCTAAACTATAATATCCCACACTAACAGCACCTGGAACTCACGCCTATCTCTCAGCAGAGCACACTTGTATAGTTGAGATATTTATAAACTTTTTTAATACCTATTTCACACCAGCTGGAAGCCAGAACTATTCTCACATACATCAAACAATACCAAAACATCAATATCCCACCCAAAAAGCACCTGGAACTCATGCCTAGCTCTCAGCAGAGCACACTTGTATAGTTGAGATATTTATAAACATTTTGAACAATTGTTTGCAAATAGCTGGAAGCCGGAAATATTGTCAAATATATCAAACAATATCTAAACTATAATACCTCACGCGAAAAGCATCTGGAACTATCGCCTCTCCATCAGCAGAGCACACTTGTATAGTTGAGATATTAATAAACATTTTTAAGTATTATTTGAAAATAGCTGGCAGACAGAACTATTCTCAAATACATCAAACAATACCAAAACAACGATGTCCCATCCAAAAAGCACGTGGCACTCATGCCTATCCTCCAGCAGAGCACACTTGTATAGTTTAGATATTTATAAACATTTTTAACAAGTATTTGAAAATAGCTGGGAGCCAGAACTATTCTCAAGTACATCAAACAATACCAAAACTATAATATCTCACACTAAAAGCACCTGGAACTAACGCCTATCCATCAGCAGAGCACCCTTGTATAGTTGATATACTGATAAAGAGTTTTAATAATTATTTCAAAATAGCTGGAAGCCAGAACTATTGTCAAATACATCAAACAATACCAAAACAGTAATATCTCACACAAAAAGCACCTGGAACTAAGGCCTATCCATCAGCCGAGCACCCTTGTATAGTTGATATATTGATAAACATTTTTAATAATTATTTCAAAATAGCTGAACGCCAGAACTATCCACAAATACATCAAACAATACAAAACAATAATATCCCACCCAAAAAGCACCTGGAACTCATGCCTATCCCTCAGCAGAGCACACTTGTATAGTTGAGATATTTATACACATTTTTAACAATTATTTGAAAATAGCTGGAAGCCAGAACTATTCTCAAATACATCAAACAATACCATATCAATAATATCCAACCCAAAAAGCACCTGGAACTCATGCCTATCCCTCAGCAGAGCACACTTGTATAGTTGAGATACTGATAAACATTTTTAATAATTATTTCAAAATGGCTGGAAGCCAGAACTATTCTCAAATACATCAAACAATACCAAAACAATAATACCCCACCCAAAAAGCACCTGGAACTCTCGCCTTTCTCTCAGCAGAGCACACTTGTATAGTTGAGATATTTATAGACATTTTTAACAATTGTTTGAATATAGCTGGAAGACAGAACTATTGTCAAATACATCAAACAATACCAAAACAATAATATCCCGCCCAAAAAGCACCTAGAACTCATGCCTATCCCTCAGCAGAGCACACTTGTATAGTTGATATACTAATAAACATTTTTAATAATTATTTCAAAATAGCTGGAAGCCAGAACTATTCACAAATACATCAAATAATACCAAAACAATAATATTCCACCAAATAAGCACCTGGAATTCATGCCTATCCCTCAGCAGAGCACACTTGTATAGTTCAGATATTTATACACATTTTTAACAGTTATTTGAAAATAGCTGGAAGCCAGAACTATTCTCAAATACATCAAACAATACCAAATCAATAATATCCAACCCAAAAAGCACCTGGAACTCATGCCTATCCCTCAGCAGAGCACACTTGTATAGTTGACATACTAATAAACATTTTTAATAATTATTTCACAATATCTGGAAGCCAGAACTATTAACAAATACATCAAACAATACCAAAACAATAATATCCCACCCAAAAAGCACCTGGAACTCATGTTTATCCCTCAGCAGAGCACACTTGTATAGTTGAGATACTAATAAACATTTTTAATAACTATTTCAAAATAGCTGGAAGCCAGAACTATTCACAAATACATCAAACAATACCAAAACAATAATAACCCACCCAAAAATCACCTGGAACTCATGCCTATCCCTCAGCAGAGCACTCTTGTATAGTTGAGATATTTATAAACATTTTTAATAATCATTTAAAAATAGCTGGAAGCCAGAACTATTCATAAATACATCAAACAATACCAAAACAATAATATCCCACACAAAAGGCTCCTGGAACTCATGCCGATCCCTCAGCAGAGCACACTTATATAGTTGAGATCCTGATGAACATTGTTAATAATTATTTCAAAATAGCTGGAAGCCGGAACTATTCACAAATACATCAAATAATACCAAAACAATAATAACCCATCCAAAAATCACCTGGAACTCATGCCTATCCCTCAGCAGAGCACACTTGTATAGTTGAGATACTAATAAACATTTTTACAAATTATTTCAAAATAGCTAGAAGCCAGAACTATTCACAAATACATCAAACAATACCAAAACAATAATAACCCGCCCAAAAATGACCTGGAACTCATGCCTATCCCTCAGCAGAGCACTCTTGTATAGTTGAGATATTTATAAACATTTTTAATAATCATTTCAAAATAGCTGGAACCCAGAACTATTCATAAATACATCAAACAATACCAAAACAATAATATCCCACACAAAAAGCTCCTGGAACTCATGCCTATCCCTCAGCAGAGCACACTTACATAGTTGAGATCCTGCTAAACATTGTTAATAATTATTTCAAAATAGTTGGAAGCCGGAACTATTCACAAATACATCAAATAATACCAAAACAATAATCACCCATCCAAAAATCACCTGGAACTCATTCCTATCCCTCAGCAGAGCACACTTGTATAGTTGAGATATTTATAAACATTTTTAATAATCATTTCAAAATAGCTGGAAGCCAGAACTATTCATAAATACATCAAACAATACCAAAACAATAATATCCCACACAAAAAGCTCCTGGAACTCATGCCTATCTTTCAGCAGAGCACACTTATATAGTTGAGATCCTGATAAACATTGTTAATAATTATTTCAAAATAGTTGGAAGCCGGAACTATTCACAAATACATCAAATAATACCAAAACAATAATAACCCATCAAAAAATCACCTGGAACTCATGCCTATCCCTCAGCAGAGCACACTTATATAGTTGAGATCCTGATAAACATTGTTAATAATTATTTCAAAATAGCTGGAAGCCAGAACTATTCACAAATACCTCAAGTAATACCAAAACAATAATATTCCACCCAAAAAGTATCTGGAACTCATGCCTATCCCTCAGCAGAGTACACTTGTATAGTTGAGATATTTATAAACATTTTTTACAATTATTTGAAAATAGCTGGAAGCCGGAACTATTGTCAAGTATATCAAACAATACCAAAACAGTAATATCCCACACAAAAAGCTCCTGAAACTCATGCCTATCCCTCAGCAGAGCACACTTGTATAGTGGAGATATTTATAAACATTTTTAATACCTATTTTAAAATTGCTGGAAGCCAGAACTATTCTCAAATACACCAAATAATACCAAAACAATAATATCCCACCCAAAAAGCACCTGGAACTCATGCCTATCCCTCAGCAGAGCACACTTGTATAGTTGAGGAATTTATAAACACTTTTTACAATTATTTGAAAATAGCTGGAAGCCGGAACTATTGTCAAATATATCAAGCAATACCAAAACCGTAATATCCCACACAAAAAGCTCCTGGAACTAAGGCCTATCCATCAGCAGAGCAGCCTTGTATAGTTGAGATACTGATAAACATTTTTAATAATTATTTCAAAATTGCTGGAAGCCAGAACTATTCACAAATACATCAAATAATACCAAAACAATAATATCCCACCCAAAAAGCAGCTGGCACTCATGCCTATCCCTCAGCAGAGCACATTTGTATAGTTGGAATATTTATAAACATTTTTCACAATTATTTGAAAACAGCTTCAAGACGGAACTATTGTCAAATATATCAAACAATACCAAAACAGTAATATCCCACACAAAAAGCTCCCGGAACTAAGGCCTATCCATCAGCCGAGCACCCTTGTATAGTTGATATACTGATAAACAATTTTAATAATTATTTCAAAATAGCTGGAAGCCAGAACTATTCACAAATACATCAAGTAATACCAAAACAATAATATTCCACCCAAAAAGTATCTGGAACTCATGCCTATCCCTCAGCAGAGCACACTTGTATAGTTGAGATATTTATAAACATTTTTAACAATTCTTTGAAAATAGCTGGAAGCCGGAACTATTGTCAAATATATCAAACAATACCTAAACTATAATATCTCACGCGAAAAGCACCTGGAACTGTCGCCTATCCCTCAGCAGAGCACACTTGTATAGTTGAGATATTTATAAACATTTTTAACAGTTGTTTGAAAATAGCTGGAAGCCGGAACTATTGTCAAATATATCAAACACTACCTCAACTATAATATCTCATGCGAAAAGCACCTGGAACTATCGCCTATCCATTAGCAGCGCACACTTGTATAGTTGAGATATTAATAAACATTTTTAACTATTATTTGAAAATATCTGGCACACAGAACTAATCTCAAATACATCAAACAATACCAAAACAATATTATTCCACCCAAAAAGCACCTGTCACTCATGTCTATCCCTCAGCATACTTGTATAGTTGAATGTATAGTTGACTTGTATAGTTGAAAAAGCACCTGTCACTCATGTCTATCCCTCAGGGCATACTTGTATAGTTGAAATATTCGTAAACATTTTTAACAATTATTTGAAAATAGCTGGAAGACAGAACTATCCCTAAATACATAAAACAATGCCTAAACTATAATATCTCACACTAACAGCACCTGGAACTAACGCCTATCTCTTAGCAGAGCACACTTGTATAGTTGAGATATTTATAAACATTTTTAACAATTGTTTGAAAATATCTGGAAGCCGGTAATATTGTCAAATATATCAAACAATACCTAAACTATAATACCTCACGCGAAAAGCACCTGGAACTATCGCCTCTCCATCAGCAGAGCACACTTGTATAGTTGAGATATTAATAAACATTTTTAAGTATTATTTGAAAATAGCTGGCAGACAGAACTATTCTCAAATACATCAAACAATACCAAAACAATGATGTCCCATCCAAAAAGCACGTGGCACTCATGCCTATCCTCCAGCAGAGCACACTTGTATAGTTTAGATATTTATAAACATTTTTAACAATTATTTGAAAATAGCTGGGAGCCAGAACTATTCTCAAATATATCAAACAATACCAAAACTATAATTTCTCACACTAAAAGCACCTGGAACTAACGCCTATCCATCAGCAGAGCACCCTTGTATAGTTGATATACTGATAAACGGTTTTAATAATTATTTCAAACTAGCTGGAAGCCAGAACTATTGTCAAATACATCAAACAATACCAAAACAGTAATATCCCACACAAAAAGCACCTGGAACTAAGGCCTATCCATCAGCCGAGCACCCTTGTATAGTTGATATATTGATAAACATTTTTAATAATTATTTCAAAATAGCTGAACGCCAGAACTATTCACAAATACATCAAATAATACAAAACAATAATATCCCACCCAAAAAGCACCTCGAACTCATGCCTATCCCTCAGCAGAACACACTTGTACAGTTGAGATATTTATACACATTTTTAACAATTATTTGAAAATAGCTGGACGCCAGAACTATTCTCAAATACATCAAACAATACCATATCAATAATATTCAACCCAAAAAGCACCTGGAACTCATGCCTATCCCTCAGCAGAGCACACTTGTATAGTTGAGATACTAATAAACATTTTTAATAATTATTTCAAAATAGCTGGAAACCAGAACTATTCACAAATACATCAAACAATACCAAAACAATAATATCCCACCCAACAAGCACCTGGAACTCATGCCTATCCCTCAGCAGAGCACACTTGTATAGTTGAGATACTGATAAACATTTTTAATAATTATTTCAAAATAGCTGGATGCCAGAACTATTCTCAAATACATTAAACAATACCAAAACAATAATACCCCACCCAAAAAGCACCTGGAACTCTCGCCTATCCCTCAGCAGAGCACACTTGTATAGTTGAGATATTGATAAACATTTTTAACAATTATTTGAAAATACCTGGAAGACAGAACTATTCTTAAATACATCAAACAATACCTAAAGTATAATATCTCACTCAATAAGGACCTGGAACTCACGCCCATACATCAACAGAGCACACTCGTATAGTTGAGATATTAATAAACATTTTTAACATTTATTATTAAAAATAGCTGAAATAGCAAATATATCAAACAATACCTAAACTATAATATCCGACACAAAAAGCACCCAGAACTCACGCCTATTCATCAGCAGAGCACACTTGTATAGTTGAGATGCTGATATACATTTTTAATAATTATTTGAAAATAGCTGGAAGCCAGAACTATTCTCAAATACATCGAACAATACTAAAACTATAATATCTCGAACAAAAAGCACCCGGAACTAACGCCAATCCATTAGCAGAGCATACTTGTATAGTTGGGATATTAATAAACATTTTTAACAATTATTTGAAAATATCTGGAATCCAGAACTATTTTCGAATACATCAAACAATACCAAAACTATAATATCTTACACAGAAAGCACCTGGAACTGACGTCTATCCATCAGCAGAGCACCCTTGTATAGTTGAGATATTAATAAACAATTATATCAATTATTTAAAATAGCTGGACGCCAGAACTATTCTCAAATCCATCAAACAATACCAAAACTATAATAGCTCACACAAATAGCACCCAGAACTCACGCCTATCCATCAGCATATTTCTATAGGAAGATACACAAAAACAATTCCGTCACTTTTTTTTTGGCAAAATCACCAGAACTATTGCTAAAATTTATCAGGAACTATAGAACTCATCCGCATGTACAAAGAACTCCCGGTAATTTATGGTTTTCTGCAAAATGATCTGCTACGGTGCTACGGGAAGTTAGCAGAGCATTTTATCAATAAAGTTTTTTGGACAAAATCACTAGAACTATTGCTAAAAACCATCAAGAACTATAGAACTCAACTGCATGCCAAGAGAACTCTCACTTAATTTTGATCTGCTGGCAAATGCTCTGCTAACTTCACTGACACAATTTTGTTTGATCTTTTCAATACTGGCAAAATAATCCTTAGTTAAAAGACTATTCGTAAATATGCCATTTTTCACGTTTTTTTAATTCCATTTTCCTGCATAAAAAAAATCTTGATAAAAAAATGATCAAAGCATCTTATAGAGAATACTTTACAGTTTCCAAAACCCTCTGGTTTTTTTTCTGTGCGACCATTAGTCTCTGAGTAATCAGTCATCAAAGTCAAAAGTGTCATTTTTGCTTTGAACATCGATAACTCAGCGAGAAAAAATCGGACAGAGCTTTCCCACCGCTCAAATTAAAGGGGAAGAATCCAGCTAGACGATCCTTCCAATCCGATCATTCAAAATATTTTTATTAAAGTCCGTGCAGACTGTGAAAGATGAGCAAAAATTTTGAAACTTTTTTTACTTCGGTTTTTTTATGGCACTAAAAATTGGCTGATGTGAAAAATGTTGGAGCTCAAGATCTCAAAACTAGAGATTCACACCTTCAATTTGCTTTTTTTTTATTTTGCTGTACGACCATTTTTCGAGGCGTTACAGCTATTTGAATATGACCCTAAAATTGGCGGACTTTTTCAATATCCTTTAATTCTTTTGCCTAGTGTAGTTTCCAGCTGAGAGCTCTTCACATTTAATTGAAGTATAATATATCTTTCCGCAATTATCCATTGGACCATTTCCTCAATCCTTTATCATATCGTATATCCCAGTAAGGTCAAACTTTACCAATAATGTACTTTGACAAAGCATTCGAATATTCAAAAATAAAACACAATTCATATTAGATCGCTAGAGTTTCGGCTTCGGTCCGGCCAGTGAAGGACTTCCAAGGTTATCGATGGAAATAAGAAATTATGTTTCTTTACGTTTCGGCCCTCTGGTTCGGGTCCTCTTCAGAATATGTATATTTATTTTCCCTGTATAAACAGTGATACACAGTATTTTACAATTACGTAATATCTAGATGTTGTGTTATTTTGTGTGACAATCATATTGGTTCTGTTTTAACTATAATTATATACATAAAGTATGGATGACGACTTTTATTGTGTTACTTATTGTTATGTGTAAGTATTGGTGTGTAAAATGTACGGAGTGTGGAGAAAATATAAAAGTGCGATATGGTATTTTACTAACCTCGAAGTAGTGAAATTTCGGGTTTTTTTAAACACATGTTTGGAAAGATGTTGTAACAAACAGAGACATTATTTGTGAATATAAATAATGTTCTGTGAAAAGGTACTCAGTAGATGGAGTTAATATCGTTTATGGGCGATTTTATCTGATCTGTAATAGATAAATAGTTATGGGTTAATTTTTTATGTATCACTATTGAAAATTTAAGTATAAGGATTTGATCTAATAAAAGTTTTGATGAGTAGTCAAGAACTCTGGTAATTACCGGTTGAGTTTGTTCTTAAGAGTGTGTTATCTTTCCAAAATGAGTAAAAACTCGAATTATTTCATTGGTTCGTTACATTTTGAGTTGTGTAGCGGACAAGAGTTCGGGAGAAACTAAGTGATATATTGTTTTCGGGTGGCATATTCGAGTCTCTGTGCTATGAATTGGGGGAGAGATCGTGCTCGCAGTGACGTGTCAATGAGAATAAATTAGGTGCGCCAAGTTAGGGGTATTTAAAATTAGTTTGTGATGTCATTAAAATTAGCTTATCGTGTCAAAATGTTAGTTCGTTTATCATGTCGATAATTTTAAAATTGTTATGTGAGGTAAAATATGGTAGTGTGTTGATAGTTATATAATAGAATTGTAGATTGAGCTAAGATTTTTTATGTCAGTTCTAACATTTATGGCGTTGGGGTGTGCTTTAATTTGTATCATTTCCATGATTAATCTTTTTTTGAGCCAACTCTCATTGTTTAGTATTTTTGTGTTATCGAATTGAAAGTCATGTTTATGTTCTATTGCATGTTCTGCTAAGGCTGTGTGTATTTCGGTAGTGTGTTTTAAGCTATTTTTGTGTTCTTTTATTCGGGTTTCAAGATATCTTTTAGTTTGGCCTATGTAAGTGGCGTCGCAATCATTGCAGTCGATTTTATAAACGATGTTGGATATTCGATTATTGTTGATTTTGTCTTTCGTGGAACCAATGATGGATGAAATATTGTGTTTATTGTTTGTAACTAATGTTATGTTGTATTGTTGGAAAAGACGGATTAGTTGGTGATGTATGTTTTTTGTGTAGGGGAGATTTATTATTCTAGAGGAGTCAAAATTATTGTTGTTCGTTTTTTGTTTGTTGATTATGGAAACTCGATGTTTTATTAATTTGTCTGTGAAAGAGGTTGGATAGCAATTTTTTGTCATTGTGTCGCAGATGAGTTGGAGATTTTCTTTATGAAATGAAGGGTGAGGTAGTTTTATTGCTCTGTCAATCAACATGTAGATTATGGCTTTTTTTTGGGAGAGTGGGTGGTGTGAGTAGAAATTTATGAATCTGCCAGACCAAGTTGGTTTTCTATACCAATTTGTAATAATTGAATTTTGTTTACGGATTAATAGTAAGTCAAGAAATGGGATTTTGTTGTCTATTTCATTTTCCGATGTAAATTGTAGTTTTGGGTTATAGGCATTAAAAATCTTTTTGGTGGATTCTAGTTTGTTAGTTGGTAGAGCAATAATAATATCGTCGACGTATCTTTTATATAACGGCAATGAGAATTTTAATTTTTCTAGGCAACTTGTTTCAAGGTCGATCATGACTATGTTGGATAGTATTGGGGCTAGAGGTGATCCCATGGGTAATCCAGAGATTTGTTGGTAGATTTTGTCTTGGAATGTGAAAAAGGTTGAGAACATGATATATTCTATGGCTTTAATAATTTCGTGTAAGGGACACGCATTTGAGAATAAGTTTGATCTTTTTTGTAGGCTGTGGATAACTAGTGGTAATGGAATGTTGGTGTAGAGAGAAACGACATCAAATGAGAATAGTTTATAGTTGAGTGGGATTGAGAGGTTGGAAAGTGAGTGTTTTAAGTGGAAGCTGTCTTTGACGTGTGAGTTGGTCGTACTGATTAGTTTAGAGAGTTTTGATTGAATGAATTCAGCTAATCTGTGTGTTGGGCTATTTATGGATGATACTATTGGACGAAGTGGATAGTTTATTTTGTGAATTTTTGGTAGGCAATAGAGACGGGATAAGTTGCAATTTTCAGCTTTTAAATATTTATATTTCGATTCATCTATGATTTTTAGGGATTTCCATCTAGAGAGAATGTTGTTGATACCTTTTTGTAGAGAATTGATGGGATTTTTGTTTGTTAGTTTGTAAATTGTAGAATCTGCAAGTAATTCATGGGTTTTTGTGATGTAATCTGATTTTTTAAAAATGACCGTTGTATTTCCTTTGTCTGCTCGTGTAACTAAGAGTTGAGGGTTGTTTTTCAAAAATAAAGATGTGTGTTTAATAATTTGGTTGGTGTTGGAGAATGATTTGGGGATATTTATTTTGTTTAAGATTTTGCTGAATCTGCTTCTAATTTCTATTTGTCTAGGCTTGTCTAGTAGAAAATCCAGTTTGGCTTCGAGTTCTGAAATAGATTTGTGGATGTGAGTTTTTATGTTTGAGAGTTTAAGGTAAGGGAAACAAAATTTTTCCCCTAGAGACAGGAAAGTGGAAATGTGTAGGGGAATGTCTATATTGGATAGATTTATGAGCCAGTCTTTACTTTTGTTCAATGTGGTTGTTGAGTTTATATTTTCCAAAGGATCAGTGGGAAGAATGTTATTTGTGTTATGTTGATTATTGGTAAGTGATGAATATAGAATGTTGTGATTTTGTGTTGTTTGATTTGTATTTTGACGATTTAAGTGATGTGTTTTGTTGTGGTCTAAATGTGTTTGTGATGATATTGTTTTTAAAAATTCCTCGTGGTTAAAAATGTGATGGTGTATGTTTTTGGTTCGTTGAAATCTGAGATTTTGTAGTTTTTTTTGGTGAATTTCATATGAGAGTTTTGATAATTTATTTAGTTTTGTTTGTTCTAAGGTGAAAAATCTTTCTTTAATATTGTTTGGAGTCTTGTTGATTGTTTTTGTGTTCTTTTCAATTTTTTTGTTCAATACTTTAATTCGAAAATTGAGATCGTCAATTTCTATATTTAATATTGCTTTGTGGAATTTGTGAGATGTCTTATTGAGTTTTATTTTACCTTTGTTATTGGAGATCTGAATATTAAAGTGTTTGTAAAAAATGTGCTTCGGTGTCAAACCTTCTTGTCTACATTTAAGTAAGAAACGGAGTTGTTGTTTAAGGCGAGTCTTGGTGGCAGTGTCGTGTTTCCAATTCTTGAACGCTGCTAAGGTGAAATATCCAAAGAGGTGTAGTATCTCGCTGAAGAAGGTCATTGTGTCTTGTTTATAGCCAATCAATTTGGAATGAATCAAAGAAGTATGCGGCCGTGTAGGTGATAAGAGATCGCTAGAGTTTCGGCTTCGGTCCGGCCAGTGAAGGACTTCCAAGGTTATCGATGGAAATAAGAAATTATGTTTCTTTACGTTTCGGCCCTCTGGTTCGGGTCCTCTTCAGAATATGTATATTTATTTTCCCTGTATAAACAGTGATACACAGTATTTTACAATTACGTAATATCTAGATGTTGTGTTATTTTGTGTGACAATCATATTGGTTCTGTTTTAACTATAATTATATACATAAAGTATGGATGACGGCTTTTATTGTGTTACTTATTGTTATGTGTAAGTATTGGTGTGTAAAATGTACGGAGTGTGGAGAAAATATAAAAGTGCGATATGGTATTTTACTAACCTCGAAGTAGTGAAATTTCGGGTTTTTTTAAACACATGTTTGGAAAGATGTTGTAACAAACAGAGACATTATTTGTGAATATAAATAATGCTCTGTGAAAAGGTACTCAGTAGATGGAGTTAATATCGTTTATGGGCGATTTTATCTGATCTGTAATAGATAAATAGTTATGGGTTAATTTTTTATGTATCACTATTGAAAATTTAAGTATAAGGATTTGATCTAACAAAAGTTTTGATGAGTAGTCAAGAACTCTGGTAATTACCGGTTGAGTTTGTTCTTAAGAGTGTGTTATCTTTCCAAAATGAGTAAAAACTCGAATTATTTCATTGGTTCGTTACATTTTGAGTTGTGTAGCGGACAAGAGTTCGAGAGAAACTAAGTGATATATTGTTTTCGGGTGGCATATTCGAGTCTCTGTGCTATGAATTGGGGGAGAGATCGTGCTCGCAGTGACGTGTCAATGAGAATAAATTAGGTGCGCCAAGTTAGGGGTATTTAAAATTAGTTTGTGATGTCATTAAAATTAGCTTATCGTGTCAAAATGTTAGTTCGTTTATCATGTCGATAATTTTAAAATTGTTATGTGAGGTAAAATATGGTAGTGTGTTGATAGTTATATAATAGAATTGTAGATTGAGCTAAGATTTTTTATGTCAGTTCTAACATTTATGGCGTTGGGGTGTGCTTTAATTTGTATCATTTCCATGATTAATCTTTTTTTGAGCCAACTCTCATTGTTTAGTATTTTTGTGTTATCGAATTGAAAGTCATGTTTATGTTCTATTGCATGTTCTGCTAAGGCTGTGTGTATTTCGGTAGTGTGTTTTAAGCTATTTTTGTGTTCTTTTATTCGGGTTTCAAGATATCTTTTAGTTTGGCCTATGTAAGTGGCGTCGCAATCATTGTGGTCGATTTTATAAACGATGTTGGATATCCGATTATTGTTGATTTTGTCTTTCGTGGAACCAATGATGGATGAAATATTGTGTTTATTGTTTGTAACTAATGTTATGTTGTATTGTTGGAAAAGACGGATTAGTTGGTGATGTATGTTTTTTGTGTAGGGGAGATTTATTATTCTAGAGGAGTCAAAATTATTGTTGTTCGTTTTTTGTTTGTTGATTATGGAAACTCGATGTTTTATTAATTTGTCTGTGAAAGAGGTTGGATAGCAATTTTTTGTCATTGTGTCGCAGATGAGTTGGAGATTTTCTTTATGAAATGAAGGGTGAGATAGTTTTATTGCTCTGTCAATCAACATGTAGATTATGGCTTTTTTTTGGGAGAGTGGGTGGTGTGAGTAGAAATTTATGAATCTGCCAGACCAAGTTGGTTTTCTATACCAATTTGTAATAATTGAATTTTGTTTACGGATTAATAGTAAGTCAAGAAATGGGATTTTGTTGTCTATTTCATTTTCCGATGTAAATTGTAGTTTTGGGTTATAGGCATTAAAAATCTTTTTGGTGGATTCTAGTTTGTTAATTGGTAGAGCAATAATAATATCGTCGACGTATCTTTTATATAACGGCAATGAGAATTTTAATTTTTCTAGGCAACTTGTTTCAAGGTCGATCATGACTATGTTGGATAGTATTGGGGCTAGAGGTGATCCCATGGGTAATCCAGAGATTTTGTCTTGGAATGTGAAAAAGGTTGAGAACATGATATATTCTATGGCTTTAATAATTTCGTGTAAGGGGAACGCATTTGAGAATAAGTTTGATCTTTTTTGTAGGCTGTGGATAACTAGTGGTAATGGAATGTTGGTGTAGAGAGAAACGACATCAAATGATGTAACGAACCAATGAAATAATTCGAGTTTTTACTCATTTTGGAAAGATAACACACTCTTAAGAACAAACTCAACCGGTAATTACCAGAGTTCTTGACTACTCATCAAAACTTTTATTAGATCAAATCCTTATACTTAAATTTTCAATAGTGATGCATAAAAAATTAACCCATAACTATTTATCTATTACAGATCAGATAAAATCGCCCATAAACGATATTAACTCCATCTACTGAGTACCTTTTCACAGAACATTATTTATATTCACAAATAATGTCTCTGTTTGTTACAACATCTTTCCAAACATGTGTTTAAAAAAACCCGAAATTTCACTACTTCGAGGTTAGTAAAATACCATATCGCACTTTTATATTTTCTCCACACTCCGTACATTTTACACACCAATACTTACACATAACAATAAGTAACACAATAAAAGTCGTCATCCATACTTTATGTATATAATTATAGTTAAAACAGAACCAATATGATTGTCACACAAAATAACACAACATCTAGATATTACGTAATTGTAAAATACTGTGTATCACTGTTTATACAGGGAAAATAAATATACATATTCTGAAGAGGACCCGAACCAGAGGGCCGAGACGTAAAGAAACATAATTTTTTATTTCCATCGATAACCTTGGAAGTCCTTCACTGGCCGGACCGAAGCCGAAACTCTAGCGATCTCTTATCACCTACACGGCCGCATACTTCTTTGATTCATTCACAATTCATGTTGGCAAAGGATAAACTATAATTCGCATTAAGATTATCAACCGCGTAGTCATTGACATATGCATAATATATTAGACAAGCTGCGGCGTTTTTCGTGCAAATCAAGATTTGGTTTTCTCCTATCCATTTGACGCACTCTCTTCCGAGCCACGGTGAGTAGTGGGTGGAGAGTGTCCAACGATGAGTCGGGGATTACCTGAAAAGTTTATGTTTGAGGTATAGATTGGAGGGTAAGGAAGCCCGGCAGTCTTTCTTTGGAGTTGTCTCCGGATGTGGGCCAGGTTCCGAGGATTTTTTTGGCATAGGAGAGGCTTTTTGTGGTAAAAAGAAAAAAAGGAGTGGTGAGGTTTTAATGAGAAAAAGATACTGTATTTTAAAATTGAATAAAAAACAAAGGATAATATAATACAAAGATGGAAGGTTTTTTGGAGAGGTAGGAGTTTTTTTTTTGGAGCCTTTTTCTCTCCGACACGGGACTGCGTCAAAAGAGAAGAAAGGAATGCGATTTTTCCCTTCTACACCGTACGGCGTAAAAAGAGGAAAAAATGCTATGCTTGGATATGGAGAGGTAACGGGTCTGCGACACTCTCCGACGCGTGCACGAGCTGCGCACGCGTCTGTTTTTTCCCGCTTGGATCGTAGCCGGTGGTCGGGTTATATTCCCGACCGAAGCTACCAATGGTTATGGGAAAGCGCGGAACAGGGCGCCGACCCTCGGGCGCTACGCGAACTACGCGCGACCATCGGTCGTCGCGTGCGGCCGAGGTGGGTCGAGCGCGGTCGCCGGGAGCCGAGCGCGCTGCCGTGCGCCGAGCGCGGTCGACGGGAGCCGAGCGTGCTGCCGTGTGCCGAGCGCGGCCGACGGGAGCCGAGCGTGCTGCCGTGTACCGAGCGCGCCATGTGCTCCGCGAGGGAAAGGTTGGGGTACAAAGTTTTTACAATGGCGGTGCCGCGGAACGCCGGGCACCCGTTTAGCTAGCCTATGACACGCGGGTAACCCCGAGCTGTCATAGGCGAGCTGTACACTCATTTCGCGAAGTTTTTATCGATACATTCGGTGCGCGTGATTCTTTTTTTCCTTGTTTAGGTGAACTTCGGGCGATCGTCGAGGGTTTTCGCCCGCGTTCCTGGTAAGTGTGCGCGGGCTCGTCGCGCACGCCGGTAAGTTTTTTATACTGCTAATAATTAAAAGAAAAGAAAAAAAACGTAATAGCGGTAATTGTAAGGGGAGGGGAGGGTTATTTACACGCGTTTTCTAATACCAAGGGGCAGGGGGGGGGGAGTCACGACTTGATTATTAAGGGGAGAATATTTCAAAAAAAAAAAAGTGACAGCGGGAGGTTATATGCAGAGAGGGGATTTATTTACAGGGGAATAAACGTTGGGGATGACTGTCGGGCGTCGGCATGGTCATCTTCGAGGTTCTAATCTTTTCTTGACCCTTCCAGGCGCAGTGGCAGTGTCTGGTGCCTTCGTGAGGACTCGCCGCAGAGGGGCACGCCGATGCGTCGCCAGAGACGTCCCCGGCGAGGGCGTGCTTTCCTCGGAGGAAGCCGTCGGTCGTCGAAGGACTCGGCTGCAGGAGATTTGCCCCGGAGGGCTTGCAGAGGGGATCCCCGGACACGAGCCGCCATGGACGCATGGTGCTTCGGTGCTCCGACCCTCTATCGGCCAGAGGGTCGTGCCGGAGGAAATTAGGGGTACATTGGCCGTAGGGATCGTGCGGACAACACATTGTAAACGGCCTCTCCGCTTCGCGATTTTAATTCACTGACGCAAGACTTGAAAGTTGCAAAGGAAAGATATTCTTAAGTCCAGCTGATCCTTCTTCAAGAAAATTCTTCCGCCGATGTTACGAAAGCGTGTATATAAAGGGTGTCTCAAAATAGCGAGACATTTTAATTGATTAATAAAACGTATTACTTATTCTAAAAGTACGAATATTTTTTATTTAATATAAGGTACATGGAGGTTATGCGTGGAATACAATATCCGATAAATGGCATAAACGGCATGAACTTGGAAGATATATTCTTTCAACAAGATAGCGCAACCTGCCACACTGCGGGTGAAACAATGCAGTTATTGCAGACGAAGTTTCATGGTCGTGTTATCTCACGCCGCGGCGGTGTGAATTGGCAACCAAGATCGTGCGATTTGACGCCATTGGCTTGTCCCTTTGGGATTTTCTGAAAGAAAAAGTGTATGCCAATAATCCACAGACCATTCTGGAGCTCAAGGAAGCAATTGGACGCACCATTAATCAAATTAGTCCGCAATTATGTCAAAATGTTATTGACAATTTCGCCAAAAGTGTGAATCGTTTGGGACGAGGCGGCCACTTATCGGATATTGTGTTCCACACATAACCTCTATGTTTGTACCTCATATTAATATTCAAATATTCGTACTTTTCAAATAAATAACACGTTTTATTGATAAACTAAAACGTCAGGTCTTTTGAGACACCCCATATATACTCACAGAAAGATGGGAAACGCTCACCCAAAATGGCGGAATATGCTCATGGAATCCAATATCACTTGGGGCTCCAACCAGAAACGAGAATATATAGTATAGCTCACCTATGGCCATCCATAAGTTCGCTGACGAAGCTATCGTAATAATGCCTGATTTATTGGAGTAATGTCATGGCAAAACGCAAGGTGTCTCCTACCTCGACGTCTTCCGATGAATCAGCTCGTAGCCTTTCGACATTCATGAGATCGCGATTTTATGGAATTTGTGCGCTCTTTATCGAGTTAACGTTGAACGATACTTCGATTTATGGGAAAAAAAAACTTTGAGAATTTTTTCGCAATGAAAGCAGTAAAGCTGGAGACCTCGTGATAAAAATGGGTCACAATTTCCCAACACTATTTGGATGGACGTGACATTAAGGTATTCCTTCCGCGGAGGGTCGTACTTCGTGGGGGCATAATAAGGGCCCTTCTGAATCAATGGTAAATTACAGTGGTGCTTAATAAAAATCAATCACAATCAATTATAAGATACAACGATAAACTGGAATTAAAAAATTCGCATAAATTTTGTAGATTTATACTCGTTTACATTTTCTTGCAAAAGTCGCGGCTACGAAAATTCTTTTGCTAGTTACATTTTTCAAATGCCTGATATTAAATACACACGCGTTAGTATTTTATATCAGGCATTTAGAGTTATTTGATGTATGAATAAGTTAGATAGAAATGTGGTCAGCGCGTCATCTCCGTAAAGCGCCGTATACATGAAACGATTTTGAAAGTAATAATTTTTTCGTTAATAGTTCGGTAACTTGACTTGAAAATTTACCAGTATACTGGAATGTATTTTTACTTGATTATAGACGAAAATCGGTTAAGGTAGATGGCCCAGTAATCGTCACCTTAAGCAGATCGCATGACTTTGCAAATTTATATAGCTTAACTAGGTAAGTGAGTAAAAGTAATTTTAAGTCGTTCTTACAAGGAACATCCCTCAGGTGTCCGCCTCCGATTTTGTTGAAACTGATATATGTGATAGAGCATCGAAAACTTTGAGACACGTATTTTTTTTATCGGCGGAAAAACGGATTTAAGGGGGGAAACCGCCCCTCAAAGAAAGGCGTGTCGAGGGGTGATGTTGCAGTTTCACCCAGAAGCAATCCACCGATCTGAATGAAACAAAAACGAAAATTCTTCTAATGAAGAGCGATGAAAAATCCACTATGAAAATGTTAAGAAAAAATTTAATTAGGGGGTAAACCACCCCTTAATTTGCCTTTTTTCACCCCACACTTAAGAGGGTTGTATGCAAATTAATAAAACAGGTATCATTTTGAAGGGCAATTAAAATTAAAGTTGACGGGTTTTTGCGTTTTGGCGGCATAGCAAATTTAGGGGGGTAAACCACCCCTAACATAAATTTATTTATCATGGTCGTTTTTTCTGTGTTTAAAGTATATCCGCTGATTTTAAACATTTCTATAAGCTACAATAGAAATACAATATAGAAATACAATAGAAATAGTCCCGCTGAAATGCAAAAACGCGTCAACTTGAATTTTGATTGCCCTTCAAAATGATACCTGTTTTATTAATTTTCATACAACCCTCTTAAGCGTGGGGTGAAAAACGGCAAATGGAGGGGTGGTTTACCCCTTAATTATATTTCTAATCAACACTCTTGTAGTAGATTTTTCATCGCTAAATATTAGAGGAATTTTCGATTTTGTTTCATTCAGATCGGTGGACTGCTTGTGGGAGAAACTTTGAGGGGTGGTTTCATCCCCTAACACCGTTTTTCTGCCGATACAAAAAAAACATGTTTAATAGTTTGCAATGCTTTACCACATATATGAGTTTCAACGAAATCGAAAGCGGATACGTCAATGATGTTTCTTGTCAGAGGGGTAGTTACCCCTTAAGACGAATGAAATAATTTTGAAATATGATAAAACATTAAATTGTAGCTTATAGAAATATTTAAAATCAGCGGATATACTTTAAACACGGAAAAAACGACCATGATAAATAAATTTATGTTAGGGGTGGTTTACTCCCTTAAATTTGCTATCTCGCCAAAACGCAAAAACCCGTCAACTTTAATTTTAATTGCCCTTCAAAATGATACCTGTTTTATTAATTTGCATACAACCCTCTTAAGTGTGGGGTGAAAAAAAAGCAAATTGAGGGGTGGTTTACCCCCTAATTTAATTTTTTCTTAACATTTTCATAGTGGATTTTTCATCTCTTTTCATTAGAAGAATTTTCGTTTTTGTTTCGTTCAGATCGGTGGATTGCTTCTGGGTGAAACTGCATAATCACCCCTCGATACGCCTTTCTTTGAGGGGCGGTTTTCCCCCTTAAATCCGTTTTTCCGCCGATAAAAAAAAATACGTGTCTCAAAGTTTTCGATGCTCTATCACATATATGAGTTTCAACAAAATCGGAGGCGGACACCTGAGGGATGTTCCTTGTTAGTCAGTTTTTTACTACGAAAAAGAAGCTCGTTGTGAAAGTCCCGTGCCTGGTACAGTTTTCGAGGAAATATTTCGTAAAGGTTATAAGATGCTATTGTACGAGTCATTGTCATGCGGCTATGATAGTTGGTCTGGTAATCGCCATGGGAACGTCCCACTAATCGTCACATTCGTTCCAACTGCTTTGAAGCCTTATATACCTTGGAAAATAAAATTGTTTTTTTTATTGACTTGAATAATGTATAAACATGCCAAAAATGTTATGCTAAAGTTATTTTAGGTGGAATTTTTTTTTATTAACATGTAGAAAAATGTTTTTTAAACTTTAAACGCGTTTTTCATGAAGAAATGTTTTCAAAATGGGGCGGACTCGTAAGTCCTACATTTTTTGACCGATTGACTTCAAATTTCAACTATAACTTCTTAGATACATTTTATAGCGATGTACACACGAGTTTTACAATCGATTAACAATTGCGGTTTTTGGAAAAGAATGAAGGCCGTTTCGCATTTTATCATTTGTTAATAGTTAACAAATCCTGGTACATAAAAATATATTGTCTTCTCAGTGCAGAAAAAAGTCCACTTACATTAAACAACGCATTTTCGCAAGTCGCATTTTCGACTGAAACAACGGTTTCAGTCGAAAATGCGACTTGTTTAAAAATGGGGTACAAATGTACCAAATGTACAAAAATAAATATTTTTTATACTTATTTATTATTACGCACTCGGTCACAAACTTTATGATTTTTACTAAAAGATCTGATAAAGAGTTTGAAACATAAATTTCTCTTCCATACAACTTTATTAATTTCAAAAACAAAACTATTTATTGTCTATTACGTCAGAATTATAATTTTAATTTTTTTGTAGCCATTATAAACAACTATTTTTTCAGAAAATAATTTTAAATATTTTTTCGATCGAGTGGTGTTGACCTGTGTTCAAGACGTACCCAGTTATCGACGTGGTCACGGCCCAGTAATCGCAACATTTATTTATATGTACATCTTTTTACTATCGCGAATATGTGTATGACGATTACTGGTCCGTAGATCCTTCAGACAATGCTAATTGCGGACCCAATATTTCTTTTTTGATTTTCTATAAACTAATATTCGATTCGTAAGATTCTTTTTTTGCTAACATTGTCCCAGTTGTCGACAGGCGTGGCGATTAATCGGCAGAGAGTTTATGTTGCTGAACCGGTAATCGTCATATATGAAAACTCGTTGAAATTAACATAAAACTATAATTTGTCATGCCAAACGCAAAACTAAGATGCTTGCTAATGACTTGAAGGAAAACTTCCGTCATGCAGGTCACTACAGGCATTCTCAAATCACCCGAGATGTGACATGGTTCACGTTAACCTCCTAATGAAGGATTCGGCCGAAGTGACAGCTAGACGTCGTAGCAGAATATATTTAATTTGATTACTCTTGAAAACGTATACTTATGGGTGTGAAAATGTAATACAACACAGTAAATACATCCTGGGAGATAATAGAGCACAGATCTGCACAAAGGAATGTGTTTTATCTTAAAATACTTATTTAATGCGTAAACGTGACGATCACTAGGACCCTGACCCACTGGGCCGACTACCTTATTTGTTAAATATTCGTGTTCGTGAAAGGAATATCTTACGATACTATTTAAGATGTTCCGAACTCGTCTACTCTTTGTATGCATTTTATTCACATACTCAATTTTACACGTGAACGAAATAAAGAGGACTGATAATTTTGACAATATTCAAATGTCAAGGTCTATCGGACTTTCATCCCAGAGAGAATGCAAGTCTTTCCGCAATATTCTAACGTATGTCGATACTGAGACGTATAGGTCCGTCTCATACGCGAATCATACACCGCTTATTCGAAGACAGCGATGTGGACAAGCGCGGCCATTGCCCTCAGTCACTCTCCTTGGGAAGGGAGCAGAAAATCATACAAGTGGTGACATCCTTCGGGGGACACTCAAAGTAAAGGATACAATTTGAAAAAGGAAAAAGAAGGGAGACAATATTAAAGTAACATTTATGTCACGAAGGATACTTGGGAAGGGGACGAAAAGAGCGGGAAATAAGGGGTATATAAGGGCCACCTCGCGAGAGGAAAGGCCTGCTTGTTTCTGGCCAGCCTCGGCGCAAGTACTGAAACGAGATATGAGTACAAGCTGAAGAAGCAAGGAAAGTATCGAAGTAAGGAAAACGCCGGGTAGGAACAGAACAAGTCAACAAAATTAGGAACTCTTTTCTGTTGTAAAAGCCTGAGTACCAGACATAAGTACGCGCTGAAAAAGCGGGGAAAGTGACAGATTAGGAAAGAGCCAAAATAATAAATGGACAAGAAAGAGAAATACGGAAGTTATTTTTAGAGGGTTCTTTACGCGAGTTCCGGAAAAGACAAGCTTGGGATTCCAGATTAAGGAACGTGGAATTCGGCGCAAGTAGTGAAAGGACGCAAAGTAATAGAATTTGAAAAGGGAAAAAGAAGAGAAATAGTGAGGGTAGAGTCCGAATGAGGAACGTGCTGAATATGAGCGACTACTGAAAAGGAACAGATAGGTCCAATTACGGAGAGCGTAAGGAACTCCAAAAAAAGGATAACTTGGGTATCTCTTGAAGGTTAAACAAAAATTGCTAAAGAAGGAAAAGACATCGTAATTCAAATACACAAGAGATTGCCAGCTGACTCAGCATCCCGCATTAATTTAAAGTCTAACAGTCAGCCATAAGAAAAGATACAGTAAACAATGAGAGTAAGAGAGAAAAAAGAACAACAAAAGGGGCAGTAACCGAGGATGGCTGTACCGTCAAAATCTGACAGGTCCGCGAGCGACACCCATCCAAAGAAACACATTTAGACACACATAAATACTCGAAAAATGTAAGCGCGGCGCCGAGCGACACATATACAAACAAACACAAGCAAGCAAATCGTACACCGATAGGCGTCGAGCCGAACATCGCGACACCCCACACAAAGACCGTACACAATACACATAAACACGCATCAGGGTACCTGCGGCAAGAGCGACACCAAACACATACACAAACACTCATACAATCATCAAAATGCGCACAAAACGGAATCATTGTAAAGACACCCACACAAATACACAGACAGATATGGATGTACACGAATCAAGGAATAGAAATTATAATAAAAATATGATTTCTTGTATGCGATAAAAAAGGTCTCAATTAATTTGCTCCCTAGTCGAGTCCCGAATCCAAATAAATTTAATGTAATTAGGGGTGACCCGTTAAACACATAATTACGTGCATAATTACGGAACTCGACAAGAGAAGGCTTTATTATAATTTTTACGGTTCTCTGAGGTCTTTGGGGTTTTTCGCAGTGAAAAATGCTCAATTGGCGGCACGATAGCAGGAAACGGAGTCGCTCACTTTATACCGTCGCTACCGCGCACTGAGGTGCTCTAACCATCAGTATACATACGCCCGGTGATGAACAAAGACTCACCCAGCCAGAAATTATGCAACGTCTTGCTGAGTAAGTGTATAACTGAAGGGTTACAGCGATCCTGCGGGATTGACGCTAAATCATGTAAACCTACATATATTCATGATATGCGCCCCCCAAAACACCCTTGATCATTATAATTCTGGCTTCACAGGTTATTGTCATCGTAAAATGATTTAGCAACTGATACTCGTGACGAAAAAATGTTTTTTATTTGGTTCACAAGAAGTTTATGGATAATGAAATGGAAATTGCAAGGGAGACCAGACAAGTGTCGATTACGTGAGGAAAGTTGTATCAACTTGGGTAATAATTAAACGAATCTCACCCAGTGGAAAAACAGTTTAATGTAAGTGGACTTTTTTCTACACTGACAAGGAAACGTTGCGAGGTCGATGTCTCCGATTTCGATGAAATTTGGCATGCTTGTAGGATGGGTAAAAATAGGCGACACGTATTTTTTTATATCGGCGGAACCCGATTTTTAAGGGTTGAAAAGCACCCTCGAAAATTGGGGTGTTTTTCGTTTTTTGTTTTTCGTCGATAACGTTTTACCGGTACGAGATATGAAAAAATTTCAAATTGCAACAATGTTTATTTTTTCGTGTACTATACATTGGAGATGAGAACGATGGAGATAGCAACACATTTCATATTGTTTATTGCAAAAATGCAATTTTTTCAACCGTATCTCCGAGAATTTTTAATACGTACGAGATATGAAAAAATTTCAAATTGCAACAATGTTTATTTTTTCGTGTACTATACATTGGAGATGAGAACGATGGAGATAGCAACACATTTCATATTGTTTATTGCAAAAATGCAATTTTTTCAACCGTATCTCCGAGAATTTTTAATCGATTGGGATGTAAATTTGCATACATGTAGAGAATGGAAAATTGCGGATACGGATGTTTTCTTCTTCCGATATCTCACAATTAAGGGGTTGAAACTGCCCGTCGATTTTTTTGCCGAGAGCATCGTATAATCAGCTAGCCTTCTGGCATTTCGGTCTAAATTCACGTCAATATATGTTCGTGTTATGACACAATTGCATATTTGTAACATTCCAGCCACCTCCCCCCCCCCTCTCGAAAGGCAAACGTTCAAAGTGCTTACCGTGCGGCATGGACGAAAATTTGTAGAAATAAAAATGGGTTACAAAGAAAGTACAATCAGTCAAAATAGTCGATACACATTTTCTCGTTTTGGCGGAACGACACTCTTAAGGGGTCAACGCACCCTTAAAAACTTCGTCCTTTCTATAGCTCGTGAACAGGCCGAAATAAAAATAAAGTTCGAAAGGAAAAAAATTTGCATTCTTCGACTACTAGGCGTTCATGATGATAATGATGGGTACAGCAATAAATGGCGTATTGTTTATTGCACTAATTCGTGAATTACTTGTGAAAAATGACTCTTCAGTTTTCCACTAATATGGGCAGAGGCAAGGATCGCAATCACGGACTGACTTCGTGCTTTGGGAAGCAACTGGATTACAATTGTATATTTACGAAGAAATTCTCCCCCGCCACGTACTGCCTTTGAAGATTACAACACAAACGGGAAAGTGTTCTCACGCTTACTCATTTAAGAAACGTTTCAACTTTATGTTTTTTATGGATTATACTTATTACAATAATGATAATCATGATAAAAGTGTTTGAAACAAAGAGATTTCTTACACCACGCACAAGTGATAATAGCTGCTTCGCCGCATATATCGCATGTCGGTACATTTTGTGAAAAGCAAAATTCTACCGGATTTTCGAAGTTTGGTGGTCTTTCTTCTTCGTACCCGCTTTTATACCACGCATATTTGAAAAGGTTTGAAAACCGTGTAGAAGAAAACTGGTTGTGTGTAAGAGGTTGTAATTTAACAATATTGTCTCTCAAATGTAGATTGAAGTCGTAATTGTATAATATTACTACGCCAGAAAAGTGTTTGACGAAGTTTTTCCATACACGGAAGCCATAAACATCAAGGGGCTGTATTTCTGTCGTATCTGCAGGAACTACTAATTATCATATGGACTACAGAACATGTCTACAGAACTAATGAAACTGGTGCAGTATATTTACCTGCTGGACTGGTTAAAACTTTAATATCTTCGCCGTACATATCCATTTCTTTAAATGCAGTTGGACATTGACCCAGTGCAGCCAGATCGCGCGTAAAAGTTACCCCCTCTATAGTCTCTTACGCGCCCGTCACACAATCATAGTAGCGCGTGTCTGTGAGCGAGCGACGCTCGGACATCTTCGGCAAGAGACGAGCGGGATCGAAGGTTCCCGACCGCGCCTTCGGCAGCTACACCAACACATGGACGCTGAGCACGTTCATGTGCGGGCAAGCTGAAACGAAGGCTTCGAGGGAAAAAGCAATCTGAGCACGACTCGCGCATGACGTCACCCGACGGCACGCGCGAGGCGTTTAGATTTCAATGCTTATTTAGCTCTTGATTCTCTGCGTTATTAATGTATACAAAAAAATGTATCGCGCACGCTGATCGCTTATTTTTTTAGTTTATACGTTAATTTAAATATAATAATAAATCTCAATTACAACTTATTTATCTTCTAAAAAAATGTTTACGATTTACTCACACCCGTCCTTGTGCCAAATAAATTATAATTCATAAAAGTAAGCGGAAATATATTTATATTCGTATTATTATATTAATTCTCATACTTTTATCAAGCGATAAAGCATTATCCCCAAAAACAAGCCAATCATCCATCCGGCCGCGAATCGTAAGTACCAGGAAGTGCACATATTCTACAAGCGATGAGATGATCCCGTTGGTAGCGTTCCTGGCTTCGGCCCGCAGGGGCCCCTAGTGCAAATTTTTTCTCCAAATTTTTCATGATTTCTCATATTTTAGTCATATTTGAGATTTTCGGAGGAAAAATGATTTAAAACAGATTCAAGTACTGGTCTATTCCCCAAAAAACATTTTTTTTTACTGAAAATTCATGATTTCTCATTTTTTCTCCCGGAAATTTCTCTTTTTCCTATGACCTGAGGCTGCGGAGATATTCGGAGAAAAGTTAAAGATAAAATGAAATGAGATTTTCGTAAAAAAACTTATTATTATTATTATTATTATTATTATTATTTTCCGGAAATTTCCCTTTTTCCTATTACCTGAGTGAACCTGAGGCTCCGGAGATATTCGGAGAAAATTTAAAGATGAAAAAAAATGAGATTTTCTTTAAAAAAACTTATTATTTTTTTTCCGGAACTTTTTCTTTTTCCTAGTGAGTGAACGGCTGCGGAGATATGCGGAGAAAAGTTAGTTTTGGAGTTGTTTCTTGCTACTTCACTCAGAAAAAATATTTATTTAAGAAAAATTCTTAGCAAATCTTAAACATAAACTTAAATAACTAATTTTCTTAGCTGTTAATAAAATCGTAGTAGGCTGACGTACGAATAAGAAAACTTATTCGCCGGGAGACAAACTTCTTTGTTCTTAAACAAAGAAGTTTGTCTCCCGGCGAATAAGTTTTCTTAAACGTATGAAAATGTAAGAGAAATTCTTAGTAAATTTTAAACATAAACTTAAATAACTAATTTTCTTAGCTGTTAATAAAATCGTAGTAGGCTGACGTACGAATAAGTTTTCTTAAACGTATGTCGGCCTACTACGATTTTATTAATAGCTAAGAAAATTAGTTATTTAAGTTTATGTTTAAAATTTACTAAGAATTTTTCTTAACATCTAAGAGGATATATAAGTTAGAAGAAATTGGTGTTTTATATCCGACAAATAGTGTTTTTCTTACCATCTAATAGGATTCTTCATAATCCTCCAGATGGTTTTTTTTCGAGGAATTGTGTCATTTCGTCCGTCATTTTGTCACTTGAACGTTTTTTTCTCACTTTATATTCTTACTTACACTTAACTTATTCCTCACTTTCGGGTTTTTCACTTCCGAAACGCAACACCGACACTTGTGCCAAAAGCATTGGCATAGGAAGAAGCTACACGGTAAGTGTTTGCGTGAGCTACATCTGACGAACGGGCTGCTGTTGGGCCCGTTGGGCGTTGAAGGGCAAAGTGCGCATGCCCGCAATACTATCATAGTCGCGAAATAAGAGGTTTTCGTGATTGGGAAGTAGTATTTATTTGATTTGAAGAAATATTTATTCAAATATTCTATTTTGAATATGGCCTTTCTTTGATGTGAAAAATCGGTATGCAAAAAAACATATTTAGTGACGCCGAATAAATGCTGTAGTTACAATCACATAAAAAATGTCTCCATAGATCAAGCATTTATTAATTTCTAATAAATTATATTCTAATGTGCCAATTTATTACAAAATAATAAATCTTATTTCTGAGTGTTGTAGAGGACAAATTGTTGGACAACGATTTGTCCTCTACAAGTAGCAAGTCCGTGAATCGGAAGACAACAAAGATGGTAGCATTAATACGTCGTAGAGCAAGGAACAACTCTTATAGAAAATAGGCGGTCGACCGGTCTCACGATCGACGTCTTGGCCACCCTTGCTCTAATGCATAATTTAATATTCTCGATATATACTTTCGAAAGTTTGCGAAACCTTTGGCAGGTCCCACAAAACAAGCAAATCGTTAATTGATGCCATCGGCGCGGCGCAGGAAATAAATTTACGTTTCCACGGTCACAAACTGATATCCTCTAGGTAAGTGGACATGCAGTCCACAGCTTGTGCGACAAAGGGCCATGGTAGCGTACAAAGTAAATGGTCTTGCCAAATCTACGATACTTATCTCAAATATAGATTTGTTAACTATTAACAAACCACGTTTTGAGACGAGTCGTCGATTTTTTAACAGTTATTTGCTAACTATTGACAGGGCGATATTTGATTGAACTGAAATTTGTTTAATTATTGCCAAATATTCATTTAGTAATAAGTGTACGATTGTTATCTCAAAAAACTACTGGGCCAACATCTTACATACCGATTCTTAAATAATTAATAAATCCTTATTTGCGTTAAATAGAGAAGTTGTCGCGTCAACTGCGTGACTCTTGGCTGAAATGCGGCCGAGATAGTCGTTTTGAATGAAGATCAGTTAATTGTTGTGACATGTTCATTTGCATTGAACACACTATAGTCGCGGCAACCATACGTTGACGACTCCAAATCTAAATATATTAATTGTCAACTAAGCTCTACTCCTTTGAACTGTATTATCATATCACAATTTCCACTCGTTATTCGATGACCATAAACATCTACTGAGTTAAGAGAAATAAAAGTGATCACATAAATCATTATTTTCAAAGACATACTATGGCTATAAAACTTTGTCACAAGAACACGAATATTTCCTAACGGCCAACAAATGTTGTAACAGTTAATGAATATTTGAATAAAAGTGTCAACTAAATGTATTTCTTTGCTGTAAATAAACTGTTTTCTCAGTATGCTACGAAATATTCGCGGAACTCAACGGGACCGTTGTAAACAAAAATTTAGGAACTTTTTTATAGAGTTTACGCGATCAGACGGCAGTTTCTTTAGTACTTTAAGTATATAGCTGTTTGTGGTTTTTGGTCGGTTGCGAATGAGGAAGGATGTCAATTTGCGCATTGATTATTTACCTGGTAGCTTCTTGTAGCAACAGATGTGGTGGCACCCAAAACTTGACCCTCAGCGCAAATCTGAGGGGTGCTACACCCCCGCCGGTCTGTCGATCAATCGGATTCCTCAGATTCAGCCAGAGTTCTTCGCCTTTTGCATTTTGATATTTGAGACCAAAGTAGTCGCATTCCTTACTAATGCCCAGACAGTTGCAGGCCTACAAGGAAAATAAAGAGAAAAATAGTTTAAAAAATATAAATCAATTGTAGAATATGATCCGAAGACCAAATAAATAAGGCAAGAATTACTTCCGTTTGAACGTTTAAATTCGAAAAATGTTTTACCCGGAAAGGTCATTTTGTATACACTTATTTTATAGCTCTTGTCGCACAATGTTCTGACGAGCTACTCGCTATTTCTAAGAACAATGGGAAAGTCGCGTGAGCACTCCAACGGCATTGGTAAAGTAGGAACCATTGAGATCTGTAGAACGTTCGAGACACGCGCCGAATTCTAGTGTTACTTAAGCCAGGAATTATTTTGAAGTACTTTTCGGTTTTTTTATTCTATGTAATCGGAAAATGCTTTCAATTCTCATAAACGTTATTCCCCATCAGAAAATGAGGCAAAAAGGTATCAAGCAAATATTCGTTAGTTAGTAGTATATCCATTTTTGGGCTACAACTTACCAAACGCAATCGAATCTGCTGATTTTAAAATTTTTCCACTATTGAGTTATCGCTTGAATTATTTGCTCAAAACTCAACCTATTCGTTTTGACAATTCAGAAATGGCATTTAGCTTAAAAACTTAAGGGGTCTTCTCATTTTAGACGCTAACAAAAGGCTATTTTCATGATTTTTAAAATAGTTTTATATTATAAATATTGATATAAAAGTTGTTCCACTTAATAAATACACTTTCAAAATACATTAAAAAAAATTAAATGTATTTATGTAACCCAAACAAACTTTAAACGTGTTTTTCTCGAAACAACATTTTTCGACGGCTTGTTGATAAAATCTTCGAAACTACTGAACCGATCCTTATGAAATGTTAAGGTATCTGGCCACCTTGGCCGATCGAAAAATGGGTATATTTAAAAAATAATAATAAACTCGAAAGTATGTGCCGGAATATTTTTATTTTTTTACACAACGTCAGAAAGGGCTTTAAGAATAACGTTAATAAATTTCCGTTCAAAATATTTAAAAATGGCGCCGTTATGCACATTGCCGCGGAGGCCCTCCGAACGATACGCGCGGTCGTTGTCCCAGCTGTTACCCGGTCATGTCACATCTGAAAAAAACAGCTCTTTCGTGAGTAGTGTCGCTACAATGTAACGTAGCGGTTTTTTTTACCATTAAAAAAATTATGGTGAGCCGAAGAAAAAAATTTGTATTTTTCACCGAAATTGTGTCTCACCATAATTTTTTTAATGGTCGAAAAATAAAACCGCTACGCTACATTGTAGCGACACTACTCACGAATGAGCTGATTTTTTTCAGATGTGACACGACCGGGTAACAGCTGGGACAACGACTGCGCGTATCGTGCGGAGGGCCTCCGCGGCAATGTGTATAACGTCGCCATTTTTTAATATTTTGAACGGAAATTTATTAACGTTATTCTTAAAGCCCTTTCTGACGTTGTGTAAAAAAAAATATTCCGGCTCATACTTTCGAGTTTATTATTATTTTTTTAATATACCCATCTTTCGATCGGCCAAGGTGGCCAGACTCCTCAACCACATATTCTTTACAACTATACGTATATCACATATCAAGCATTTTTTCAAATTTTGATATTTCCTACTTTTTTGCCAAAAACGTGGAAAAAAAAACTTTTTTTTTGTTATTATGAAAAATGGCGCCATTTTGTTATTTTTGCATATATCGAAAATCGTATGATATACGATATAGCCATAAACATGCTGAATCTAAAACCGTTTGATTTTTTTGTTTCAGATTATCCATGTTTAAGATTTCATCAACAGCGCAAACCTCCAATTTTTTTAGGACATTTTTTAACTACCATTTTCGTCTATAAATAGTGACTTCAATAGATAAAGTTTTTTTTTAATGTATTTCAAAAATGTATTTATTAAGTGTAACGACTTTTACATCAATATCTATAATATAAACCTAAAAAAAATTATGAAAGTAACCTTTTTTAGCGTCTAAAGTGAAAAGATCCCTTAATGCGCCACATCGACTGTTCTTCCGGCACGGCCTAAGCTCGTTTTTTCGAAAGAGTTCCATGTGAATAAAGTGAACATTGAACTACTCGAATTGAGAGTAACCTTTGACATTCGAAGCAAAACTAGACCAGTTAGGAAGAACTACCAATAGGGTATGTCTTTCAATAAACGTATAAATAACCCTATCAGCAGCCCTCTACGTATCTACCATCCTAACTAAACACAACTTGCGGGGAGCTCCTATCATCCAACATTCTTCTATGAAAAAATCTTAGGATCGCGATATAACGACCGTTATTCTGTGAACTCATCGAAACTCCAAGTCACGATCGCGCAAGTTCGGAAGGCGGTCGGTTTGCGAGACCACGTAAATTCAGGTAATTAAGCTCTATCCGGGACCGAGTGTACACATTTGTACAATTGTAGCTCGGTATGTTGCGAATTAATCCGAGGGAAACGACCCTCGACAGATTTCGCCTTCGGAAAAAACAACGCCCCCGTGGTATCCGGCCAATCGACGTGGATTAATCACCAATAATAACTTAGAAGGTTTCCAAATGTGAGCACCATTACGGTAGGAACATTGTGATATCCGTATGTTTGTTATGAAAAACGGATGGATGGGTGGTACACTAAAAAAATATATATAAGTATAAGAAATAATGCCTTCGAGCCCTGCAGTCATTATCTTACTGCGTCATCATTTCAGAGATGATGAGAACTGTCAAAAAGTTCCACCTCAGATCTCAGTGATCTTTCATATCCGATGGGACAAATGAACGGAATATGGCCCAGTCACGGTATTTTAAGACGAATATTTGTCTCATAATTTTTCTCTCCGTCTTACCAACTGTTTGTTTCGATGTCTTACTATCTTGCGAGATGCCGACGTCCCAGTAAAAGTGACGTAAACCTCCCAACCGTCGTAGTAATGAAGCTTCCGTTGGAAGGAGAAAAGCAATCCCATCCCGACAATCTTAATATCATAGTGCAGCCTCATAAAACGTTTAATTCACAAAACTTTGAAGCGTGCTACGAAGGATCTCAGGATAATCTAAGAATAAATTAACGAAATGCTTTTCGGAACTTTCGGTTTAAGAAAATGCAAATTTGATTCTCAATTATTTGTACAATTTAATTTGGTATAGCGGTACTGTAACGATCTATTTATATATCTTCTGGAAATACATCGTACGTTTCCCATTTTAATGGTTTTAGTTCATGTATGATAGAATTTTTGCCGTCATATATCATACCCTTGTTCTTCCAGAAGGAGGTGAATTTAAATATATTTACTTCAATGTAACATTTTTTATATTTCGTAAGTGCTGTAGAGTGGCGCTCCAGCATTACATCTAATGCAGGCGATACGAATATACAAAATAATATAAACGGCCGAAGTGCTGTAGTTAGCTCCTTGCTCAATATCGCGAAGATCTCGCCCTCGAATCCTTCGCCGGCTCGGCAATATTTTCTCACTTTGTTACTGGTTCGTCTCTCATTTTATCCTACTATGCCGACCTAGCTTAACCGTATCGGCATTGCTTCTGCAGCGAAACACCTCTACATTTTTTAAAGAGTGCAGTTGGGTGGACGCCGTTTATTTCTCCGTATGTCAATTTCACGTAAGAAATGTCTCCGTGGAAATCTCCTCAAAAAGAAATAGTCCCAAAAGACAATGTTCTCAAAAATGGCCTGCCAAAAATCAATTTTCCCAAATAAAATTTGCCTGCAAAGAAAAATAATTCGTTTTTTGATGTTTCATTTTTTTGGTAGGTTTATATTAAATATATTTTATTATATTACAGATATTTTTTGATAGGTTTATATTATATACAGGGTGTCCCATTTTAATCTTACACCTGAATTTTCTCGAAAAATATTGCTCGGACGAACTATTGTGTGGAACAAAACTTCTAGGGATTGAAGGGGGACGTTTGAAAAAAAATTATTTGAGGAGCCAAAATTCAAAATGGCGGCGTTACAAAGGCCGACATGTTTTTTTCAAACGGAAATATAACTTTTTTTTATTACCAAAAAATTTGTCAGCTGAAAACTAAAAACTTTTGTTGAACATTTTTTTTGATAAAGTTCATAGTTTTCAAGTGAGAACATCATTTTCAATTATTTCAGATGTATCCAGGATTGTGTGTGTGTGTGTGTGTGTGCGTGTGTGTGTGTGTGTGTGTGTGTGTGTGTGTGTGTGTGTGTGTGCGTGCGTGCGTGCGTGCGTGCGTGCGCGCGTGCGTGTGTGTGTGTGTGTGTGTGTGTGTGTGTGTGCATGTGCGTGCGTGTGGAACACTCACAAGGATTAGGTCTCTGCGGTTCGTAACTACCGCAGTATTTTTTTACTCCAAACCCTCCTTGGAAGTGTATTGTGACCCCTTTCTAGAGATGTTCAAATATCCCTCCATTCATGTTTAAACATGCCCGAGCTCTTCCCGCGATTACGTTTTTTAATATCAAGATCTGAAAGGTAAGCAAAATTGAAGAAAACATGATTGGTACTACTGACATAGTCTGACTTTGCGGAGTTCTCTTACGCACTTTTGTACTTTTGAGACATTACGTAGAAGGAAAATCAACATTTTTTGAAATTCAACCGTTCTTAAATCAGAGAAAAATTCTGAGATTGAGCAACAATGGCGGATTTCAGACCCAACGAAATTGTCGATATGCTCCTCATTTTAGGGAGATGTCGGGGCAATTACTTACGCGCCGAAAATTTGTATCGACGCGAATATCCTCATCGTCGTCACCCATCACGGCAGACAATCCGAACCATCGAACGGCGAGCCAGGGCAGGTCGGATGATCCGCCACCGTCGACGTTACCAAAACGTCAACGATTTTGGTGACTTGCATGAGGCTCGAAACATGGCTATTTTAGCCATGATAGCAATTGATCCTCATTTGACTGTTCGAGCGATCTCGGAACGATTGGGGTTTGCCAGATCCACAATGCACCGAGTATTAAGAGGTGCTAAACTTCACCCGTACCGGGTACAATTCCACCAAGACACTCCTAATCCTGATCCGTTGCGAAGGGTGGCGTTTTGTCGGTGGGCGTTGAGACAAATCGAGCGATCTAGAAACTTTTTTCGGTACGTTATGTTCACCGACGAATCCACATTTAACAGCCGCGGTCAAGTGAACCGTTGGAACTTCCGATACTGGTCCGATCAGAACCCACATTGGTTGAGACAGATCGATCACCAGCATCGATGGAGTTTAAACGTTTGGTGTGGTATTGTTGACGGGCAAATAATAGGTCCCCATTTCTTCGAAGGAAGTGTGAACACTGTACGTTACCTCGATTTTTTGGAAAATAAACTGCCCCTTTTGTTAGAAGATATGGATTTGGAAACACGTCAACAGATGTGGTTCCAGCAAGATAGTGCACCCGCTCACTGGGCTCGTGTTGTTCGAAATCATCTGGATGCAACATTCGGTCAACGGTGGATTGGTCGCGACGGTCCTATAAATTGGCTTCCAAGGTCACCGGATCTTACATCTCCTGATTTTTTTTGTGGGGGTACTTAAAAGATGCCGTCTACCGTCAAGCTCCAACAACACGGGAGAATATGAAGGAGCGGATAAGAGCTGCCTGCCGTGCAATCCCGAGAGATGTTCTTCTGCGCACAGTGGACGGTTTCGCGAGAAGAGTTCAGGCATGTTTAAACATGAATGGAGTGATATTTGAACATTTATAGAAAGGGATCAGAGTACACTTACAAGGAGGGTTTGGAGTAAAAAAATACTGCGGTAGTTACGAACCGCAGAGACCTAATCCTTGTGAGTGTTCCATACACACGCACATGCACACACACACACACACACACACACACACACACACACACACACACACACAAATCCTGGATACATCTGAAATAATTGAAAATGATGTTCTCACTTGAAAACTATGAACTTTATCAAAAAATTTTTCAACAAAAGTTTTTAGTTTTCAGCTGACAATTTTTTTGGCAATAAAAGAAGTTATGTTTCCGTTTGAAAAAAAACATGTCAGCCTTTGTAACGCCGCCATTTTGAATTTTGGCTCCTCAAATAAATTTTTTTCAAACGTCCCCCTTCAATCCCTAGAAGTTTTGTTCCACACAATATTTCGTCCGAGCAATATTTTTCGAGAAAATTCAGGTGTAAGATTAAAATGGGACACCCTGTATATTGATCTAAAAGTTTTCACGCTTGATAAATACACTTTCGAAATACATTAATTTTTTTTAAATATACTTATGTAACCTAAACAAACTTTAAACGCGTTTTTCTTAAAACAATGTTTTTCGACGGTTTCACTGTAAAAACAAGCGCGTTGTTTTAACGCGTTTTGCGTGTGTAATCTTGTCGCTCTTTTCAACACGGTAACACGTGTGTTGATGTCGTAACGACTCATTTTACGCGTATTCTTTCAACACGCTTCAAGTGTGTTTAGCAAGTTCAAAGCGTGTTGTTTCGATACACTTTAGGCGTGTAAACGCTTGTCGCCAATTTCAACACGTTTAAAATGTTTTGATGGCTAAATCGACAGACTTTTTATGTGTACTTGTGGACGCTTGGGAATAATGTACAAGACGTCACGTAGGCATACGTTCGAAAATTAAAAAAAAAAGGTTTCTCCGTTACTGGTGGTTCATTCCGATGGTGTACTACCATAATTAATAATTTCCAGTCGTCCTGAAATCAATTCCTGCGAATAAATTTTATTGTCATTACCTGGTCTCGAACCTACCTAACCTAGTTACTGCTATACCTAATGTGCGTACGCTAACCATTGTGCTATCGGCTGCTTGCGGTTTTTTTTTATCAAGAAACGGAATACATGGTTACATTGAACGAGAAGAGTAATGAAGGCATTTCACATTTTATGAGCATGCATGCGCGCGCGCGTGTGTGTGTGTGTCTGTGTGTGTGTTGGCGTGCGCGCGCACACACATAAAATGTGAAATGCCTTTATCACTCTCCTGTAAATGTGTATATAATAATAATAATAATTATTATTATTATTATAAGGCGTAGGGAAACTGGCGTGCCCATCGCCCGGGGGAGCACAACTCCTTCGCAATAGCCACCGACGTGCCAGGCTAACCACCTAGCACGCCGAAAACTAGGTTCCAACTCGACCTAGTCAGGCCCCCCACAATCGGTCCCTCTCGGATGGGGACCAAGGATCAGTTGGGAGGGGCACCCGTATAGGATCCACGGCAACGACCACGGCTCGAAATCGGCGCCTAGAGTGGACGGAGGAACTCAAGGAGGACCTCATCCGCTGCTGGAGGGATAGCCTGCCGTCGCGAAGGGGCTACATGGCGAGGTTGCAAGCCCTGTAGAGCCAAGTGCACCCAGAGCTTGCATACCTCTCGCAACAACATCTGCGAGACCAGGCCGCCCGTTTACGACGACAAGGCTACGATCTCTTATTACTACCACCAGAGCTGTCCGGCAGGCGCTCTTCCGCGCGTTCAGTGCGGAGCTCTGCCGGACGGCCTCAAGATCGGTCCCCCCGGCAGTCGGATCCCCCCCGTTGGCGCGTCGATTTGACAGAGGACTGGGAAACAAGGAGGGAGAGAATCACTGGGAAATTTTCTCTTCAGCCTGGTTGCCTAGAAGCGGCAAATGAGTCCCTTGCGGTAGCAAGCCCTGAGACTGCTGATCTCCTCAGCTTGAACTGGGCTGTGTATCACGCGGCTGTTGAGGCGAAACCTCGGACACGCAATGATAAGGCGGCGTTCGTGGTTAAGACTCGGCGGCGCGTTGCACAGCTCCAGAATAAGATCAATGAAGCGCGGAAGCAGGCATCCCGTGTTCAATGTGTGTTAGACTTCATTACGGCGGGGAGGGCGTTTACCCCTAAAATCCGAAAAATCAGCTCGGAACTGAAATGCCGTCACCACACATTGAACAAAGCTATCCTT
This sequence comes from Ophion slaviceki, assembly GCA_944452715.1. NCBI lineage: Eukaryota > Metazoa > Arthropoda > Insecta > Hymenoptera > Ichneumonidae > Ophion > Ophion slaviceki. The sequence goes on along the minus strand of OX101788.1, from coordinate 38,640,292 downwards.
CTTATTGTGAGGGAACGCTACGTGGAGAAGGTGCGGAACCTGGGGGTTGCGAAGCAATCCCTAGAGAGGCGGCTGGGTCGGGCGTTAGACAACGCCCTCTTCCGTTCTGACCCAGGCCGCTGGTTTCAACCACCTACGCCTGCTCGCGACACAGCGCCAACAGCTGTTCAGGTGGAGCAGTTTTGGGGAGAACTGTATAGCAAGGAGGGTCATTTTGATGAAAGCACTCCAGCTCTGGGGCGGTTCGACGCGTTTTGCCGGCAACAGCCGAGTCAGCGTGGCGACTGTCTTCCAGTCACGCGGGGTGAGGTGGAGAAGGCGGTGAGTAGCATGAGGAACCACGCCGCTCCCGGACCAGATGGGATTAACATCTACTGGTGGAAGAAATTCACGTGCACCCATACCCATCTGGCCCGCATCTTCTCATCGTTCATCGATGGGACGGTGCCCATCCCTGCGTGGCTGACAGAGGGAAGGACGGTGCTACTCCCCAAAAAAGGGGATTTGTCGCATCCGGAGAACTACCGCCCGATAACGTGTCTGAATGGGCTCTGTAAGATCTTCACAAAGATTCTTTATGAGCGTGTTCTGCACGAGATCGAGCCTGCATGGCGGGAGATATACGAACAAAGGGGATCCAAGAGGGGACTGGGAGGTTGTAAGGAGAACCCGCTGGTGGACCGTTGCATTACGCAAGACGCGGTCCAGCACAAGCGTAACCTCTCGGTCGCTTGGATAGACTACCGTAAGGCGTTCGACACTGTCAGTCACAAACTGATTATACACCTACTCGAACGCCTTTCGGTGAGTCCTTACATAGTGGGATGCATTAAGCAGCTCATGCCGCTCTGGAAGACACGCTTCACAGTTAAGACTAGTGAAGGCAACGTGTCGACCGGAGTGGCGGGGTATAGGAGGTGGATTATCCAGGGAGATTCTCTCAGCCCCCTCCTGTTTTGCATCTCACTATTACCCTTATCAATCGCCTTGCGGGCTGCACGCGGGTACGAAGCGGGGCCCCCCGGGGAGCGTGGGCGAGGGATCACCCATTTATTTTATATGGATGACCTCAAGCTATACGCTCCCGGGGAGGCGGGGCTTAAGCTCCTCTTGAACATCGTAGCGACGTACACGCGGGCGGCGGGAATGGACTTCGGATTGGACAAATGCGCTGTTCTTCATCTCAGGAGAGGGAGAGCAGAGGGTGTCGCGGCTGATGTTCGGCTGGTGGACGGGAGCGTCTTCAAACACCTGGACGCCGGGGGGGTCTTATCGGTACCTTGGCATCGATCAGCGCTCTCTTCAAGACGCTGAGGGCGTGAAGGGGGCCCTCCGCAGCGAGTATAGGCGGCGTCTCAGACGGATCTGGAAATCAGATCTGTCTGGGAAAAATAAGATCACTGCCACCAATATGCTCGCTGTCCCGGTCCTGCTCTACTCCTTTGGCGTCGTCAAATGGCGCAGAGACGAGCTTAAACAGCTGGACATCGGCACACGCAAAATAATGAACATCCAACGGAGCACCCTCGATCTTCCACCCCGCGCCTTTATATGCTGCGTCAGAGCGGCGGGCGTGGGCTCTTGGGATTGGAGTGTCTTCATGACCGCATGGTCCTCGGAATAGCAAGCGATGTGATAACAAGCTCGGACCCGCTCCTGGAGATTGAGCACCAGCATGAGCTTCATGGGGCGGGTGCCTTTCTTTATAAGGCGGCAGATCGTGCGGCAGAGACCCTCGGCTTGGAGTTCCGCCGGCGCCGGCGTGGCGCCTTGCCAACAGACTCCGTCGCTCGGTTGCCCAAGTCCCGACGTCGGCGGGCAATCACGGTGTGTTTTTTCACCACATCGAGGAACAGGGGCTGTCCACCCAGCTGACCTTTTCCTTCTTGCGGTCAGCTGGACTGATGTCCGAGACCGAAGGGTTTATCTGCGCCTGCCAAGACGGAGTCATCAACACCCTGGTCTATCGCAGCCGCGTTTTGGGTCAGCCTCTGCTGACCACTTTGTGTCGTGCATGCAAACAATCGCCGGAGACACTAATGCATCTACTGTCGGCCTGCCCAGTATATGCAGTCTCCGGCTATATCCATCGCCATAACGCGGCCCTAAGAGTGTTGTACTACCATCTACGGCACTCTTATGGGATAGACCGGGAGCCCGTGCCGCCTTATTTACAAGGAGATATTGAGTCCGTTGTCGTGGGCGAGAGGTGCAAGATTTATTGGAACTTCTCATTCGCGACCATCGGGCCGCTACAAGCGACTAAGCCTGATGTTGTCCTCTTCGATTTCGACGACAAGACGATATACGTCATTGAGTTCTCGGCTCCGGTCGAAGTGAACGTGTCGCGAAAGGAAGAGGAGAACCGGCTCAAGTATTAGCCTCTCCTGGCCGAGCTACGTCGTTTGCACCGAGGATTCAGGGTAACTCTCGTTGTCCTCATCATCGGCGCGCTAGGGGGGATGAAGGAGTCATTTGTATCGGGCCTCGCTAGCATACCGGTTTACAAACCCGGTGTCCGGTTGCTAGCGGGTCGGATGCAGAAGGCGGTCATACTTGGGTCCCTCCGTTTACTCAGGCAACACGATTGTGGACTGCGGTAGCCGCTAACCCTCTGGCTTGAGGGAGCGGCTATCGCAGAGCGATTCATTGGACTTTTCGCGCGTTTTTTTTTTGACTGGGCGGCAGTCGAGGTGGTGTCGGAACCCTCGAGTGTCGCTCAGCGTTATTGTTCCGGTCTAGATTAAGACCGAGCCTAACCCCCGGGGGTAGGTGAATGTTTCCCAGTGCAAACTGAGGAAGTGTGTTGCCCGGAGCAATAAAGTCTAATAAAAAATAAAAAAAAATAATAATTATTATTATTATTATTATAGGGCGTAGGGAAGCACAAGGCGTAGGGAAGCTGGCGTGCCCATCGCCCGGGGGAGCACAACTCCCTCGCAATAGCCACCGACGTGCCAGGCCAACCACCTGGCACGCCGAAAACTAGGTTCGAATACCACCTAGTCAGGCCCCCCACAACCGGTCCCTCTCGGATGGGGACCAAGGATCAGTTGGGAGGGGCACCCGGATAGGATCCACGGCAACGACTACGGCTCGAAATCGGCGCCTAGAGTGGACGGAGGAACTCAAGGAGGACCTCATCCGCTGCTGGAGGGATAGCCTGCCGTCGCGAAGGGGCTACATGGCGAGGTTGCAGGCCCTATGGAGCCAAGTGCACCCAGAGCTTGCATACCTCTCGCAACAATATCTGCGAGACCAGGCCGCCCGGTTACGACGACAAGGCTACGATCTCTTGTTACTACCACCAGAGCTGTCCGGCAGGCGCTCTTCCGCGCGCTCAGTGCGGAGTTCTGCCGGACGGCCTCAAGATCGGTCCCCCCGGCAGTCGGATCCCCCCCGTTGGCGCGTCGATTTGACAGAGGACTGGGAAACAAGGAGGGAGAGAATCACTGGGAAATTTTCTCTTCAGCCTGGTTGCCTAGAAGCGGCAAATGAGTCCCTTGCGGCAGCAATCCCTGAGACTGCTGATCTCCTCAGCTTGAACTGGGCTGTGTATCACGCGGCTGTTGAGGCGAAACCTCGGACACGCAATGATAAGGCGGCGTTCGTGGTTAAGACTCGGCGGCGCGTTGCACAGCTCCAGCATAAGACCAATGAAGCGCGGAAGCAGGCATCCCGTGTTCAATGTGTGTTAGACTTCATTACGGCGGGGCGGGCGTTTACCCCTAAAATCCGAAAAATCAGCTCGGAACTGAAATGCCGTCACCACACATTGAACAAAGCTATCCTTCTTATTGTGAAGAAACGCTACGTGGAGAAGGTGCGGAACCTGGGGGTTGCGAAGCAATCCCTAGAGAGGCGGCTGGGTCGGGCGTTAGACAACGCCCTCTTCCGTTCTGACCCAGGCCGCTGGTTCCAACCACCTACGCCTGCCCCCGACACAGCGCCAACAGCTGTTCACGTGGAGCGGTTTTGGGGAGAACTGTATAGCAGGGAGGGTCATTTTGATGAAAGCACTCCAGCTCTGGAGAGGTTCGACGCGTTTTGCCGGCAACAGCCGAGTCAGCGTGGTGACTGTCTTCCAGTCACGCGGGGTGAGGTGGAGAAGGCGGTGAATAGCATGAGGAACCACGCCGCTCCCGGACCCGATGGGATTAACATCTTCTGGTGGAAGAAATTCACGTGCACCCATACCCATCTGGCCCGCATCTTCTCGTCGTTCATCGATGGGACGGTGCCCATCCCTGCGTGGCTGACAGAGGGCAGGACGGTGCTACTCCCCAAAAAAGGGGATTTGTCTCATCCGGAGAACTACCGCCCGATAGCGTGTCTGAATGCGCTCTGTAAGATCTTCACAAAGATTCTTTATGAGCGTGTTCTGCGCGAGATCGAGCCTGCATGGCGGGAGATACACGAACAAAGGGGATCCAAGAGGGGGCTGGGAGGTTGTAAGGAGAACCTGCTGGTGGACCGCTGCATCACGCAAGACGCGGTCCAGCACAAGCGTACCCTCTCAGTCGCTTGGATAGACTACCGTAAGGCGTTCGACACTGTCAGTCACAAACTGATTATACACCTACTCGAACGCCTTTCGGTGAGTCCTTACATAGTGAGATGCATTAAGCAGCTCATGTCGCTCTGGAAGACACGCTTCACAGTTAAGACTAGTGAAGGCAACGTGTCGACCGGAGTGGCGGGGTATAGGAGGGGGATTATCCAGGGAGATTCTCTCAGCCGCCCCCCCCCTGTTTTGCATCTCACTATTACCCTTATCAATCGCCTTGCGGGCTGCACGCGGGTACGAAGCGGGGCCCCCCGGGGAGCGTGGGCGAGGGATCACCCATTTATTTTATATGGATTACCTCAAGCTATACGCTCCCGGGGAGGGGGGGGGGCTTAAGCTCCTCTTGAACATCGTAGCGACGTACACGCGGGCGGCGGGAATGGACTTCGGATTGGACAAGTGCGCTGTTCTTCATCTCAGGAGAGGGAGAGCAGAGGGTGTCGCGGTTGATGTTCGGCTGGTGGACGGGAGCGTCTTCAAACACCTGGACGCTGGGGGGTCTTATCGGTACCTTGGCATCGATCAGCGCTCTCTACAAGACGCTGAGGGTGTCAAGGGGGCCCTGCGCAGCGAGTATAGGCGGCGTTTCAGACGGATCTGGAAATCAGATCTGTCTGGGAAAAATAAGATCACTGCCACCAATATGCTCGCTGTCCCGGTCCTGCTCTACTCCTTTGGCGTCGTCAAATGGCGTAGAGACGAGCTTAAACAGCTGGACATCGGCACACGCAAAATAATGAACATCCAGCGGAGTCTGCACCCTCGATCTTCCACCCCGCGCCTTTATATGCTGCGTCAGAGCGGCGGGCGTGGGCTCTTGGGATTGGAGTGTTTTTTTTTTTTTTTTTTTATAACTGTTTATTTCAGGCCATCAGATTAAATGTTTACAATATGTATGGGGCCACTAAACAGTGTGGCTTCAATTTTCGCATTATGAGACTAATATGGCCTGTACGAAAGGCACTCGCAGTCATGGTGATGTATCTCGCTAACGGTTTTTAACAATGCTTTTCAGGTTTAGTGATTGTGCGCTCATTACTGAGATCAGACAAACTTCGCCGGTTTCATTTTGCATCGGGAGCAGAAGGCCAACAAACTGCTCGTGAGTATTTTTTTCGGAAAGAACAATTTCCTTTGTGTATTTACGCTATAAAATTATAAGCTAATTATATTCTACTTACATACTACGTATATACAATATGTACAGGGAAGGGAAAGGAGATAAGGGTGGGAATCTTTTACTGAGTTCCTAGCCACCAGTATTTTTTTTTGTTTTTGCGTTGTGTGTCTTTCTTGTCTCGATCTGGTAGAGCCATGGAGTATCTCCAGAGCGGATTCTCAGTTGCACTGTCTAAGTTGGGAGCATACATTATTTTCGTGTTACCTGCTCTTCGGAATGCATGGTATATTATTGGTACATTTCTCTTATCTTGTATATAACCATGTTGATCTAAATAAGTAAACGCTTCTGGTGGTATGTATCCAGATTGTAGGGTTTTGCAGTGGTACATGGGGTTTGGATAGCATATTCCGTGGATCAGACTGTTGCTTCTAACCTTTCTTGTATTCGCTAAGTGATCTCTCGTTAGTTTCAATATGTGTGAATCGATCCTAGTAATTTTCGCCTCGTTGTAGAGTTTTTGGTTGCTTATGTAGTAAATATGTCTCGTTTCCGAGGATCTGTATTTGCTCAGGCAGGTTCTGAGACATTTTCGTTCAAAGGTTCTCAATCGTTCTGCAGATGATGCGCTCATGTTGAACCAGATTGGCGAGCCGTACGTTATAATTGGCCTAATTAACGCTTGGTAAGCCATGACTTTTATTTTTGGGTGCAGGTGTCCGTTGTAGAACAATCTGCTACACGCGAAAAAGGCGTTTTTTCCTTTCTGCAATTGAGCTTTTGTGTGGTTCGTGTAATTTAAAAATTGGTCAATATGAATCCCTAAGTATTTAACGACATTCTTGTGCTCTATTGTGAGGTTTGATTCGGTGTCTATTATTTTAAATTGTTTCCAGTGTTTCTTAGTATCTCTATTCGCTTCGACTAAGCGTGGTCTAAAAAGAATAGTCTCGCATTTGTTCGCATTTATTTTAAGTTTCCAAGAATCGCTGTAAAATTTTATTTTCTCGTAGTCCTCTTGGAGAGCCCTATTTATTTGCGATGGCTTCTTATCAATACAATATATTATAAGATCGTCGGCGAAGGCTATTGCTTTTTTGTGCGGAGTATCGTTAAATCCGAAGAGTTTCAAAATGTCGCTATTGAATATGTTAAATAGTATAGGGGAGTTTACTGTGCCTTGCTGGAGTCCGTTCTTGACTCGAAATGGTTGGCTGGTTTTTTCTGAATTGTCTATTACTGTGAAACGTCTGTCAGATATCATACTCCAGATCATTTTTATTTGGTAACGTGGAAAACCTTTTTTTATCAATTTATATAAGAGACCTTCAGTCCAAACCGTGTCAAATGCCTTTTCCAGGTCGATCAAGCACGCTCCAACGCATTCCTTGTTGTTCAGAGCCCAGCAAATGTCAGAAGTGAGTTTAGTAATAGCGTGAGTGGTACTGTGTTGGTACCGGAATCCAAATTGACTTTCCGGAATTATGTTATTGGTTGAGCAGAATAAGCTGATACTTTGGTTGAGAACCACTTCAAAGATTTTGCTAATATTCGGGAGCAGGCTTATTGGTCTGTAGTTAGAGGGATCGGAGTCACTTTTGCCTTTCTTTTTTAGGGCTATTACTTTTGCTGACTTCCAACTTTCGGGGAAAAACTTATTATTAAGAATATTATTAAATAAAATGCTATAGTTCTGTATCATTTTCGGAGGTATATGTTTTAGTGCTAGGTTAGGAATATTATCGAATCCTGATGACTTTTTGTTGTTCATTTTTTTGAATATCAATTTGAGTTTGGAGTATGACGTGAAGTAGTTCACGATATTTTCTTCTACGGGTTGGTCCGCCTGGTTCGTGTCCGAGAAAGTCGTTAGCGTGGTCGCATTGGTACAATCTCTATCGAATTCTCGCTTCAAGTCGTCTGCTACGTTCTGCACAATGCGGTTCAAGTGAGCTTTGCCCATGTGGCGATTTTGTGTTGAGACTTTGGCGAAATGCGCCCCTATAACGTCTAATTTGTCTTCGACCGCTGATATCAAATAATTATTATTCGCGTCTTTGTCCAGTGATCTAAGATTGATATTCGCATCCTCGATTATTTCGCGCTTATTCGGTGCGACAATTAGCGTCGGGATTTCCAGTTTTTCTTTGGGTCTGAAAATCTGATTGAGGTTAGGGAAGGTTTTCGCGGGGTTATTAATCGGTATATTTGATATTTTTTGTTTCCAGTATTCGTTAACGGAGAGTGCGAATTCCTGTTTCAACGCCGCTCGGATTATGTACAAGATTCTGGAAAGTGATCTTAATATGTCGACATTATCCGGATCATATTGTCTACGCAAGCGGTGAATGTGGGTAAGTATTATACTTTTCCGTTTGCGTAGCTTTTCGATTCTTTTGTTGTTGTAAGATTCCGTAGAGTTGAAGTTCGTTCTTTTTGGCGTTGATTGGTTTAGTGCTATTGTTATTTCTCTGTTCATTGATTCTAGGTAATTTTCAATTTCAATGTTGTTCAAGTTAACATTGCTGGGTATATTGGGCACGGTATCATTGTTTAATAAATTATTGAATTTGTTCCAGTCTGTCTTGTGGAGCATTAGATGGTGTTCGGTGTCTGCTAGTTCGAGTTCGATCGACGTTTCGGTGGTATTTGCGACGGTTATGCTTATGGCATTGTGGTCGCTGTCGTAAGGGATGGACAGTAACTCGTCGGAGTTGCCGATTGTGAATATCGCTAGACGACAGTCGGCGATGCAAATATCTAGGTAAGAGTTACCGCTCGGAAACGACGGAAGGTCCGTAGTGTACAATTTTGCCTTGTATTCGATTTTGTTTGCATCGAGCCAGGCGTCTAAGAATATTCCTCGTGGGTTATTTATTTGATTTTTCCAATTTGTGTGTTTGGCGTTTAAGTCTCCAGCAAGGATGTAGTAATTTTGCAGGTTACTTAGTTTCAGAGTATCAAAAATGTATTGCCATTCATCGTGAAATTCTCTTTTGTTGTTACCAGGTGCGTATGCAGCTATTATGAAGAGATTATTGTTTCGAGGTAGGCGTAGTTTAAGACGGAATGACACCTCATCGCGGTCGGTATGGTAGAACAATTATAGATTCCCAAAAATCTCTGAAACGGCTCTTCAGATCCCGTCGAAACTTTGCCAAACGACGTCAAATAGATAGACGAATAGCTTCCAGCCCCTCAAATTTTCTGAATTTGAGAAAAAAAATGTAGATTGGCTTATGATAAACCAATCTACATTTTTTTTCTCAAATTCCGAAAATTTGAGGGGCTAGAAGCTATTCGCCTATCTATTTGACGTCGTTTGGCAAAGTTTCGACGGGATCTGAAGAGCCGTTTCAGAGATTTTTGGGAATCTATAATTGTTCTACCATACCGACCGCGATGAGGTGTCATTCCGTCTTAAGGATGGAGACTTCTAATACGGTAAATTTTTTCAGCTGTGGTAAGTCAATATTTGTAAATTTTATGTGTTTTTTTATTAATATAGCAGTGCCTCCTCCTTGTGTGCTATTTGGGCGATCATTTCTTATCAAGTTATACTCTTGAAAACTGATTTTGTATCGTTCACTGAGCTTTGTTTCATTTACAAGTACTATGTCCGGGTTGTGTTTTTTTGTCAGGTATAATAGGGTATCTCTGCGCTGATTTTGTATCAAAGAGTTAACGTTAATCGATATTATTTTGATGTTACGTGGTGCTCTATTCGTTAGTGTGCCCGCTATTTAAATTTAAGGCTGAGCAAATTGTGTGAACTAGTTTTGTGTTTTTTGACACTTCGTTTTTAATAAAGTTAATCTCTTTGACTAAACCTTCGAGTGGGGATTGGAGTGTCTTCATGACCGCATGGTCCTCGGAATCGCAAGCGATGTGATAACAAGCTCGGACCCGCTCCTGGAGATTGTGCACCAGCATGAGCTTCATGGGGCGGGTGCTTTTCTTTATAAGGCGGCAGATCGTGCGGCAGAGACCCTCGCCTTGGAGTTCCGCCGGCGGCGGCGTGGCGCCTTGCCAATAGACTCCATCGCTCGGTTGCCCAAGTCCCGACGTCGGCGGGCAATCAGGACTGCCGAGCAGACTGTCCTGACTCGGCAGCACGTGGACAGACCCATGCATGGTGTTTTTTCACCACATCGAGGAACAGGGGCTGTCCACCTAGCTGACCTTTTCCTTCTTGCGGTCAGCTGGACTGATGTCCGAGACCGAAGGGTTTATCTGCGCCTGCCAAGACGGAGTCGTCAACACCCTGGTCTATCGCCGCCGCGTTTTGGGTCAGCCTCTGCCGACCACTTTGTGTCGTGGATGCAAACAATCGCCGGAGACACGAATGCATCTACTGTCGGCTTGCCCAGTATATGCAGTCGCCGGCTATATCCATCGCCATAACGCGGCCCTAAGAGTGTTGTACTACCATCTACGGCACTCTTATGGGATAGACCGGGAGCCCGTGCCGCCTTATTTACCAGGAGATATTGAGTCCGTTGTCGTGGGCGAGAGGTGCAAGATTTATTGGAACTTCTCATTCGCGGCCATCGGGCCGCTAAAAGCGACTAAGCCTGATGTTGTCCTCTTCGATTTCGACGACAAGACGATATACGTCATTGAGTTCTCGGCTCTGGCCGAAGTGAACGTGTCGCGAAAGGAAGAGGAGAAACGGCTCAAGTATCAGCCTCTCCTGGCCGAGCTACGTCGTTTGCACCGAGGATTCAGGGTAACTCTCGTTGTCCTCATCATCGGCGCGCTAGCGAGGATGAAAGAGTCTTTTGTATCGGGCCTCGCTGGCATACCGGTTTGCAAACCCGGTGTCCGGTTGCTAGCGGGTCGGATGCAGAAGGCGGTCATACTTGGGTCCCTCCGTTTACTCAGGCAACACGATTGTGGACTGCGGTAGCCGCTAACCCTCTGGCTTGAGGGAGCGGCTATCGCAGAGCGATTTATTGGACTTTTCGCGCGTTTTTTTTTGACTGGGCGGCAGTCGAGGTGGTGTCGGAACCCTCGAGTATCGCCCAACGTTATTGTTCCGGTCTAGATTAAGACCGAGCCTAACCCCCGGGGGTAGGTGAATGTTTCCCAGTGCAAACTGAGGAAGTGTGTTGCCCGGAGCAATAAAGTCTAATATTAAATAATAAAAAATACACACACACACACGCACGCACGCACGCACGCACGCACGCACGCACGCACGCACGCACGCACGCACGCACGCACGCACGCACGCACGCACGCACGCACGCACGCACGCACGCACGCACGCACCCACGCACGCACGCACGCACGCACGCACACACACACATACATATGTGTGTCTGCGTGCGTGCCTGCGTCTGTGTGTGTGTGTGTGTGTGTGTGTGTGTGTGTGTGTGTGTGTGTGTGTGTGTGTGTGTGTGTGTGTGTGTGTGTGTGTGTGTGTGTGTGTGTGTGTGTGAGTATGTAGGTGTGTGGGTGAGTCGGCGTATTATCTACATTATTGAATAGATACAAAAATTATATTTTCGAATTACAGTATTTATTTTTCTTTTACCTTATCAACGTACAAATCGACTTTTCATGTTCCATTATGTAAAACTAAAACACCTTTAAGGCGAGATATACATTTATAACGATAAAAAATCTATTTCTTTTTTTTTCTTTAAACGCTAGATTTATGTAGTATATTTTCCAGAAGTTTCAAAACGAAATTCGAAAAATTTGAACGTTGCAGCCCGCCAACGCTGTGTCTTACCGCTTGGATTCATAGCGGGCGAAAACTTCAAACCCCTTTTTCCCATAACTGCATTTTCGAAATTGACGTGCAGGATTACTCTAAAACTATAAAGCCGATTGAGTTGAAACTTGGTAGAAGTATTGACAATATTTCTTTTACTTGATGAGAATTGTTTTTCAAAAATTATTTTAAAAACTACTTGTTCAATTCAAATTTTACAGATACTTTGCGTGAAGTGTTGATTTTTTTGTAAACGTGTGCCATTCTCTTAAATTTGAATTTTCTTCATTTTAATTACTGTCAAATAGAAACTATATATGTTCTAACTAGAAAAAAATTGAATTTTTTTGCAAATCAAAGGCTACGGAAGCTATAGACTGTACGCTGATTCACAACTGCCGCGGCAACCTTGCTGTAACACTCTGCCACAGCTCCGCCACTTTAAATGAATTAAAAATAATTGTTTTGTATAGATAAATATACTATTAAAGAATACCTACAGTTTGATAGATGGAGAATAATTATTCCTTAGTTTTAGAAATCGCCCGAAATTGGTTAAGTTTTTCCCATTTGAATGCATATCCCGCCTTAATGGCCGCATAAAAACATGGAGGAAAAAGATTGAATAGCACTGGAAGATATGCAGTATGCCACGCGAAGTAGCTTTCCATGACAGTCGACGACTTCCCCCGACAGTGCCCAACATCTTTTCCGATTCATCTGTGAGCTTTGGTAATATCATGGGATTTCGTATGGTCCCTGGTCCAGTCGACTTGGATTGTGACATGTGTGATGTTTTAAATTTCTTATGCTGTCCTTTTTTCGCATCCGTACTCGTTGCTAGTTGTTCCACATCCTGAAAAATTATGATAAATTATTAAAGAAGTATAAAAACATTTGGCTGTTTGTACTTTGATATATAGTGAATCGAGAAATTCGTTGGGAAGAAAATCGCTATTCGAACTGATCAGGAAATCTCTAAAGCACTGAATAAAAAGTTTTCTGCACAGCAATTAGAAAACGCAGCGAGGAGGATATTTGTATGGAAGAGAAAATTTCGATTTGCAGTGAACAGAACATTTTCCCCAAACAAGGAATCTCCTTTGCTCCGAACAAACAATTATCTTTGCCCTGGACAGAAAAATTGGTCCGCACAGAATAAAGAATTTTTTTTGCCCCGAACAAGAAATGTCCCTCACTCCAAACAATTTTCTTCGCACCAGATAGAAAAAGTGGTCCGCATAGAATAAAAAATTGCGTTTGCCCCGAACAAGGAATTTCTTTCACTCCGGACAGACAATGTTCTTTGCCCTGGACAGAAAAATTGGTCCGCACAAAGTAAAGAATTTCCTTTGCCCCGAACCCGAAATTTCCTCCACTCTGCACAGAAATTTTTCTTGGCACTGGACACAAAAATGGGTCCGCAAAGAATAAAAAATTGCGTTTGCCCCGAACAAGGAATTTCTTTCACTCCGGACAGACAATGTTCTTTGCCCTGGACAGAAAAATTGGTCCACACAAAGTAAAGAATTTCCTTTGCTCCGAACCAGAAATTTCCTCCACTCCGCACAGAAATTTTTCTTCGCACTGGACAGAAAAATGGGTCCGCACAAAATAAAGAATTTTCTTTGCCCTGAACAAGAAATTTACTGCCATCCGGACAGAAAAGTTGGTCCGCACATAATAAAAAATTTCGTTTGCCACAAACGAGGAATTTCTTTCACTCCGGACAGACAATTTTCTTTGCCCTGGACAGAAAAATTGGTCCGCACAAAATAAAGAATTTGCTTTGCCTCGAACAAGAAATTTCCTCCAATCTGCCCAGAAAATTTTCTTCTCACCGAACAGTAAACTTGGTCCACATAGAATTCAATTTGCCCCTTGCACCTAAAAAGCATCTTTCAGCACTCTAGACAGAAACTTTTCTTAGCAACGAACAAAATATTGATCCGCACAGAATAAAAAATTTTCTTCGCATTGACCCTTTACCAAAAAATTATTTTATATATACGTCAATAAACTGAGTATTACACTTACCATGGTTTCACAGAGCAAATTATTTTCGCCATTCATGTAGGTCTGCTCGACGAGCAAAAACTTATTAAAAGCTTTCAAAATAACACAAATCGTAATTAAAAAACTCTTTTGCACGTCCGTCCATAATATAGCGAGGTTATGAAGACGCCATATTGTCATATCAACTCACTGGACGCGTGTTGTTTGTGGTACACGAGTGCAAGTGAGTTGTTTTACGACGCTTTGTGTCGTTCGAGTCGCGTGTACCTACACTAAGTGTGTTGTTCGGGAGAAAATGGGTTGATTCGACACGCTTCATGTGTGTTACATTAAGCGTGTTCTCCAGCAACTCAATAAAAACGTGTTGTTACCAAGAATGGTATAGAGCGTATTGTTTCAACATGGTAAAATAAGTAAAACACGTTGTTTCAACGCGTTAACCAGGTTCTACACACGTTGTAGGCGTGTTGTGTGTTGCTTCAACACACCGACACACGCTTATTTTTTACAGTGTTGTCGATGAAATCTTCGAAGCTACTGAACCGATCCTTATGAAATGTTAACTACATATTCTTTACAACTATAGCTATAGCGCATATCAAGGATTTTTAAAAATGTTGATGTTTACTATTCTTTTTTTTGCCAAAAACGGTGAAAAAAACAGGTTTTTTTTTGTTTTTCGAAAAAAGTCCACTATTTTGATATTTTTGCATATATTAACAATCGTATGATATGTGTTGTGTGTTGCTTCAACACACCGACAACACGCTTATTTTTTACAGTGTTGTCGATAAAATCTTCGAAGCTACTGAACCGATCCTTATGAAATGTTAACTACATATTCTTTACAACTATAGCTATAGCGCATATCAAGGATTTTTAAAAATGTTGATGTTTACTATTCTTTTTTTTGCCAAAAACGGTGAAAAAAACACGTTTTTTTGTTTTTCGAAAAAAGTCCACCATTTTGATATTTTTGCATATATTAAAAATCGTATGATATGCGCTGTAGCCATTAACATACTGAATCTAAAACCGTTTGATTTTTTTGTTTCGGATGATCCATCTTCGAGATTTCATTGAGAGTGCAGACCTACAATTTTGTTAGAATTTTTTTTAACAACCATTTTCGTCTATAAATAGTGACTTATATAAATAAATAATTTTTTAAATGTATTTCGAAAGTGTATTTATCAAGTGTAACAACTTTTGAATCAATATCTATAAATTAAACCTATCAAAAAAGTTCATGAAAATAGCCTTTCTTTTAGCGTCTAAAGTGAAAAGACCCTTTAACAGACTTTAGTATATAAATGGTTATTATACTTTATTCGTAGGAATCTTTTCCAGGAAATTTTCAACGGCCAATACGTCCCCTCGGAGTGTGTAGTACTAGAAAAGTTAAGCCTTCATTCGGCAAAGAAGTCGAATCTACGATACATTTGGCAAATGCCTAAGGTATTTGAAAAAACTAGAACAAACAAGCGATGCAGTCGAAGGAAGAGGGAAAAAGGCTTTGAACATGGAGCCTAGATACCAGGAGGTTTAGCGGCAATGCAAAGGCGCTGAAAAAAGCGTCCCCGAAAAAGTCCCGAAGTGATGGCTCTGGGGTGCAGCGGCACCTACATATATAGTAATATATTGGTCAACGAGGTGAAAGTGGTCGGATGAATTTCTAACCTCACGACAGACCGATCGTGACATCAAACGTCGAAATATCCGCCGATTCATAATTTCCTGATGACGGTTCGGAAAAAAAATGCAAAAGCGAGAAAAGATCTCAAACTCAAACTTAAAATGGCGGCGATAAAGCCCATCTAGAAAAACGTGTTTTTTTACATATAGCTTCACGGGAGAACGGTTTTCTCGTAAAATATAAGACCTGAAACAAAAACCAAAAAATTATAATTTATATATTATTAGCTATGAGACTACCTAGAAATTTGCTTTCAAATTTTGCAAAAATAGCACACTTTGAAGGAAATAAATCGATTTTTTGCCAAAAAAAGCAGTAAATTGTTTATAAAAAGAAGTTTACATTTAATCAAAAACCGGCTACGTACTCCCATAACGAATATGATTGTGAAGCTGCTATCAAAATTTCAAATCGATGCATGCAAAGGTGGTCGAGTAATCCGTCTTCCGAGATCGAAAAAAGTGGTTTCGAGAAAAACGCGTTTAAAGTTGTACGAGCAACTAAGCGCGCATTCCAAGGCGCTGCGGCCAAATCGATAATTGAACCTTTAAATAAAAAAAATTGCTACAGAACCAATTGCATATTGTTTTTATGACACCAAAGTATTTTTAGGAAAGAAAACGTCTTTCCAAAATCCTAGAGTGGTGTTATCCCTTAACACTAATGAGGGTTAGGTACATCATCTGTGATTTGTCTTGGATCGCACCCATGTTTAGCGTCTATCTATATACATATAGGTGCCGGAGCACCCCAGCGCCATCATTTCTTGTTCTCGTTTTGGGGACGAGTTGAAAGGCCTCGCTGAACCTCCTGGTATCTAGGCTCCACGGCTTTGAAGATCATAAAAAAGAGTAGAGGGCGGAGGCGCAGGGGAAGAGTGAGATTGTGCGGAATATATAGTTGAACGTATGGTTGGATGCAACAAAAACGACTATTGCATTGACAGAGCACTCAAGAACCGGTAGGCTATGCAGAATGTTCGTCGGATAAATATTGAAGTTCCGAGTACGCCAGGAGATGGAGAACGGAAAATAGTTTTGGCCACACTCGAGTGTCTCTGCGCTCGACCCTTTATTCTTCTTTTTTTCAATACCGTTGAATGCACAGCGAAAAAACTTTTTCAGCCGAGAAGTGCACACAGCACCGAGGGTTGAAAAAAGGGCAAGAAAAACAGCGTTGCATTCTATATGCAACCTGCTGGTGCCGTATCCATAGAATATGGTCCTTCGGGTTTCAAAAAGCGGTAAGAAGAAAAAATGTCGAAACGTCATAAAGTTACAGTGGAGTTTTCCAAGGCGGTAGAAATATTGAGGCTTGCCCTGAATATTGCGAAACATTGAGAAAAATATATGATATTTTCCGGGGAAACGCAGCGGGTCAGAACACTTAAAAAATTCTAAGTGAACGGAAAGAAACTCACAGAGCCAGAGAGGGAGGGGGAATAGCAACCACGAAATAATATTAGAACTTTAGCCCGAGATGGAAAACTGTTTCCCCGGAGTTCCGGCTCGCGACGCAAAAGAGAACGCCGACGTGCGAAAAGCTTTCTCGTCTGGAAGTGTTTCCTGACGATCCGTACGTGGACCGACGGCGATCCTCTCAATGGATGCTTATACTAGACTCTCCATCGCGACGAAAAAGTCGAAAAACTGAGAAAGTCCGCTCAGCTTATATTTTTCTTCGCGGGCGGATTGAACGGAAAACTACCGATTGGCAAGTCTCTGATTTAATAGGATTTCGTGAAAAAGCCCCGTATGAAACCAAGACAAGGACTCCCTCGCCTGATTCGATCACCGCAGAAACCCTTTTTTTTACTTCTCCAAGTATTTCCCGTACACTCTGCAATGGAGGGCTAATGATAAATGCCCGAAAGAAGACACTAGCAAGGAAACGTTGCGGGGTCGATGTCTCCGATTTCGATGAAATTTGGCATGCTTGTGGAATGGGTAAAAATAGGCGACACGTATTTTTTTATATCGGCGGAACCCGATTTTTAAGGGTTGAAAAGCACCCTTGATAATTGGGGTGTTTTTCGTTTTTCGTCGATAACGTTTTAACGGTACGAGATATGAAAAAACTTCAAATTGCAACAATGTTTATTTTTTCGTGTACTATACATTGGAGATGAAAACGATGCAGATAGAAACAAATTTCATATTGTTTATTGCAAAAATGCATTTTTTTCAACCGTATCTCCGAGAATTTTTTATCGATTGAGATGTAAATTTGCATACATGTAGAGAATGGAAGAGTGCGGATACGGATTTTTTCTTTTTCTGATATCTCACAATTAAGGGGTTGAAACTGCCCGACGATTTTTTTGCCGAGAGCATCGTATAATCAGCTAGCCTTTTGGCATTTCGGTCTAAATTCACGTCAATATATGTTCGTGTTACGACGCAATTGCATATATGTAACATTCCAGCCCCCCCCCCCCAACGGTCCCCCTCTCGAAAGACTCGAAAGACGAAATGTTCAAAGTTCTTACCGTGCGGCATGTACGAAAATTTGTAGAAATAAAGTACGAAGGGAAAAAATGTTGTATTCTTCGACTACTAGACGTTCATGATGATAATGATGAGTACAGCAACAAATGGCGTGTTCTTTATTGCAATAATTCGTGGATTACTTGTGAAAAATCACTCTTCAGTTTCCCACTCATATGGGCAGAGGCAAGGCTCGCAATCACGGACTAACTTCGTGCTTCGGAAAGCAACTAGATTATAATTGTACATTTACGAAGAAATTCCACTCCACTCACCGTATCGAAGGCATTATCTGCAGATATTACAGCGTTTTTGGGTTGCCGCTGCAACTCATGAACAGAATGACGCAAACATTTTTATCAGCTTATAACGCAGTATACTTTAATCTTCATCTTTAACTTTAATTTCACAAACAGCAGAATCAATGAACGAAAGAAATAAATCTTCGCAAAGAGCGACTACGGTGCAAAGAGCGGTTCTCATGATAACCTTGAAATCGCCTTATTAAAGATTAATAGCAGTTCTGGTAATAGCGTGTGTCGTCGTTATTTTTTTCGTGTGTATTTATCAATTGGGTTTCAAGTCATATAAATTTACCAACGATCATTATTGCTGCAGTTACGACGGAGACTCCGGCCATACATTTTGAGTTTGAAATACAAATAAAAATGTACGTTAATCCGGTAAATGTTATTCAACTCCTGTCCATAGCGATAAGTGCTATGAATTTGCCTCGCACTCCAATCACCGAACAGGAAAAATAGTTCAGTAAGGATCTAGAAAACATGATCATTGAAGCGATGGATCAACCTATGAAAATGTAATTCGAAACTGGTTTGGATTTTCTGTCACCAAATGAAATTCATGAAGCAGCCGCAATAGAAGATGACAGTAAAGGAGATTGGCACGGACAACGATACCTAGATCCAAAAATTGATGAAAATGTATGTACCCAAGATATAGAAGAATTGAGTTACGAATACAAGACAAGAACTGTAGATTACTGGAGATCCGGGGCAAATGGGAATAGAAAGTTATCATCTGTTCAAACAAAATTCAAAAAGGTGAAATCAGAGCCCCAGTTGCGCCGGTGGGCCCATAGTATAATCAAGGGTGGCACCTACGAAGAAAAGTTAACAAAGATAGCTCACTACACGTTAAACAATTTGAATGATGCTGTGGACAAAAGGCTGCCTGTCCATGCTATAGATCTTCGCCGATGGGCCTTACGTGCGCGAGAAATTGTAGAAATACCAGCCGTAAATTTCCAAGCATCCGCTTCTTGGCTAAGGACATTTAAAAACCAACATGGAATTGTGCCACGGAATATTACTAAATATGTAACAAAACAACAATTATTAAACGCTGATATACTTCAAAACAAAGCTATCGAATTTATAGAAATGGTGAAAGTCAACATAACCAACGTTGGGGCTGAAAACAGATTAAATTCTGATCAGAGTGGATTCAATTTAGAGCTACATACAGGCCACAGTTATACTATACAGCCTTTGGTTTCTGCGAGTGGCAAGCTTTTGGCACCTATGTTGATCGTTTTAAACGAACCTACTGGTAAATTTGGTCCTCGAGTGGAACAAACTATGTTCAGAGCCGAAAATATATTTCTATTGGCTTCGAAATCTGAAAAATTGACGACTAATCATTTCAAGCGATGGTTCCAAGAAGTACATATTCCCAATACGGGTCCAAAATCGGTAATACTTCTGGATTCTTGGAGCGGTCAATGTCCAACTGCATTTAAAGAAATGGATATGCAAGGGAAGGATATCAAAGTTTTAACCATTCCAGCAGGTACATATATTGCACTAGTTTCATTAGTTCTGTAGACAATTAGTCCATATTATAATTAGTAATTCCTGCAGGTACGACTGGAGTGATACAGCCCCTTGATGTTTATGGCTTCCGTGTATGGAAAAACTTCGTCAAACACTTTTCTGCGGCAGTAATATTATACAATTGCGACGTCAATCTGCATTTGAGAGACTATATTGTTAAATTACAATCTCTTACAGTCAACCAGTTTTTTTCTCCACGGTTTACAAACCTTTTCAAATATGCGTGGTACGAAGCGTAATTCAAGTACGTGGTTCAAAAGTGGGTACGAAGAAGAATGACCACCAAACTTCGAAAATCCGGTAGAATTTTGCTTTTCACAAAATGTACCGACATGCGATATATGCGGCGAAGCAGCTATTATCACTTGTGCGTGGTGTAAGAAATCTCTTTGTTTCAAACACCTTTATCATGACTATCATTATTGTATAATAATAAGTATAATCCATAAAAAAACATAGAGTTGAAACGTTTTTTAAATGAGTAAGCGTGAGAACACTTTTCCGATTGTGTTGTAATCTTCAAAGGCAGTACGTGGCGGGGGAGAATTTCTTCGTAAATATACAATTGTAATCCAGTTGCTATCCGAAGCACGAAGTCAGTCCGTGATTGCGATCCTTGCCTCTGCCCATATTAGTGGAAAACTGAAGAGTGATTTTTCACAAGTAATTCACGAATTATTGCAATAAACAACACGCCATTTATTGCTGTACTCATCATTATCATCATGGACGTCTAGTAGTCGAAGAATACAACATTATTTCCTTTCGAACTTTATTTTTATTTCGGCCCGTTCACGAGCTATAGAAAGAACGAAGTTTTAAGGGTGCGTTGACCCCTTAAGAGTGTCGTTCCGCCAAAACGAGAAAATGTGTATCGACTATTTTGACTGATTGTACTTTCTTTGTAATCCATTTTTATTTCTATAAATTTTCGTCCATGCCGCACGGTCAGAACTTTGAACGTTTGCCTTTCGGGAGGGGGACCGTTGGGGGGGGGGTGAGGCGCTGGAATGTTACAAATATGCAATTGCGTCATAACATGAACATATATTAACGTGAATTTAGACCGAAATGCCTTAATTGTGAGATATCGGAAAAAGAAAAAATCCGTATACGCACTTTTCCATTCTCTACATGTATGCGAATTTACATCCCAATCGATTAAAAATTCTCGGAGATACGGTTGAAAAAATTGCAGTTTTGCAATGAACAATATGAAATTTGTTGCCATCTGCATCGTTCTCATATCCAATGTATAGTACACAAAAAAATAAACATTGTTGCAATTTGAAGTTTTTTCATATCTCGTACCGTTAAAACGTTATCGACGAAAAACGAAAAACACCCTAATTTTCGAGGGTGCTTTTCAACCCTTGAAAATCGGGTTCCGCCGATATAAAAAAATCCGTGTTGCCTATTTTTACCCATTCTACAACCATGCCAAATTTCATCGAAATCGGAGACATCGACCTCGCAGTAAGTAGCGGCAAATTTTTTTGCCGATCTCTGTACATGGCGAGCGATGTTGGACAGGAATTCATATAGAACGCAAAAATGTTGAGAAAATGTAGAGGTATATCAAACGAGAGAAGTGAACACGCAGTTGGTGTACGGCTTTGGCGATCTCTCATATTAAGCCTTCGCCAGTGTCGGTCTGGGCCGATAGTTGAGTGGGTGACCGTTTAGGCGGGCGCACTTGCGTGCGCGCCAACTACCAGGGGGACAGTTTTAAAG